>JPHH03000008.1:600000-921004 GCA_000750105.3 Tolypocladium sp. Sup5 PDA-1
TGATGCATGAAACTCTCAAGTTGACAATGTGCTCGTGCGTCCGGAACTCCGCCGGCTTGTTAGCCAGCGACTCGTCGTTTGCATCTGCCAGAGCCAACGACTCCATAAGCAAGCGGTTCAGGTTGTCATCAAACTTGACCCAATCGTTCTTGAGGCCCATGTGATACGTCATGGCATTGATGTATCCGATCTGGATGCTGAATGGCAGCGCACGCAGAGGTTTGGAGTAAATGGGTTGCAAAAATCTCTCCTTGTAGGGATCGAGGATCTCCCAGACCTCGCACCCCGCAGCCTTGGCCACAAGCTCGAGGGCTTGCCTAGCCGTCTCGCGAACAAACCTGTTCATGTGAGAAAGCTCATTATTGAACTGCATGCAGATCTGAGCGAGGCGAGGCTGCTTAACCGGAGGCTGGCCCGGTGGTTGCGTGACGGGCAGTGCATCCTCCTTCTTGATGTTCTTCGTGATGCGTTTCAATAATACCTCCAGGCTCGTCTGTGCAAGACACCTAGTCTTTTCCGGTAGATCCTGAGGCATATCCTTGATGACGTACATCAGGGCACGGATGAACTCAGTTTGCTTGGATGCCACCCAGGCATCGCCAAAGTCGAGCTCAGTAAGCAGAAAGTTGATACCCAGGGCGCCGCCAGTCTTGG
Source organism: Tolypocladium sp. Sup5 PDA-1 (assembly GCA_000750105.3). Taxonomy (NCBI): domain Eukaryota; kingdom Fungi; phylum Ascomycota; class Sordariomycetes; order Hypocreales; family Ophiocordycipitaceae; genus Tolypocladium; species Tolypocladium sp. Sup5 PDA-1. Next base: position 600,655 of record JPHH03000008.1, read on the forward strand.
TGAACCACTCTTCTTCGTAACAGCTGTGGCAAAAGGTGCTGCTGAGATGGCTAAAGAGCGGAAGACGGCCAACATTGTTCTCCGAGCCGAAAATGATGGCCGCACACTTGTAGAGTTCCTGAATCGCCCGTTTCGCCGCCTCCCGCACATCAGGATGGTCTGATGCAAGAGACTCGACAATGGCGTCCGACAAGATTCTCGTGTCGATGTGTAGGGGGCCCTCGCCGGCCTTTGGATCGAAGGGGCTGAAGTTGCGCTTGAGATCGACCAGAGACCGACCAACTTCGATCAGGGCAAAGTGCCGGCAGATGTCGAGGAGGAACACATCCGCATCATCTTTGAACTCCGGTATTGACTCGGCGAACATGACTGCCTTGAGCAGCGTCTTGGTTATCTTGTCCTGCTCGTCCTTCTTGGGAATGGACTTTTCGCGGTTGGAGACTTCAAACGGCGCGAAGTTGATGTCCATCTTCCGCGTCAGCAGATCTTGGGCTTGCAGGCGTACAACCCTCGGCAAGTCGTCGGGAAGCTGGTCGTATCCGATTCGCAGCTTGAGCTGCGACTTGATCAGATGGAGAGCCTGCTTCTTGTAGTACTCATCGTACTGCCGATTCAGGTTATTCTTGCCCAGTTTCGGCACCTCCATGAGCTTCTGAATGGCGAAATCGATACCCAGGTCTGCCGGAAACGCACGGTCCTTCTTGGATCCAATGAGTCGCATGTCAAAGCTGGATGAGTCGTCCGCGTAGCCCTTGTAGGTGAGAGGCACGGCACCAGTCATGAACTTGCGATTCCTGCCGCCAAGCTTTCCGAGAATCCTCATGGTCGTGTGAGCGTGGAAGTGGCTGTAAGGGTGCGGTTTGAGGTGATTAAACAGCGCAGTCATGAGCTCGTCAATCACTGGTGCCATGATGGGATCCAGATAGTCCGCAGTCAGGTTATCAACGCACAGTTCCAGAGTTCGGAGCCCCTGGCCCACTAACTCGGTTCCTGCTCGCAGTGCGACGACGAGAGGGCGCATCAAAAAGCTCAGATGTGGCAGCAGATGGCTAAGCCGCGCAGGCACAGTGAGGCACAGCTCGACGTACAGGTCCCGCTCGGAGGGTTTTCTGGCGGCCATGAGGAGGTTGTTCAGGACGTCCAGCAGCATCTCAAGTAGAGGCAGAATCTGCTTGTAGAGCTGCTCAAACTTTCCGCCGCCAATGCTCCTGAACAGGGAACGCAGAAGGAGGAAGTAGTTCATGGGCTCCTCTGCCTTTGTTGATAACTCGATAGACTTGGTGACGATGTTGACAACGTGCGGCAGAAGGACCTGTTCATTCTGCCCAGCAAAGAGAGTGACTGCCATGAAAGCCAGCTTAAACAGCCGCAGCAGAATGGAGGATTTCTTGACGTCCGCTGACCCCACCTGATCGATCCGTTCCATGAGAAACTGAAGCAGCATGCCGCAAAAGCTCGGCGAAGTCGCCTCACTGGCAAGGAAAAACTGGGGTATATGTAACAGCGCCGTGTGTTCAAAGATCATGTCGTAAAGTCGTGGGATCTCTTGTTGGAAGACTTCGTGAAAGGTGGCGGGGTCGATGCAGTGAAAGACGGTGGCGAACGTCTCCAAAAGGTCCTTTTCCTCTTTGCTGCTGGAGACCATGTAGAAGTTCGCCATGTATTCGACGGGGGACATGTACTGGGACTCCGAGGCAGGCTTTTCAATCTCGTAGTACCTGAAGACGTACGCGCCCTCCCGGAACAACTTGATGATGACGTTGACCTCCTCTGCGGTGAAGCCGTACGATACATCCTGCCAATGCGACGGCGCGTTCTGTGGATCGATTGGGGTGCCGATGTTGCACGTCCTCAGCTGGTAGAAAGTGTTCTTCAGCCCATTCATAAGGTTCCTGAACAGAAACTTGTTGTCCACCACCGGATCGGCGCCTCTGTCGCGAGGATTAGAAATCTTGATCGGAACCGCAGAGAAGATGTCCGTTTCGTCCCAGTCAGGACGGTTCTCCTTGTCCGCGAGGTACGATTCGGGGGTGCCCGCGTCTGCCTGTTGGTGATACTGCTTGGAGAGCTTGACGGCGTTCGGGTACTGGCGGTTCATAGCAGCAAACTTGTCGCCGATGGCATTTAGAATCATAATGAGATAATGCCTCGCATCCACCTTGTTTGGCAGTTTGGCAATGCATTCTGCCATGTTCAGAAGCAGCTTTGCGCTCATCGTCTGGAAGCTGGTTCCAGGGAAGTTATCCTGTAAATTCCTCGTGTAGACCTCTACAGTCTTTCGAATCTGCTCAGGGCTCAACGAGTCTCGAACATGGTGAATGAGGTCGGCGAGCATGCTGTATGCCAAGGGTCGCATAGTCTCGTACACCGTCAAACCGTCGCCAGTCAGGGTTCGTTCATCCAAAAGTTCGTCGATCTTTGGCAGGAAGATTTTCCGAAAATTGTAGTTAATAATGTGACGAATAGCAATGAGCAGCTCCTTCCTGGTTCCAGACTTCTCGCGGGGGCAGTCCTTGAGCAGTCGAACGACGATTTCCGGCAGAGTCGGCAAGAAGTCTTGGAGTTGTGAAGAGTACTGGCGCAATAGGTAGGCGAGGAAGCTCATAGTTTTCACCTGAGCCGTGATGAACTCGCCAAATGCCGCTCTGTTCTTAACAGCAGGGCTTACGCCGGTGTGGATCTGGCCCTTTGCCGCAGCATCGGCATGGGCTTGCTTCTGGGCACTCGCCTGCAGCAACAGGACGGCCTTGATCAAGGGAACGAAGGCCTTGACATTCTGCGACACCGTGTTTCGGTAGATCTGGAATATGGAGACGACGATGATCGGGCACTCGGAGAGAACCTTGAACGACTGCATGCCCTTCAGGAGGGGACGGTTCTGTTGCTGCGGGTCTGCTCCGAGGTCTGATACCGAGGCCACTGGCGATCCAGGTCGGGGAGATTGGAAATTCGTCTGCGAGCTCCCGGGTGTCGATGGCGCACCGGTTTGCGAGGCTGTTGTCGATGGTGCATTGTCCAACTGCTCCCGGACAACCTTTTCCATCTGTTCGAAGAGTTCCTGAATCAGGGAGAGGAACTGCTGTACCTTTCCCTGCAGGACCTTGTGTTGGTGGCGCATAATGTCCGAGGTGATCTTGACGCACAGAGTCGCATTGTCTTCGTTATCCGTTCGCACAAGCTGCATCAGCAAGTCACATATCTCTTCGGCGTAGGGCTCGAACGGCTCGGCGGGGGCAGGCGCGGTCGGCAGCCGATGTAGGACTTCCAATATGCAGTGCCGGAGTTTCTGGCGTCTGCGTTAGCAGCATGACCCGTTTATGTTTGTGTCGGTGCTCTGCGCTTGAACCTACCTGCTCCGGAGAGTTGCTTTGAAAGATACATGGTCCACGTAGGATGTTGATGAAGATGGGCATCAACCGTTTCAGAAATGGCGTGTATATGGGCCCGCTCGTGTAATGATCCAAGCTGTCGCGCAGAGTGGTCGCAGCTTCTAGCTTGAGCCTAGCATCTACGCGCCCACGATGTCAGCCCAGGGATTCCAGGCATGATGGCAGGCGACACGACATCGCGGCGAATGGCACCGATCGCGAGGAAGGGCAACGTACCTAGATCTGCGGTGCTGAGACGTCTTACGACGTCGTCAATAGTAGTGCCCGACATGGCTGCATCATCAGCGTCCACAAGACGCAACCATTCCTTCCATTCGAGGGAGGTATGGCGTCGTCCTACTCAGACCTTGACGGTGGGGGATGTCGAGGCGGGTGGATCGCGAGGCTGTCGCGAAGCTGTGGTCTGCGGCAAGAAGGCGGATGAATGCAGCAGTTTAACTATATCGCAGTAAAATTGAGGTCGTCTCGTTCGGGAGGAGTCGTCTGCCGCGTCAGGTTCGGGTTCGAGGAGCTATGGTGCTGACGATGCGCGTTGTTCGGTGCCTGCAGCGCTGGATCAGGCAAGGTTTACGTGAAGGACGCCTCGCGTTGAAAATTACAAGAACCTCGAATCCGGGGGCCGTGGTCACCAATTCCAATGGCGCTAGGCGGTGCAACAACTAAGTTCCGGCGCTAACGGTGTTCACACCTCGCCGCTGGGGCGTGAGTGTAGGAACCCGGACCCGATAACAATACTTTATCTTATCGCTGCCCGGCTCCGTCCCCCTCCAGTCTTATCGCCAACCTCTGCCTTCAGGCACCACTGACCTGACTGGGTGGTTTCTCGGGTTACGTGTACGCTATTCATGATTCACGTCTTCAATATCCAGTTCCCGCCCTTTCAGCAACGAGCACTAACTACCACGTGTCTTTTGTTTCCGCATACTTCGTAGGTACCCTTTGTTTACGTGGCTGCGATCCAAAGGTTAAGCCTGCAACCGCAAGCCCCACCGTCTCCGGTTCGGAGGGGAACGCCGTGCGCTCACTATATTAAAGCTGCGCCCTCCGAGGTTTGACTTCTTGCTGCATCAACTCTCCTCATTCACGGCCTCAAACGAAGCGCGTCATTCAATCCGCAAGCCGTCCCTCTTCTGTTTCACGTGTGCTCCCTGTACCAAGCTCCGTGTCAAGTGTCAACTCGGACTGCTCCCGAATGCTCCGGTGCCTAAGTTGGGTCTTCAGTAACAGAGCAGGCAAGATGAGCGGAGAGCATACGGCTTTCTTTTATGGTATGTGCACAGTCCATGTCGTGTTTCGAGGTTGCACGAACGTCAATACTAACGCGCGCAGGCACTCTGGTAAATATAAGCGACTTGCGGCATCCTGGATCCTGGTCCCGAGTGCTGACGGCATGATAGATGGCCCAGGAGGTCTTCTTCAGTGTGTGCTACGGGCATAAACACCCGCCCAAGGCCATCCGCGATCTCCATACGTTCACTCCCGCAATTCTAAACGATCATTGCCGCTATCGCGTCAAGTATGCTGACTACCCCGGCGTGGTACCCGAGAAAGGGCGCACCGTGCGCGGCGTGTATGCGACTGGCCTGACCGATGCCAATGTGAAGAAGCTGGACTACTTCGAGGGTTCGGAGTATGAGTGCGTAAAGGCCAAGGTCGAGGTTCTGCAGGAGAAGGATGGCAAGGAGGTCGTGGTCGAGGTCAAAGACACGTCGGTGTACATTTTCCTCAGCCCTAAAGATCTGGAAGAGGGCGAGTGGTCCTTTGAGAATTTTGTCAAGAATAGGATGTCGATGTGGACACGAGGAGGGTTGGCATTCGGTGACGGTGAGTGCGTTCCTAGTTGTCGCCGACCGTGGTGCGTCCGCTAACTCGTCAGTGTCAGGGGGCGACGACAAGGCCGTCATGAACGGCGCTGTTTGAAGGCCCCTCCGCCCTTGAGTGCCAGCGTCGCTCCGACAAAGGGTCCGTTTCATGGCCGCAGGATGCCATGGCCCTCTGGCAGGCCTCTGGCAGGCCTCTTTTAGACATGGCGGTCAGCAACACCGAAAGAGTTGGGCGGCCGGCGGTCGGGTGGTGAGGCATCGTGGATAGGAGGTAGAACTACAAAAGGTCTCGCGGAGACTGACGGGCAAACGATGAATAGGAGCTGTCGCTGGACTGACCAAGCGCCGAGACCCCCTGCCTAGCCCTGAGTGGTTGAAGCAAAGGTGGGTGGGTGATGTTGGGGAGCTTGTTGACTGGCGCGTCGATTTGTAGGCCAGTCGAGCCAACAGTTTGCGAAGATCGGTCAGAATCCGTTTGAAGCCGGCATGACTTTTCAGAACTCATCAGACTCTGTCATGTTGGTTCCCTGGTTCATGACGAGTCCATGGAACTTTGGTTCGCCAGAGAAAAAAATGAACAGTTCGAGGCAATCAAAGTGAAATTGAAGGGAACGGCTAGTGGTAACACCGCATGCCTTGCTTGTATATTTCCTTGCTACACTCGCCAATACCATACCACATAATACCTCATGAACCAGTCCTATATGCACTTTGGGTCCGCCAAGCGAGAGACGTTGCACCCGTCAGTCAGAGACCTGTCAAACCCGGAAATTGTGGCGGGGGAGCCGGGTCGTTGGGATCTCGGCCGGGATGCCATCGTCAAGCAGCTGTCCGGTGGAGCCGGCGTGCAGGGCAGCATCGTGGGCTGTCACTTTTCATTGAGTGGGAGATGCAGGTGGTTCGGCGGGAGGATCATTTATGCTGTACCATGCCTAGCTAGGCACCGCATCTCCGTTTCTACCGGAATCTCAGACGTCAAGTTCAGACGATTAAGCAAGCGGGAGGAGTGCTAGTCAGGGCAGCGATGATGCCAGCCCAGGGTGAGTACAGGGTAGGCCCAGTATGGTACTCATGCAAAGCACCCTTGGCACCCTCTAACACAGTCAGACCCTCTTCATATTCTGGTCCGGCGGCAGCCGCCGAGCTCCTGGATATCATTAAAGTGGCCCGTACAGACGGTTGAATGCACACAAGCAGGGCAGAGAGATGAGGCCCTAGTCCTGAACTTGGAGTTGACCGTCAGTCAAGGGAGTTGAATGGAGTCCCAAGAAGCGCTTGCTCATGCCACTTGCGACGGACCAGTGACCTGACGGCTCAGCTGCCCGCAGAGGCGGGTTCGCCGGTCATTTAGCGCCGACGTTTGTGAGGCGTGGACGAGTTGTGAAGCAGAGCCCGCATGTTTCGCTGTTGTGTGCATGCGCTGAGGGAGAGTTGATGGCCGGCTACGCCACGGCGCCTTATCATTAGAGGTGCTGGCTATTGGGGCTTGGGGGGGCTCTAGTCATGCGCACACGAATCTATGCGGCGAAGTACTTGGTGCTGGGCATCAACTTCTTACGCCAGCTAATTTTAGGGAGTTTACTGACAAAATCTGGAGACGACACGAGGCAACCCCTGGCGGTCGCCTAAAGCGGCCGCGTCAGGGCGTTACCAACACGCATTGTACTCGTGGCCCGGGGGGCATCTGCTGGATCGGTCACCAGTAGAGTGGATGGGTTCTGCCAGGCTCCAGCGCCAAAAACACTCCGTCGGGACTGTTGGTTCACTGTTTTTCATGCTGTTGGCTTCGACTTCCTTCCAGACTGCTGGGACGAGCAGCAGCCATGCCACAGGCCGCAGCATAAGGTAGGGAAAAGGCATCTAGGTCCCATCTGGCCGCCTCGGTGGCTAATGCGGACACGATAGCTTCACTTTTTCAGGCCCGTCATCTCACCATTCTCTCTCCATCCCCCAAGGTACGCGCCCGCGCGCACACCCCGCTGCTTATTCCTGCGCGAAAAGAGACGACGCGTTGACAAGATCTGTAAGGGGCCGCAGCCACGACCAGCCATCCCTCCCTCCGGGCAGGGCCGCTTCAGAATGCTCCCGCCGCCCTTCGAGCCAAGAAGCGAACCGTCAACGACCAGATGCTCAGCTTGAAACTTGGCCCTGTTTCACTAGGACCCGGCAAGTCCCCACCACTCCGATGAAGGCTCCGCTCTCAAAACTGCCAGAACGGGCAATCCTACGACTGCGACTGGCCGGCTCGGCGAGCCTACAGCCCAGGGGGCTGCCCAACCCCTGCGGCACCAGACTGGTATTAACCCTGGGCCTTTATACGCCTGCGTCGAAGGCCGCGGCCTCAGAACTGCAGTCCTCCTCGTAGATCTCGTGTGCGAGGGCGATCTCCCAAGGCCGGAGCCCGGTAGGCCACACACATCAGTCGGCTATTGTCCGTACTCGTAGAGAACAGCCCTGCAATGGCAGGCAGGCAAGCAGAGCTGGGAGCCCAAGGGAATCTGGCTAGAAGCACAGAGACGGCGACACTCTGTCTCGCTTCCCCTCGCGATCAAGAGCAGCGGTTGCACAGCCACAACTGCAAACAATGCATACGATCTGCATGACGGCTGAAGCTGTCTTCCATCTTGCTACCGTGTCTTGCGTGTCTCGCCTGCGGACTAGAACAAGCAACTTCTGCATGGCTGACTGAGAATTTCCAGAACTGCCCCGAGTTATTCGTGGTGGTGGTGGCTCGTCTGGCCCTTGCCAGCCCATCGATCCCACATTCCATAGAGGGGCCGCGCTGCATGGCTGCAACCTCGCCCCCTGCGACTGTCACCCTAGGGCCAAGGCTTCCCCTCTCCTGCTGGAGGCATAGGGGCAACCCCCTGAACTTCATTGGCGTGGTGCGTGCACGACGATATGGGTGGCCCTCGAGGGTGCCATGCATACAGGGATTGTCAGGTGTTTAGTCGGTGGAGAGCGCGACGGGGAACCAGAGTTGTGACGGACGAAAGGGCCAGACTGCCCGGCGGCGTTTGCTGGTGCTGACGTCGTTGCCCAACCACAGCGGCTGGGGGATACCGATTGACCGAGCACTGGGATCTGGATGTTCGTCGACCAACCCCTGGAATGCGCCAGCCTTCAGCCAGAGCCCCTCGGGCTCGGTAGTGGCTGGATGTCTCAAGCGGCAGCGTGACGTTGTGTGGATACGGCGACGTGACTGGTGGCACTAACACCCTCGGGTCGTGCATGGCGGTCGGGAGAGGCTCACTGCCCGGGGCCTCGGGGCGGCCTGATTGGAGGCCACCATCGACTTTGGGCAACACGGACGACGCGTGCGTATCGACAAGGCGAAGAGGGGGCAGAGGCAGGCGAGCGGCCGCCGGCTTGCGGCTTGGAAGCTTGGACAGCAGCGATGCGAACCCGAGCCCATTCGCTTGTTGATGGCCGGGTTAGCCGTCTCCGGGCTGTTTGCTGTTTCCCCAGGCCTGGACGATACGATCCGACAGGCTGGCAGGCGACGGCAGCCGGCGCAACCATCGAGCCTTGAGGATCTGTGCAGGGGTCAATGTCGACGTCGTTTCGTCCCACCTCTGCTCGTCTGCAGATTCCACCAACACCTCGCACATGCACACATACCAGCCCCATCCCGGCATCTGGCCCGTGCCCGGCCCTGGCGAGGAGTGGCAAGGAGAGCCAGGTTGCCAAGGTTGCTTGGTTACTCAGGGGCACGCCGCTGTGGTGGTGGGCGACGCACGCCACTCTGGGGTTCATCGGACGGATCTCCCCCTTTCGCACGGCTCTGCACTGCTGGCTACTAGGTAGCCACGACTTTTGCGGCTCTGAAACCCACTTCCTGGCCTATCATGGGTCCGTCGACAGTCCTCCCTTCGACATCGTGGACCCCTGGCTGGTCCACCGCGCTTCGAAACGTCGAGGGCTCAGCTCCATGCTTGGGATTTACTGGTCGGGCTCCTCTCGTCCGTTTGTCGTTCCAGTGGCGATGCGATGGCATGGCCCCCTTCCCCCGGCCTCGGCCCAGATGCCCTGGCTCCCATCCAGTGACTCCGAATCCATGGTCTGTTCCTGGAGCCCTGGCCTTGTCGGCGCGTTTCTCTTTCCTTGTTCAGTTCTAGCCTCCGTGGGGCGTATCCAGCCGGCGGCCGGTGGCCACACCCAGGAACGGACGGACGGCTTGGTATAAGACGCTCGCCCTCTCCCGGGCCTTCATCTTGTCTTGTCCTCCTCAGACAGCATCAGTCTTCCCATCCTTTCCTTCATCCCAAAGTGGCTTGTCGTCGAGACGGCTTCCATTCCCTCATTCTTTTCCGAGGCTAGACCTTGTTGATTCATATCCAACTTTTCTTCTTTCCCGGCTCTTCAACCCAAGAAACCTCACGTCTCGCGACACTTGTGTTCCACAGCTCGCGTGCACACCCGGCTGATCTGACGGCTTTCACTTGTAAGTCTCCACGCCCAGCCGTTGCCTACTTGGTAGCAAACGAAGGATTTTGTGTCTCTTCCCATCCTCAGGCAGGCTCAGCTTTGCCATGAGCTGTTTGTCTTCCTGGCGCTGCCCCATATTGGAGGATGGCCACCACGGTGGACGATATATTTGCGACACCTTGGCGGATATCTGATGTACTGACTTCCGTCTGTTACAGCTTTTGTGCTATCATCCCAACTTTCAGAACCCAGCGTTCACCTTTCACCCGACTTGTCTCGACGACACTCCGCGACCAAATAGACTTCAGAATCTTTCGTCTGGAACGCTTAGATTCTCAACATCGACAACGGCATCGATATCAAACCTTTCTCAAAATGTTCATCAAGACCCTCGTTCTCAGTGGCCTGGCCACCGTTGGCAGCGCCCACATCCTGATGAGCAACCCTGTCCCTTACGGCAGATCCACCCTGAACAACTTCCCCATGAGTGCCAATGGCGCCGACTTCCCTTGCAAGCAGCGAGACGGAGTCTACGACCTCCAAGGTGCGAGCAACGTCTACGGGCAGGGAAGCACCCAGCAGCTTGCCTTTGTTGGCTCCGCAGTCCATGGCGGAGGATCTTGCCAGGTCTCTGTCACTACCGATCTCCAGCCCAACAAGAACTCTGTCTGGAAGGTTATCAAGTCCATCGAGGGTGGCTGCCCGGCCAAGGGGGCGGTTGGCAACCTTGAGGGTGGTGCCGGAGCTGAGGTCCCTTTCAAGTACGACTTCACCATCCCCAAGGAGCTGGCCACCGGCAACTACACTCTGGCCTGGACTTGGTTCAACAAGGTCGGAAACCGAGAGATGTACATGAACTGCGCTCCCATGACCGTGACCGGCTCGGGTGGCTCAAGCAGCTTCATGAGCTCTCTGCCCGACATGTTTGTTGCCAACGTTGGCAACGGCTGCGAAACGAAGGAGACAACGGATGTCCAGTTTGCGAACCCTGGAAATGACGTGGACCGTTTCGGCTTGGCCACGTCTAGCGCACTCGCTGTCCCTGGAGGAGGTTCTTGCCAGAAGGCGACTGGCGGTAACGGCGGCGGTTCTTCTCCTACAGCCGGCAAACCTGCTCCCACTACGGCTCCCGCTCCCACATCCCAGGTCACCCAGGCCCCTGCTCCTTCCAGCAACCCTACTACTAAGTCATCGAAGACGATCCCCGGCGGTGCCTTCATCACGGTGTCTTCCAAGCAGCCCGCAGCCACACCCATCGCTCCCAGCAACGCTCCGGCCCCATCTGGCACCAAGGTCTCTCAGCCTGCAGCCCCTACTTCTGCCGCCCCTACTCCTGTCACTCCCAGCCCTGCTCCCAGCTCTGGAAATGGCGGTGGCAACGCGCCCTCTGGTGGCTATGCTGCTTATACCCCGTGCACCTCGGAGGGCTCGTGGAACTGCATCGGCGGAACTTCCTTCCAGCGCTGCGCTAGTGGCAGCTGGTCTCCCGTTCAGGGCATGCCGGCTGGTGTCACTTGCACTACGGGCCAGTCCGCTGTGATCCAGATGATGCACACCAAGAACGCCAAGCGGGCCATGCGCCGTGCTCTCCGATTCGCTGCCTAAATTCGCAATGACCACAGGTGGGACATGCTATCATGTCAACTCTTGTAGGAGTAGTACAGCATTAGGCCCTTCTAGGACATCGGAGGATCGTGGAAGGCTGCTGTCCGTCCGATGTACCAACACGGTGTTTGTTGATGATCATTTCGATTGTATATCTTTCTCTTCTGTTGGTCTAGTTTCTTGGGTGGCATTTTAGAGACAGGCATAGCATTCACAACGACTTTGGATATGAAATCTCATCAACATTCATTCACATTGCTTTATTGGCTCGTACCTTTGTGTGTATCAAACCCGATTCTAGTGTCTAAGACCATATCCAATTGTAGCTTGTTCAAACTCTCCGAATAGCTTACACCGAGAACGATATCTCATAACCAAGACCCGGCTCGCAAGTTTGTCGTCTTGCGCCTTGACAGCCCCGTCGGAAGACGGTCCAAAACTGTTCGCGCTCCTTTCAAAGACGACGAAGGGATAGGCACCACATAAGGGTCCAGCTCAACGCCGATGTGCGATTTCTTGTCGACTCCCACGTATCGCCCGAAACTGTAGGTGCGGTTCCGTAGCCCCAGGTCGCGTCGGGTTGACCTGGCCACTGCGCGACTGGGGGCGACGTATGCGAGGATCGATCCGATGCTTGTGGGCATGCGTGGCAGGACGAAGACGATTGCCTGGGCGTAGAAGATGGTTGCGACAATGACGTTTAATGACAAGACTGACAAGGTGATTATCAACGCGGTCTTGTCCAAAAATATTCTCGTTTCCTGGACGTGGCTCGTTCCCGTGATGGACTCGCTCGGGCTGCCTGTCGCGAACAACCTCTCCCGACCTAGGCCCATTAATATGGCAAACGTCAGGCGATAAACATCTTCAATAACGGGAATCAGCATCGTGGGGTCGGGAGGCGGTTTCGCCGGGTCGAGCTGATCTCTTGAATCGATCGAAACTGTGACCAGGTAGTTTAGAAAGTCTCGTGCGACGGTGTCGTTGTGCCATGAGAACCGGTCTTGCCCCATAAGGCCACTGGCATATGACGTTAACATCTCGCCGATGTGGACGTCGTCTGCGTACCCTCGAGTCGTCTCAATATTGCTCGTTCTGTTGTAGGAAAGCACATTTCCCGACGTATCAACGGTGACATCGAACATGGCCGTTTCAAAAAGGGGCTCGCATATCGCGAAGCTGGCCTGGATGCTTCCGTTCAACGCCTCCCGCCCGTCGAGGGTTCTGCCCCATCCCAGCACATAGAGGCTCGGACATTGGTCGCCTGCCTCCGAATACCCACGCCCTGCATACTCGATTGCTGATCTCCCATGATACGTTTCCGACGCAAAATCCGTCTGTCGCATCGCCGCACCGACGTGGACGATGACGTCGGGGCACGATGTTGAATTGGCTGTCTTTCGGACTGTGACTATCGGTCCGCCGACAGGCACGGGACGAACAGGAACAGGCCGACAATTTGCGTTTGCGCCAAACCCCCGAGTCTGCAAAGTGTAAGTGTCCTCGTAGGAGCTCCTGTTTCTGGGGACAAAGTTGTATGGCTGGAAAAAATACCCCGGTGATATCCAGGGTCCTAATGGCGTTCCGCGCGTTATGTTTGCCATGGCGAAGAGAAAATGTTCTTTGTAGCTGACTGTGGTGCGTAGATGGTTGCCGATGAATCTCGGGAACTCGGATACGGATTTGTTGGTCAACATGGGCGATAGAATTGGCTCCATGAGCTCACTGTACTCGGCAGTTGTTTTGTCCTCGTTGAAAAGAGCACCCATGCCAATGCCCAGGAGGTTGGCCAGGAGAGTAGTGACGCAGGTCAACATGAGGATGAAATGGCGAGCTTTCGCAGCCCTCCAGACAGCCAGTTGCGGCGGAATCGCCGTGTATGTGCTGTCGATGGTTCTGGACGGCTGAGCCCTGCCGGCCCCGAGGTCCTGGAAAGGCTGCATGACACAAAGCAGCCTATTTACTAGGACCCAGAAAGGTTCAACGAGGGTGGCAAATGCAGTTGGGATGTAGTTCTCCAGGATTTGAAGGACTTCGAAGTTTTGGGACGGTCTTGGCAATCCTGCAGAGATCTTAAGCACCCGACCAGTACACCGTGCGAAGGATTTCCGCGGAGTTACCTTTCTGTGCAACTTCCACCGACTTTAGCCAGGCGATCACAGCAATTGAACTCAGCAATATGACAATGAAGATGAAGCCCATCTTTCGAGTCAGGGCGAAAGGGCGGATGGGCTCATAGTAGCTCTCTTGCGTCTTCAGTTCTCGGGTTTCCTGCCGCGAGTCCGGCTCGGTGATGATCTCGATTTGCAAGTTGTCTTTGCCTTCGTCAGACCCGTCGCAATATGAGAGCCTGAATATCTCATTTCGGAAAAGCTCCAAGAGTGACTTCTCGTTGGCGTCGTCAACTGTGCGGAACGCCTCCAGAGTCTCGGGGCTGTTGCGGAATATCTCGGAGAACCTCGAAATAGAGTTTGGGTTCTCGCGAAGCTTGGAGGGGGACTTGCGACACAGCCAAAGTAGAAGGCATGTGAGAACAGTTGAGAGGATGAGGAGCCCCTCGACGACGGCTGAGAAGACCCTGCTGACAAGGATGCCGGACAGCGGGAAGGTTGAAGAAGCTGTGCGGTTAGAGAAGGTGGTTTCGTTGACAAGCAAACGACTGACGGCGACAGAGAAGAGATATTTGCGGGCGCGATTGTAGGCCTTATCGAGGGTCTTTGGATCAAAGTACTCGTCCATTGATAAATTTTGCCCAGCGAGAGCATAGCCGGCCATAGTCGCAACCGGGGAAGTTAAGTTATAGTCGATCAACCTCAAATGCTGATCGATAACGTAGAAAAAGGGCGCGTCTCGATTAGCAGACTCTGCACCCCAGTCCATCCCGTTTGCGATTGTAAACTCGAAAGCGGTGGAGTTGAACTCCGATTCGGTCAACGGCTGCCGTTCGGAGACTGTTTGCAGCGCGCTCGTATCCGGTAGCAGGTCGCGGGCACTGACCGAGGCCACGACTTGCTCTTTGTAGTAGTGGCTTTGGCAGAAGCGGGCTGTAAAGTTGAGGTCGGGGAATTCCATTTTGTCGAAGTCTGGGACACGTCGAGCCCAGATCGCGAGAAACTGGTGGACAGAATCGGGGGTCTTGGGGCAGTCTGGCCCAGTTAGAGCCAGATCTGAGAATGCGCTTGACCAATAGCCCACATATTGCATCGTGTAGTCCAAATGGTTAGAGACAGGAATGGTGGCATTGCATCCTTGACCGTTCAAGAAGTAATATTCGATTGTTTTCCCCCTCCTCGACACCTGAGCCGGCCAACAAGTGATCTCCGTGGACAGTTTCGTGGTAGTGGCGGTCCAACTGGCCTCGGATGTCTTCGGAGCTGGATCTTTCGCAACGTAATACGGAAGGAGGGCATACTCGGGGGCCGTGAACGGAGGGTAAGTCTGGTTAAGCCACCCAATGGCATACCCTGTGTTGAGAACCTCGGGCCCCAGGAGCGACACCTGGTCAGCCAGGGGAAGTAGCCGGGACCTATTCATAAGCGAAACTGCCTGTCTTCGAAAAACGGTGCCAGTTCCGAAGATTGCGCTCTGCAACGGCGTGACCAACCAGAAGATGAGCATCATGGTCGTTCCAGACAGGAACACTGGCCACTGCCTGCCACATGTATGTCAGCACCCAACCCCGGTACCAAGTCAAGGGAACTAATACTTCTTCTTCGCCGACGTCCACGGCACAAATGCCACAAACTCACAAGGATAATCCAAAAACAGCGAGTCCTCGCCCCTCGCGCCCCCGGGCTTCGACAGCTCGAACCACGGCTGCATGCGCTTGACATCCAGGTCGACCCAGCTCCACACGAGGCTGTACAGCGCGGCCGCAATGTTGGGCACGTACTTGTACGCAAACGACGCCCACTGCGGTATGTCGTCGAGCGTGGCGGACAGCGCCAGCCCGCCGTGCGCGCCGCTGCGCTGTGCGAGCGTCTCGATGGCCGCGGCGATGAGCAGCGAGAGCGCGGCGAGGGAGGCGAGGATCGGGGCGGTGAGTGAGAAGGGCTTCCAGCCGTGGTCGATGCCTAGGCCGCGTTAGTACCTATGAAGTATAAGTTGGAAGGAAGAGGGTTGGGGGGATTCACCATCGCCGTCTCTGAGCCAGGAGGGGCAGCGTCGGGATGCTCGACTGGGCTTGGCCTTCTTTTCCTGACTCTTTAGACTGACTTCTTGGAACCCGTACGTGACACCGCCCGCGTTGGGACTCGCTCGCCGCTCCTCCATTGTGTCGTCGCCGTGTGCCGTATCAACATGGCCGGGTCGGTATGCCGTCATCCTCATAAGACCGACATCCAAGGGACGCTATCCAAGAGACGATGTCCAAGGGACGTGGCGTATATATCGATACAGCAACACAGACAACCAGCCTGCCACTTGGACAGGAACCAAGCAGCCCGCCATGAAGACGACAAAGAGGACGTATATAAGAAAACAAGCACAAGAAGAGCCCCCAGCGGGACCGCCGTCTATAAGCCCCCCCCCCAAAATGCCCCCGTTCTGCAGCCCCCATCGTGGAACCAACACCTTCCAACCCCCCCGTCCTAACAATCTTCCACCGTCCTACCCATCTCTCCGCGTTAACGGCCCATCCTCTCTGCACGTTGGTCCCATCGCAGCCCGTCTTCCTGAAACGCCATGGTGCTCTAAGCGCCGTGACCCGTTCCCCGGGACCACGCCCCGACCAATCCCGCCGGAGAGAGGCGATATCCACACGCACGGCGGCGGCCTGCCGAGGGACCGCGCTGCATGAAGATCTTCCGCTGAGACCTCGACAAGGCGCAGCGGCGGGTGCTCGCATACAGCTGAAAGAACACATAGTACGAAGTTTGCCTTCCTAAGGAAACATATTGATCAAGAACGTAAAGATTTGAGCTGTGGCTGCGGGGAGAGCAGTAGATACCCGATTGGAGGAAAGACGAATAGAGTCGGTGGTGGCTCAGGGGGATGAAGACGTCTAAATCAGGATCGCGCCTGTTAGCGCCGGCGGCTAATATCGTGCACCTCCCGTCCCGCGATCTGCCTTGCCACCAACCACAACCTCAACCACAACCCATCACCACTCCCACTGCTACTTCGCGTTGGTTGACTCGACAAACTTGACACCACTAAACTCCAGCCTCTCTGCACGGGAGCCGATCCGATGTATCAAGTAGACCAGGTGGACGCTCAATCACACTTCAGCCACACAGGGCAGACGATCAGTGATATCGGAACCTTGCCACTCTCTGTATTCTCTCAGCTAACAAGCCGTGAATGGCGTTGGACAATCGCTCTGGGCATAATTCTAGACCGCCCAAGGCAACAAGCCCCGAGCCCCAAGTTTTTAATGTTACAGCCAAAAGAACAGATAAACTACAATGCCACCGCCCTGTTGCCCTCGCACATGACCACCGCGAACACGCCGAGGCAGACTGGCGAGATGTGCAGAAAGAGAATAGAAAGGAAGCCGGGAAGAAGGCCCAATATGCTGGTTCTCGCACCACTATGATACTGTCCAGTTGCCATTCGGCCACCAAAAAGGACCAGGTTCCTTGGCTGTCGCGACGCCTCCAACGCCCATGTGTGTGTGTTGTACTATGTGTGTAAGAAGAGCCTCTTAGCACCCCGTCGGTGGAGGGAGTGCTCGCAGAAGTAAGTCATGCCATCGTGGTGTATGTATATTCCGAGGTTTTGATGTTTCGAATTGCCCGCAGGCTCGACTCAGATCTCGATCGTCTTCATCGAATCGTCAGCCACCGCCGGCTGCTTGCCATTCATTTTACTTGAAGGCACTTCGTTCTCCTTGACCTTGTCCTTGAGCTTGATCAGGTCTGATTCGGAGCGCCCCAAGGTCGAGATTCGCAGCGCATTCTTGCCATCGTCGCTCGCCGGCGGCGTTTCCACCTCGACAAGCGTGCTGGGCTCGATTTCGGCGCTGGGTATCTCGGGGATCGAGGACTCCTCCGTGACTCTACTCAGAGGAGGCGGCTTTCCGTATATAGGTCGCATGGGGCTTGTCAGGGGAGACGATCCGCTGAGTCGCTGCATGGACCTACCACGCACGTCTCCGTTTGCTTCCACGGGGCTCTGGTATGGCGAGGCAGACCGCGAGCCAAGGGGCGAGCCTGCCTTGGGCGGCGCCATTGAGGCGCGCTTGGCCGCTCGACGTCCGTACTTTTGGTCCATCCTCCACCGCAGGATGCTGAAGTAGGCCGGCTCAATGCGCGTCTCCTTAAACTCTCTCAGCTTGAGCTCGCTGTTGTCCTCATCCACATACCACTTCCCGCTGCTGAGGTCGTCGGCCACGAGTGCGAGGAAGGCAGCCCAGGAGCGGGCCACGACGTACTTCGTGTCATAGTCTCGGCCGAACAGGATGATCTGACCCCATCGGCCGCCGGGGCCCGGAGCCAAGTCCACCGCCAGGTTGTTGCCGCCCCAGTCGCGAACCAAGGGGATCCAGCCAGCGTGAGCGTACGCCTTCTGGACGGCGTTGGGCGGGACCGAGCCCTGTCGGGACAGGAGGTTCTGTCGCCATTCGTCGGGGTTGCTGGCAGAGGATGAGGATGACGGTCGCTGCTTCGAGGATGACGCCTCACTGCTTCCCCCAAATGCCTTGGACGGTGTTGTGGGCTTGGCGTTGGCCGTGTCGAGCAAGAACTGGTGGTTGACTCTCCTCCAGGTGTCCCATTCCTGAACAATCTCCTCGCAGTCCATCAGCATGGAGCCAAAGATGATGCCCGTGGGTGTGCCTCCTCGCTCCTGGCCATCGTGGATCCCGAGCGACTCGCGCACGTCCTGGGGCAGGGAGCAATCCAGCTGGTGCTCGAGGTCGTTGAGGTCGTTGGTGGTGGCGCCCTCACCGAGTTGGTCCCAGAGCTCGGGGTAGTTTTCTTCGGCCCAGGCGTCTATCCTCTTCCACGAGTGGCGGACAGGCGGCGGGGGCGGCAGACCGTCCTGGAAGGACTGCATTGGCACGTCACCGGGGCTCTGGACCTCGAAACCGTCGGCCTGCTTGGCGGACATGGATCGCATTCCAGGCGAGTACGGGCCGTTGGTCGGGGTCCGGGCGCCGCTACCAGGGGGCGACGACGCGCGACCGGCGTCATCGAAGTACGGGTTGCTGACGTCGGCGCGGGAATCGGAAGCGGTGGCAACGCCGGTGAGGATGCTGTCCCTTCCGTTTTGTAAGGGCACATGGCGGCCCGTCCTGTGCGGCGAATCGAAGGAAGAATCTGCGACGTCGAGTTTAGTCTGTGTTCACGGGTCGATCGGGGGGAATCGGAGGAGGAGCTCACGTCTATCATAGCTGGTCATGGTGTGCCAGAACGAGCGGAGGGCGGAACCGAAGCTGCGGCGAGGGATTAGCGACTCAGTCAAACTGGCGACACGGTTGGCATCACGGCAGGGAGGCACTGCTCACCTAGAGTTCGCCATGGTCACTGTAGGGGCGGGCTTCGGGCCAAGATGGCGACAGGCAGTCGATGCGGATGTCGGACGCAGCGCAGTGCAAAAAGGGGTGGCGTCGCGTCAACACACAGAGCCTGGGTGACCCTGTAGCCGTGGTTGATGCGCAGCGCAGCAGAAGCAGGGGGTCGCTTCTCGCTGCCGGAAAACTCGTAGGGTCGCGACGATTCAGGGAGCGGCCGCTGTCGACGCTTTTCGAGGGTCTCGTGAAGGACGAAGGGACAATCCGCAAATGGCGACCGACGTGACAACGAGTGCAAGTCCCAGAGCTGGAACACGAGCTGCAGGCGGGTGGCGGTGGTGTTTGGCGGCTATGGAGGTGTTGACCACGGAGAGTTTGGCTGCGGCGAGGTGGTGGGTGGGTAATGACCTGGGTGTGTGGAGGAATTTTGCAGTGGAAGTGGAAGTGCAAGTTGCAGGTGGTCCCTGGGCCCCTATATTTTTGGACACGGGCTCCAGAGAAGGGCAGGGAAACGAAATGTGGAGGGGCGAGGAATTATAAGGCCGAGTATCCGTGCCGACGACACGGAGGCTAAGAGACGTGAAGAAGCAGAGTCGAGGATGAATGCGGCCGGCGGCGAGGTGTTGAATTCGGGGAGACGCATGCAGAGTTGCAAGAAAGCTGAAGAAGTGAAAGGTGTGTTGTTGCCGGCGGCAGATTGGACGAGGCGCCCGCTGGGCGTGATTGAGTGCTGAGCGGCGCGCCGAAATGGGCACGGGCAAGGGGGAGGGAGGGGGCGAGCAAAAGCAGGAAATGGGGGATGAGATGACCAAGCGTCTGCGCGCACGACGCACGACAGAATCCAGGGCAGCGGAGGGCAGCGAGGCAAGCAGGCCTGGCCAACAGCGCCAGGGCCCTTGATTCACGGGTCCGTTGTACTCGTAATAGCAGCCAAGCCCTGGAGGGCTCTAGCGGCTGGGGCCGTTGGGGATGTGACGGGTGCTGCCTAGGTACCTTAGGTACTTCGTACCTATGAACAGTGGAGGCTGGTCCCTAGCCTGCCCAGTCCTTCATCGGCTGCACTCTCGTCGTCATCATCGCAGCCAGAGAACAAGCACCCGCCGCGTCTGGTCCCAGCACAGCAATCACAGCAGCCGCGTTCATCCCATCCATCGCCGCAGATGCAGGTACCGTACCGGCAGCGCTGCGCCGACTCGACGCGTGGATGCAAACACGCCAACCCGCGAGGGATGAGCAGCCGGCCAACAACCGCCTAAAATCCGTCCAGGTAATAGCGAATCAGGGAGAAAAGGGGCGTTCCCAAGACTCAATCAGAGACTCGCACGCAGGCCCCAGAGGTCATCTCGGGGCCGACGAGTATTAGAGGGTGACCTCGGCCCACCGCACATTCCGCAGGCCCCGCTCAGGTACCCGCCTAAGACGCACGCCGCATTTCGCGAGCTGGGAGCTCCCCACCTTTTTTCGCAGGCGGATCCTGGCCAAGGGACGGGGGGGACGGATACAACCCGCGATGCGATGGGCGGGCGGGCGATTTGCGGGTTGCATTATATTAACGTCGGGCCCGCGAGGTTCGAGGCGCGTTTCATCGGCAGGCCTTCGGGCATGATGGTGATATATTACCATCGGCCCCGACGGCGGGCTGCCCTGAGCGAGCACATTGCCTCGTTGCGTACGGACTACGGACTACAGGGAGCGATAAAATCATGGCGCCACGCGCGTTGATGCGTGCCCCTGAGCCAGATCCAGACTGGAGCCGGAACCCAAAAAGACGGGCTCGACAGTGGGGGCGAGCCAGTTAGCAGCGGCGCTGTTGAACGTGTGCCTGGGTAAGCTGGGGCTAGCAAGAGTCCCCCCATCCGCCATCGTGAGGTTCAGCGCGCACACGGCGCACACGACGTTTCGTAGTCCGTACGAGTAGACACCAGATCAACACCTCATGCTTACCAGAGTAAGGTACGTAACTGGCGTCATCGTCCCAGACATCAGATTCAACCCAAAAAGCACACTCAGTTCACCCCGCATCCACGATTCCCGTCTCTGCATCTCGCCGGCGCCGACGTCACGCTCCCAATCCACTGAAACACACCCTCTGCCGTCTTGCGTCGATCCGATGTACGCAGCCGCTTTGGCCAAAAAAAACTTCCAGCCAAGTGCCGTTCAACACCCGCATTCACTTGGCGCCATCGTATCGCGTCGTTGAGCCGCACCTCAGTCGGCAGCTGGGCTTCTGGGGCTTGATGTGGCGCATGGCTGCTCACATGACAGCCACTTTCCCGTATTCATGACGTACCCAGCTGCGTTCAACGACACCCATGTGCGTCATCATCAAGATCCCAATATTACTTGCATGCAATGTATTGATGCGCCTGGTCGCCTCCCGAGCTAGACGCGTCTGTATCGTACATTCGCCGCAACCAGAATAACAACTCTGGATAGAGCACCATCTCCCAAGTATGCATCCTCAAAACTCCATGCACACAGCCGCTGAACCACAAGCATCCGTCATAACCATCATTCACCGCGCGCGCACTCCCATCTACTCTGCCCTGCCCTCACGTCTGCCACATGTGCTCGCTGAGCCCCAGCAGCTTGTCGTCCATCCTCCGCTTCGCCGCCGACGCAATGCCCCTCTCCGGGTTCGCCAGCTGCTCGCTGTAGCACAGCTCGACCAGCGCCTTGAACTCATCGTACGTGAAGTTTTTGGGCCCGGAGTCCCCGTGCTTCTCCTTGTCCTCCTTGGCCTTGTCGACGATCGCGTCCGGCCCTTTGTCGAACAGGGCAAAGTAGTTTGCCGCCCGCGCCAGGTCCACGCCTTCCTCGATGTTCTTGAGGTTCTGCTGCAGGACGAGGATGTTGAGCTGCATGCGGCCGCAACCCTTCTCGTTCATGGGCGACGCCATGCAGGCGTTGCCGACCAGGTAGCAGTTGATGAGCAGTCCGAGGCCGGTCCGGATGAACGCGACTTCTCTGTCGCGCAGGAACCGCGCAATTGTCTCGTCAAATAGTACCAGCTCAAGGTTGAGGCTCAAGATCTGCGGGTCTGGCTCCCTGACCTCTTGATCCAGGAGGTATGGCGCCAGGTCCGGCGACAGTGCGTTGCGCAGCGAATAGACGATCCGGCAGCGCACCTCCATGTGTAGAGTCAACAGCGCCGTACCAGCCAGCTCCTCGTATGATGTAACTATGTTGTCAAATGTCCTGGTGAATCCTCATTAGCCATGATCTTAGCCGTCCAGATTTCCAATACGTACTGGACTGTCTCCTGCGTTAGCGGTAGGTGCACGGGGCCCTGCTCCGATGTGGCCTTGTTAGGGTCATTCATCAGCGTCCACCGTCGGTTCGCCTGCCGCGGGAGGGTTTGCCGGGATGAATCTGTCTCGTGCATTGTTATATGCCTCAAGCCCGAGATCTTCGCGGCCAACCACTTCAAGCTCGTGTACAGCAGGCACAACGACGTTATGGTGTCCCGATCCTGTATGATGTCGTTCATCTCCAGCCTCGATTCGTTCGTCTGCTCCATCAACAGATGCACCTCCTTCTCCAACAGTTCCCAGTCGAGTTCCTCGGCTGTCCACAGATTCTTCATCGTCTCTTGCAAGGCGTCAGCTTGCACGGCAAAGCGGGCCGACGCCCTCAGGTTGCTCGCGTCCTCGGCCTGCTCCTGCGTCTTTGTGACCAGGGACCTGTACCAGCTGAAGCAGCGGTCGTAGTATCGCATCATCTGGCTCACGATGAGCGAACTCAGAGCCTGATCGGGTGGAATCGTGCCCAGCATTCGGCAAAATGCCGTAACCACTTGAAAGAAGGCCGTGGTGCCTTTGAACACTGGTCTCGGCGCCGCCTGGCTCCATGCTGGGTCTTGCGCAAACGAGTCCGCTTCGCCAAACACCGTGTCGCTCAGCTTGTCAAGGGTCTCGTCCAGCTGTGGTTGGAACACATTGACCAGGAAGTTATCGAGGAACGTGGTCAGCGTGCTGGTCGCGAGGTCGGAGCCGGGAGGCACGATGCTCCTCAGCCGTTGCAAGAATATCAGCGTCGGCGGCAGCAACAGACTCATGTTGAAGACGCTCGGCTCGACGAGAGACTTGTGCGAGCCAATGGTCTGTCGGCCGCTCCCGCCTTGGCCTGTATCTCGCCTTATGAGGCTGCTGTCCACGGTGACGCGATTCTTCTTCATATCGGCGGCTGGTTTTCGAGAGCTGCTCGTCAGTCCCGGCACAGTCGCTTGAATAATGCCTTCCAGAGCATCGTACTCCGTCACCATATCCACGGATTTGGCATCTGCTTCTGAAAACTTAAACAGATGCTCGCGCAGGGAATCCTTGCCGCCGCTGAGATTCCCTCCCGGAGTCGGCGAGTCAAACTGATAGACATCTGCGTCCGTTGTGACATAGTTGTGCAGGAGGGACCGGATTTCATTTTGGTACAGGTTCCACAGCTCCTTGAAACTGCCCAGCAGGGCGCTGTTATTGCCGGCGCCCTCTCGTCGGATGAGGGCCTTGATCGATTCGTGGAATACGCGGTGGCCCTCGCCAATGGCTTCAAACTTGCCGTAGAGCGTCCACAAAAGATCGTAAATGACATCCGCCCTCATTTGCGTCTCTCGAGTCCCGTACAAGAGCAGCCCGTCTGCCTTTCCTGCACCGCCTCGGAGCGAGCTCGGGTGTCGCTGGTCGACCTCGTTGATTGTCTCGTTGACGACTCCAAACAGCTCGACCGGTAGCCGCTGCTTGAGCATTTCGACGGCACTCTGCAGCCGCCCCAGCTTGTTGAGGGCCTCGACCAGCAATCCAACGTAGTAAAACGTGTCCGCTTCCGGATTCTTCATCGGGTCCTCGGTGACGGGCTTCTCGACATCGATAGACTCCAGCACAACATGGAATGGCGAGATGGAGTTGACGTCTCCATATCCGTCGGCGTAGGCACCTTGGCTCTTGGCGAGGCTCTGCCATCTCTCCTGACAATATGGTGACTTGAGGTAGAGATGTTCATGGAGTTCTTCCACCAGTATATCCATCAGAGCGGTTTCCTGATTGGCCAAGTAGCTCCTCAGGTCGTTCAAAGCCCCGATGTCGTCCAACTCCGGCCGTCTCAGCTTCCGCAGTGCATTGTGAAGCACCTCCACCGCCGTCAAGAAGCGCTTCTCTGATATCCGAGCCTCCAGCTGATCGGGTACAGCGCGCAAGTCATCCAACTCGTTCAGAGTCTGTAGCAGCTCGTCGTAGCTCTGCGACGTCTGGGAGAGCTTCTTGAGCTCCGGGTCCGTCGCGCACAGGCTCGACTTGGAGCTAGCCAGCGACTCCTTGAGGGTGCGCACGCGCTTCTGGGACGCCTGGATGCTGCCTTGAATCTTGTGGAAGGTACCGATCGAACTGTTGAAGCCCTGGTGGTGCTCGTGGACGATGTTCTTGAGCGAGTCCTGCAGGTACGCGTGCGTCTCCTGGAACTTGCGGTATTCGTGCGCGCGGCCGACGGAGCTGGAGTCGAGGAGCTGCAGGGAGAGCTGGACGGGCACGCAGTCGGTGTCGCACATGGACGGCCACTCAGAGCGGATGTGCTCCAGCACCTGGGTGATCTGTCTCTCGGCGCTCGTCTCCTGCACGCGCGACCGCGACGGCATGTTGCGCACGACGGGCGGAGGGCCTCGCGACGAGGGCGGCGGCCGGGAGCCGTATCTGTCGCTCGTGTATCCGTCGCCATAAGGGTCGTATTCGTCCTCCGCCCGCCCTAGGTTGCCACGGCCGTTGCCATTGCGCACCGGGGCCGCGCCGTAGCGGTTCGACATGGTGGCGCTCGACGTCGTTGGGCTTCGGCAGGGGTTCGGGGGTCTCGCGCGAGCCTCGTCGCCGAGAGGATGATATGACGAGGTCCCTCTCTATGTCTGGTCCATTCGCGCCTGCTCTCTCGGCCTGCGGCGGTGGTGGTTTGTTCCCGGCTTGGGCTTGAGGAAGCTCGATGCTGGAGGTTCCAACGGGTCCTGGGCGGCTGGAGACACGGAGCTGTAGCCTGTCGCAGAGCTGCACGGACCATCTCACCAGCCCCGTCGCAGAGTCAAGGGAACCCCCACCAGCCACCAACCGCCAAGATGGCTTTGTCGGCTGCAAGTTCTGATTGAATGGGTAAGGTACCTGAGCAGCGCCGCTTTTAGAGGGAGCCTGGCCTGAGCCCGCCGTCTATTTCTGTCGTGTGTCCGAAACCTGCCGTGAGCTGTGTCACGCGCCTTGACAGCACAATTATGCCTTGTGCATGACTCTTACTATGGGGCACCCACCGTTTTTGATTGCCTCGCTGCCTTACAAGTCCAGGTCGTTGCTGTCGACGTTCTCCACGGACGGCTTTAGGGCTGCCTGGGACTGGCCGGCGCTCGACGTCGGGTCCGTGTAGGACCTCCTCGGGCGTGCGTGGATTCACCCCGCGTGGACCTTTTAGGAAATCGCCCTGTCGTCTAGCCCGATTGTCGTGGGCGCAGTTTTAGCAGAGTATCGAGAGTATCTTCCCTGATCTGACATTCAGCACTCAAAGGTGCAGTAGTTCTGCGATGACGTAGAGTGGGACTGCTCATACTTACCACTCTGCTCCCCTGACTAGTATCCGACCATGCCTCGCTGTCATTATTCCTTGTTGAGCATTATATACACAGCCGCCATGACCCGAGAGATAATATCGGCAATGAGCGCAGTATTCTGGGAAGACCACTGTCGATTGACCCTCATAGGACTAGCGCCCTCAACGTTGCCATGAGGCGACTTGGATATCCTTGAGTATCGAAACAGACTCAGATCGCGGGCAGCGTGGAATGGGCCCAAGGCCGTTGTCAAGCTGCTGCAAGAGAAGGGCGCCGATGTTCAAGATCAGTCCCTGCACCTGGCAGCATTCAATGCACATGAAGAAGTGGAATCGTTGCTGCAATCCAGAGGAGCGTCTGTGGCTCAGGATTTCTTTGGCCTGGAGACACTTTCTCGTAATCAATCAATCATAGTCAAAGACGTTGAGTAGGCAAAGAGTAGGTGGCATGGCATGCTGCAAGTGTCGACTGCAATTGCGGCTTCATGTCGATAGCTCGGCGGCATCCCGGCCGCAAATATGGACATCAATTGCCAGCACCCGTAACTTCAAATCCACGCCGCCGTTTCTATCGTTGGTTCGTATCTGCATACTTCACCAATGCACATGCAAGATTGCAAGCCATACAGTAGCCACGCCAATGTTTCACATCACATCGCATTGAAAGAACTAATGCCAGGATAAACTGGAAGCCACGGAAGATCCGCCGTCATGGAATCCAAAAAGAACTCGTCTAGGGAGAAGTACTCAAGACTGCCATCTGGTCCATCCGAAAAAGTGTTGACGACGGCTGGGGTTGCTTCTATAGCCTGATCCTCAGTAACTGGATGTATGAACTGAGTTGCGACGCGGACTGTCGTGCTTTGAGTCACGCCCGGTGCTGGCGAAGCTGGCTTTGCCACGGCTATTTGAGCCATATTTGAATCGATGAGTCCCCACACCATTGCGGGTTGGAATGTTATGCCAGTCGTACCGCCATCGTCTTCTTGTTGATGGTTTGCAACAGTTTGAAGACCTTGGAGCAGAGCAAGCTGAATCTTCCGGTTAGCTTTAACTTCTTCCCCGGCGCTGATCCTGTGTCACCTACTTTGTCGCCGATATGTGGCCAAATTCTTGATAACCGCGCTAGGCACCTCTCACACTTGCTCAAATTCTCAACCGCTGTCCTGGACACTTTCCGATCTCTGACAAACTGAAGGAACCAGGGAATCGTCGCGATCGCGGCAACCAGGGTGCCAATCAGAGGGTCATAGAACTCAAAGCCGAGGTTTTCGCATGTTTCTACCAAACGCACAACCCATCCAGAGTGATACATGGCTTGATCCACGGTTTGTTGCAGGAAGAGGTGGGGTTGCGAAGCCATTTTGTCCCGTAGAGCTACGAGATGAATGAATGGATGGTTTAACAGGCCTCGCGCTGCATGAGATGTGATCTGCATCAGGACCCAAGGTGTCCAGTATTCGCGATGCTCGTTCAACTCGGCGGCGGATCGATCTGAGAGGGAGACATTGCGAAAAAAGTGATTGCGAGAAAGCTGGGATTCTACTTCGTAGAGTTTGACGGCAAGCTGATTGAACGTCGAGGTGGATAGCCAGGCCTTCTCAAGCTTCCCCGATCGGATCCTGTGCACGAAGGATGTAATCTTTCCCCAGACCGATATTGCGTGCAAACACTGGGCGTTGATGCCGCGGTTCGTGTTGTTCGTTTCTTCCACGTTCGTGAGGTCCTGCACGTATCTCCGTCTTCTAGGCATGGGTACAGGGGAAGGCAGTGGAGGCTCTTGTTGGAGGTCGGGAGGATTTGGTGTTTGTGTTAGGACTGTAAACTGAGGAGAAAATGTCGTCTCCAGCACGGAGATGCTCCAATAGCACCTCGCGCTCTCGTCGTCTTCGTATTCCGGGCCTGACGACTCCTGGAGGGTCAGGCGCCGAAAGGTCTCCAATCTTATCGCATTTCCAACGTTGATCCACGCTCGCGGCGATTTGGCTGCCCAACAATTAGTTTATACTAGCTTTCTAGGCGAGGTAAGCGCAGTTGACTTGCCAAATACGTCGCAGAGAGCTAGCATGCACAATGCTTGCAATACTTCAATATTTGCGGCTCCCTCTATTATTAGCTTGTTCACCATGCCCTGGGCAGAGGTCATGTAGAAGTCAATCGCCCTTGATTCTCTTCCGCGAAATTGATCGTGGCTTGAGTAATGAAGACATAACGCGCAAAGGCTCCACCGAAGGAACTCGGGGAATTGGTCGATGCGTTCTCTTAAGCCGTCAAACCAAAATAAAGGCAGCGGTTGAAAATAGATCTTCGTCCTATAGACTTCGACAAAGTGATTAAGTGCTTCTGGTGAAGGTTCGGGCCTGTGCCGTGACCTGTTCTTAATTAGTCCAAGTCTAGTATGTGGGCACAGAACGAACCAGGTCGAAGGGTTGCCGTCTCCTGTATCTAGAGGCGGTGACGATGATTCATCGGAATGTCTATCTGTAGCCTGCTGCCGTTGTGTTCGTCCTGGGATGTTTGGGCTCTCGCCGAATTGGTTCTCCAAGTGGTGAACTCTCTCAACAGCCGACTTTCTGCAATGTCAAACGGGTCAGGGTCTGCTTCGTTCCAGAGTGGGAGATAGGGACTGAATGGACATACAACTTGCCCGCTCTCCGTCTCCTACTTCCCTCAGAAGAGGCGTGGCGTGGGAGGTAGGTACATGTTTGGTTCAGGCGTTGACAGAAGGAGCATTTCGGTC
This sequence comes from Tolypocladium sp. Sup5 PDA-1, assembly GCA_000750105.3. Taxonomy (NCBI): domain Eukaryota; kingdom Fungi; phylum Ascomycota; class Sordariomycetes; order Hypocreales; family Ophiocordycipitaceae; genus Tolypocladium; species Tolypocladium sp. Sup5 PDA-1. The sequence goes on from JPHH03000008.1 coordinate 628,657, forward strand.
GTTCTGCTGGACACCTCGTCTTTTTCCGACTGCAGGGAAGGTTAGTGACAACTGTTGTCAGACAGAGGCCGACATTGCCTGTAGGGTAGGTGGTGGACTTACCGACACTGCTCACAGGCATACCTAACACGCCTAGCCTCTCTGTTACCTATCGGACTCAGAGTATCGTCCATCTCTAGCTCTAATCTCAAATCGTGCAATTGAACAGGATCGGTCGGATGAGCGGAGTTGAGAAACAAGTTCCGGGTGCAACCACGGCTTGCGCGGGTAGAAAAGAGTGGGCACGGAAAATGATTGTTGGGGGCTTGGGGTATTATTTGGCTTACGCTAACCTTGCCACGTGAGCGGACTTCATCGTCCGCAAAGCATCCCGACTTTCCAAGGTCAGTCCTCCCCAACATGGGTTTCAAATCGATAGCTTCGATCCCATGGAGCAATGTCGGGGATTGCGGGGAGGTGGGGAAATGCCAATCTGTACCCCACAAAGCATGCAGCAACAGCCATGCCCTTCTTTATTTGGAGGTGCGTGGTTCAACTTCAATGCGTATCCGGCCACCGGTGCTGGCACTGGCTATATTTAACGTGGCCCCAGGTCTGTCAAACACGACCTCTATCTCTCCGACGCTCCTCCAATTTTGCTCAACCTACATCCCTATTCTGAAACCTTTATCTTACCATGGACTCGTCAACTGGTATTGAGAAAGAAACATCCGAGGTTACTCGCGAAAAGTCCCAAGCCGAAGGGCAAGTTCTCGACGAGTCGGCCACTCGATCTCGTAACATTGCCATCGCCAATCATGCAATCGAGCAAATCGGCTTTGGCAGGTATCAATGGCGGCTGTTTTGTACTTGTGGCTTCGGATTCCTCCTGGACTAGGTAACTGCACCTCGCCCTATCTAAATGGTGACATAAAACTTACTCTGCCCACTAGATGCTTCCGGTTGCCGTCGGCTTGGTGCTTCCACAAGTTATGAAGTAGTGGCAGATACAATATCCAGCGATGATCATTGCGGCTCTGTACGCCGGGTCGCTCGTGGGAGCCGTGAGTTGTGGATTCACTGTCGATATCATCGGCCGCAAGCTCCTTTGGCAGACATCCCTGATATTTGTAACAATCTTTGCTTTGGTATCGGCTGGATCTCCTAACTTTGTCGCGCTATGTATATTTGTCGGTTTGCAAGGCGTTGGCGCCGGCGGGAACTGTAAGCCAAGTCTCTCAAGATAAGCCATCCTGCCACGAACTGACTCCGTTATGCAGTTGCCATTGATCTGACCGTCTTTATTGAGTCGCTGCCAAAGGCTAAAGATTATATCCTCACGGCACTCCCTTTATGGTGGGGTATCGGCAGCGCTCTCGGTGGTCTTCTCGGTAAGACTAGAATTGAACGAAACTGCGATTCGTCAGGCTGACCTTATGTTCCTATTAGCCTGGCCGCTCATGACATTCTATTCTTGCCCTGAAAAGAGCGACCCCAGCACCTGCCACAGTTCCTAGAATATGGGCTGGCGCTACCAGTACATCCTTATCGGAGGTCTAGCCCTTGTCGCAGCTGTGATTCGGATATTCTTTATGAAGATGGAGGAGTTACCTAAGTGGTTGGTCACTTAGGGAGAGTTTGATAAAGCCGTCCTCATCCTACAAGAAATGGCGAGGATCAACAAGACCGAGACAACTATCCCACCTAACGACTTCCATACTTTTTCGGACCCTGGTGTACGACAAAAATCTCGCTCTGCCTCCAGTTATATAACAAGCATCAAGGGTTTATTTGCTACCAAGAAACTGGGGTTCTCTACATCGGGTGTCATCATCCTTTGGGTATGCATCGGAGTCGCGTGAGTACCCTGACACAGTTTGGCGGTATTCCTCTAATAGTTGCTTACCACCGGCGGAATAGGTATCCTGTCTATACGCTATATCTTCCCATTTATCTCTAAAATAATGGAGCCCGCCTTGGTGCAGGGAGCACGTTCCAGGCGTACCGCGACTACGCTATTTCGTCAATAGTAGGAATTTTCGGTCCCATCCTTGCGTCGTTCCTAATCAATATTCTATTTCTTGGACGAAGACGTGGCATGGCAGTGACTGCACTCTGCGCTGCGGCCTTTTGCGTCGGATTCACTACCGTTCGAAATGAGGCTAGTAACCTGGCTTTCTCTTGCATGATTAGCTTTTGGCAGAACGCGTTCTACGCTACCTTATACTCGTGAGTCTCTCTAGCAAGAACTTCTGATTGCTAGTAGTCGCTGACCTAACCCTAAGGTATACGCCCGAGGTTATGCCCACCGCCTTCCGTGGAACTGGATGTGGTTTGTCTATGGCATTTGGTAGAATTGCCTCTCTGTCAGCTCCTTTCATCGCCACGTTTGGTGACTTGAGCACTTTAGTTCCTATCTGGGTACTCGTCGGCGTGTATGGACTGGTGGCTATTGTTGCGGTTTCCCTGCCGTTCGAGCCTAAACGATTTAGCGAGGATGAGCGATATTAGTTGTTCGATGCTATCTGGGTATCTTCAGGGCTATTTCAAAAGCAGGATGAGCATTACGGGATAAGAAATGCTTAGCCTTAGTTTGCTAATATGGACTAAGCCCTTATTTATCACACGCAGAATCAGAATCTTCTATTTCGTCACTATGTTCTATAAAACCCTCCATGTCAGGATCATCGACGGCGCAATTACTGCTCTTAAAGTACGAAAAGACAGCGATATTATTGTTTCTCTTTTCGTCTTCTTCCGTTGTGGTGTCTTCCTAATCGGTTCGGTACCGGACGTGCTTCGTCTCATCCTCAGCCTTCTTGACGTCTCGTCTCGCATTTTTTATTACCGGAACTGCCGTACTCGGTACGCCAAGATGACATCGACGACCCTTCGATTAACTAACAACTCTGCAGGGATCTCAACCCCAGTGCCTGGCGGGGCAACTCCCACTCCAGCATTTCTTACTACTTCCATCAAGGAGCTAGCCATGCGAGACGCCGTGCTGGCACAGTCACCCCAACGACCATGTAAACCAACGCTCTAACGAAGGACAGCCGGATATATTCACCGATCTACTGTTTTATGTAGCGCCCCATTATATAGTCGTCGAGTGGAATGAAGTGTTACGCCCTGACCCTCGTTGCTTCGATGGTGTCCGAGACACCGTTGTTGTTCAGTTGCCTTCAATACACGGGGAAACTTCTAGAACGGAGGCGAAGACATAATATGCCCCTAAGGGCGAGACTTTAGAGCGTTGGTTATAATTATGCTATGACTCGAAGATGGGGGGATGTGATTCGCAGAGGCTATCTTCTCAAACAAGCTTTCCACACATGAAGAAAAGGAGTACTAGCGTTGAGCCAGTTTGTATTATGCATTCTAACCAAATCAACAAGCCAAGATTTGCAATCCTCGGATCCTCGCATGACGCCTCAGCTCTGTTGATACCCGCAACATCACGCAGCCTCGGAACTAAGGTGAGGACTGGTTGACCAGTGGGACGGAGGTGTTTGCACAAACTCCGTGCCCACCATTATCCACCAAACTCGTGCCACCAAGATGCAGACTCCGTGCCCACCAAGATGCAGATTCCGTGCCCACCATTTTGCACAAACTCCGTGCATACTTGCGCCGGGACCACATACCCCACGTTGCCACATTAGGAAATTGGGCGCGGAGTTGTTGGTTGTGCACCGGACCGTCCCCGCCGTGTGTTCTTTGTGAGATGTCTTCTAAAACTTGGCGGCAGCCATTTTCAACTCTTAGGAATATTCTTACTCCTTCGCATATCTGAAGGCATCCGACAAGGCCGTTCGCGCTCTTTCCTCTACGTCGTTTTTGTCTCTTTCCCCAGCATGGCCTCGAAGAGCCCGGTGTCCAAAGCCCAATCGATCCTCATCGTTGGAGCTGGCGTTTTTGGGCTTTCCACAGCTCTGGAATTGAAGAAGCGAGGATATGAGAATGTCACGGTTTTGGACCGCTATCTTCCCCCGGTGGTTGATGGGAGCAGCGTCGACATCTCACGAGTCATTCGTGTCGACTATGCCGATCCGCTCTACGGCAAGATGGCCCGCGAAGCTCTCCAGGGTTGGGTAACCGAGTACAACAGTCACTATCACCAGTCTGGGTTTGTCATGTTGGCCAAACAACCCGGAAATCACTACATGGAGAAAAGTCAGGAAAATGCTCGAGCATCGGGACGTGCTCTTGACGAGTATGAGGACGCCAACGGCATTCAGCGCGTATACCCGGCCATAAACTCCCAGTTGGACGGCTACAAGGCTTATGTGAATTCGCAAGGCGGATGGGCTGATGCTGAGGGGGGCATCCGGCAGCTGAGCATCCAGTGCAGCCTGGCGGGTGTCACTTTCATCGCTGGACCCCGTGGCCGCGTGCTGTCTCTCCGATACGAGAGTGGTCGAGTCATAGGAGTCAACATGGCACAAGGCGATCCAATCTTAGCGGAGCAAGTCATCCTCGCAACAGGAGCTTGGACCAACCGTCTACTTCCCATCACCCATACATCATCCGCCTCTGGTCAGCCCGTCGGCTTCATTCAACTTACCGATGAAGAAGCCAAAAAGTTGGCGAACATCCCAGTAATGATCAATCTTAGCACTGGCGTCTTTGTATTTCCACCGACTCCGGGAACAAATATCCTGAAGGTCGCTCGGCATAGCTACGGTTATGCGACGCACGTCCCGGTTGAAGGAACGTCACGATTTGTCTCGTCTCCGAAGAGAGATGGCAGCAACGCCAATGCCTCGTACCTGCCAGATGATGCCGATCAAGGGCTTCGTGACGGGCTGTGCCAGCTGCTGCCTGACTTTGCAAACCACGAGTGGATGGATCGTCGACTGTGCTGGTACTCTGACACTCCAGAGGGAGACTTCATCATTGACCACCATCCACAAATTGGTGGCCTTTTCTTAGCTACCGGTGGTGCTGGGCAGTAAGTACCTGACGCCCTTGAGGAATATTTATTGCATAGACATTGGCTAACAGAGGATAGCGCGTTCAAATTCCTGCCGGTGCTTGGCCGCTATATCGCAGATTGTTTCGAGAACAAGGCATCGCATGAACTGCGACAGAAATGGCGGTTGAGGGAATCAACCGGTGAAGACGAGGCTTTGAAGCAAGGGGATGGAAGTCGTGGTGGTCCGCCACTTCGAGTTCTCACAAGGAGGGAGCAAGCCAAATTGTAGACATAAAAGCTTGGCGGCTATTTTGACGGGGAAGAAGGACACACCCACGACAGTGGCAGTGTGAGGGGGGCCAGGACCCCCCTGTTTGCATGTATATAAGGGACAAGCTTTCCCAGTGAGTCTAGAAGACGTCACGCATTACAGAATTAACAAGCCCACGGGCGCCCTTTCTTCCCCAATCCGTCACCAAGATGAGTAACAGATGAGTGAACGGCCACACGGCCACGATGAGTGAAAATGAGATAATCAACCCCCCCTTGGTCTAGAGACTACGAGCAGCTTCCAGCAGCAGCAGTACCATCTGAACAGATGGTTCGTGTAAGTCAAATCCTTCCTGAGTGATTGCTGACACCCGAGACCCGTTGAGTGTAGTCTTCCAGAGTCGTGCAACCAGCTGTAAGAGAATAGGCACTGAGTACCACCGGTTAGGTATTAAAGATGATAGAATACAATAGCTTGGCATTCGGCTCTGTCTATCCTCTCTATCGAGAATAAGACTGAATCTTGTAGAAGTAAGATTCCCTCTTATTAGTTAGGCGGGATTATGTAGGGTAAGTCCCTTATAACTACTTAGTATTTCTCGCCAGATCCGGTAGTGACCCCCGGTACAAAAACGGCCAATGGGTTTGCACAAAGAGCAGCGCTAACGTTCAGTCTTACCGTTTTTGTCTCCGTCCTCATGTCCGTTTCGTTAGCAACCACCGTTCGCCAAAAACAGTAACGAGCATGATTTTACAGCTTGCATAATTTCGATTGGATCAGTCAACTGAGCCGAGCCGGAGCAAGAGCGGCGATGACGCTAACCCAACCTGCTCGACGCCACGCCCTCGACAAACGTGTAAGTTGTAACCAGCGACACACAACTGAAGCCTTCGCTTTTACACCTTTGCGAAACTTTAGGGTGCATAATTCTACGCATCAGGAGTTAATTCATTTTGTTTAGAATATCTCAGGACACATTGCAACTATTATCCCTTATTGCTTAGACTCATCCCATCGACGCATCGCTAAAACACCCAAGCCGCAGAAGCAAACCGTCCCTTCAGCCCCCATTACGCTCCGACCTGTACTGCGATGATTGTATTTGGACTACTTTCACTGGATTCTTGGTCCCCGTGCTGACAGTCCTGACTCCCACGCTGCGTTTCTTCTGCATGGTCCGGTTTCTGTGGCGCCACAGGGCGGATCGGGATCGGCCTCGTCGAGGTGTCCGCTCCAGTGTGTCCAGCCGGTTGTTGCCCAGCCGGCTCAAGAGTGGCTTCATACGCTTCCTGCTGGGGTATTGCTGCTGGATCCTCAACCCGTATCGTCGTCCCAGACGTCTCGGCTGGCGCGGTCTGTCCCCCTTCGACCAACACATGCTCCAGCAACGTCGTTTGTGGCTCCTCGGACGGTCGGAGTCTCTTATCAACTGCCAGGATGGCTTTGGCAAGCCCTCTAGCGCCTGCAGCAATCTTGTCTGGCCGCTCCCATGCCAGCAGCCCAGGCCGCCCTGTAACGCGATTTGATGACACGATGTCATATTGTCGACTCCCCCAGACCGGGCAAGCGTACGAATTGGGGGCAGGCCGGGGCAAAGCGCCGTCGTCCACTTCCTCAACATCGCCTCCCGCCTTCCCTTCATCACCCAAGAAGACGGTGATGGCAGCCCTTGGTTTCCGTGTTGTCCTGCGCTCATGTTTCTCCTCGCAAGATGCGCAGTGTGCCCACAGTCTCATCGTGCCCTCGGCCCCGGGCAGCCACGTCAACTCCGTGATCTTGATCATTTCCGCCGGCGACAAGTCCTCCTTGGGTCCGGATATCCGGTGACCATGAGAATAAAGAGCAGTAGTCCCAGCGGCGAGTCGCACAGCGCGTACGTCAGAGTATTCGGCTCATAAGCACCACCACCGCCGAATCCCAGCGGTGTAAGAGCCATTGCTTTCCTTCCATGGTGCAGGGTTTTTGTCGTCTTCAAAGCGTCGATATCTTCCTGGGAATAGCCCAGGATCGGAGACTGGAGCAGCTTGGCCACCTTCCACTTGGCCCATTCCACAGGTGAGTCCCGGATTGTCGGCGGCGTGAAAGGCGGCGACAAAAAGTGAACTCCGAGACACGAATCCAGATAATACACCGCAAGATGGCTCGCGATCCTCCAGTCGATTTGGGCCAAGGCGGTTGCTGCCGGCCCTGAATTGGTAACAAGGTAGTGCTTGTACCCCAATCGCTTCATCAGGACGTCAAACATCTCAGCCACCGTTGAAACCATCCGCGTCTTGTTCGTCAGCGCATCGCTAAAGCCCAGTCCTGGCAGCGACGGAATGACCAGGTCGAAAGGCTGATCAGCTGCTGCATCGTTTGGGTCGGTAAACAGGTCGATGAGGTGTGTCAAGGCCAAGTTCGTAAAGGGGAATGGGGGTATCAGAAGCAGAGGAATGGCGTTGGAGTGAGGAGCCCGCGAATGGATAAAGTGCAGTCGGAGCGGTGTCTCGGACACGGCTGTTTTGATGGAGGTCCGGAACTGAGGCACCTTGGTGTTGAACTCTTGTTCCTGAACTCGCCAGGAGAACTGCTCAAGCCTGCGATGGTCTCAGAACTTGAATACACAATCGCCTTTGAGCGACTTGGGCTCACCAGTAGTCAACGAGAGGCTCAACCGTGGGCTTTGGCTCCCACCACTCGTTGGACCTGGGCTCGGGGATGTCATGCGGCAGCCGTGTAAGCTCCAGCTTCTGCCTCGTCAATTCCAGGTACTTGCTCGAGACCTGTTTCTAAACATCAGTAAAATTCTCCCGCACGAAGTGATAAAAACTCACATGAATCTTGTACGGCTTGATCTCCTCATCCAGGGCGGCTGCCGCCATTTCTTCATGATGGGCCATCGCAAAGGGCGCGTGAAGCCGTTCAGGACGCTGCTGCTACGGAGTAGGCGGCGACCATACGACAACAGTCGCTGGATCTCAACACGACCTCACTGGCCGAAATGCTGGAACAGATGAGAGCTCCAAAGACGCGTGAACCGAAAATTTATCGTGAAAGCCACGCGATAGGCAGCACAGCCGGTGTTGTGCCACGACGCCTTCCTTCAGCTCTTATTAATTGCAGGGCCTACTCGTTATACTCAAGGCCGTGGCTTGACACATGGTGCTGCATGCTGTTAGTACTTCGTATCCCTGTTTGAATACGTGGCGCAACGTAACGTGCTGTGGCTAGGGGGAGCAAAGCAAATCTTTGAATGGACAGACAAACTCATGCTGCTATGCACAGGGCTCTGAAACCGTGGCGGTGCGGAAAACCTGGCAATTTCGGAAACGTCCAGGGTGTCGCTGGACTGCAGCTAACCGTTCGAGGCCATGGCCGCCGGTTCAAATCAGGGCAGATGTAGACGGGCGCATTAGCCTTGCCTCGCCAGCTGCTATCATTGGCTGCTTCGCCAACTGCCTGACCGATGAGGTTCCAGAAGTTGGCAGGTCACAAGCACATGGACACATGGCACAGACTCTTGTTCTTTGTGAATTCGTACAAAGTGTGAAGCACACGGGTAACTCCAAGACATGAGAGTTGGCAAACAAGCAAGCCTGTGCCAGGATGCTTTACCTTGTCCACCTGGCAACTCCCGGAACGCTCATATCCACGTCAACTATTCGCCATATATGCTCATGGCCCAATCTTATGTTCCTGTGCTTCGCCTGGTCTTGCTGAGTTTATCTTGACTCCTCTCGTTGCCAGCGCCATGTAGGACCAATATCCCCGTTACCCGGCCGGGCCTGCCCATTACCGGGACCAATTACCGTTTCAATGTTGTCGTTGCTTCGACAAGGCACATATTCCGTGGCTCTACCTGTAGAGGCTTGGTCGTGGCTGTACAAAGTGTTCCAAAGCGTGAAGCTCTGCCAAGGCAGTGCGCTTCGGTTCATGTCGCTATCGGTGCTATTGTCCTCTTGTCATCCCATCAAGCTCCAGACCTGGATGGAGGGCCGGTGCTGGCGTTTGCTGATCCTCCGCGGAGGTTGATCTGGCCGATTCGAGACACAATGTTGCTCCCCACGGCATCTACGGCTCCTCGCGGAGACGTCAATGTAGGCCCCGCTGGTGCAGTCTCTTGCACACGGAAGAGCTTGATGGCCGTGCCGGTCCAGATCCCCATGCTGCCCTTTGCTATCTGCATCTCGCTGGTAAAGACCACACCCCAGAGAAGCGATTCATACCAAGCCAAAGCCAGTTGAGACCATTCGAAAGAATGTATACGCGGAGGCGAATGCTCCACCCCAAAGAGGTCCATCTCCTGCACCCGGCGAACCAAGTCCGTCGATGCAGCATCTTGGCCAGCAGCCTGGCGGGGCAGGAGACTTGACACCTGTTGAATGACTGTCAAGACAGTGTGCAACGGCAACTCTGGCAGCCAACTTTCGATCCAATGAGCTGATGGCTCGAACGCACCCCCTGGGGCCTGTGCTGACGTAGATTGCGTGCCAAGACTCGTGGTGCTATTTTGCCGAGAGAACGATCGGGCTCCTGCTGGCATTTTGCCGCGAGCTTTCTCGGACATTCCTCGAAGTTGGACGGGAACTGCATCGTCCACATTGACCGTGGAGGATGCTTGGGACTGATTCTCACTTGCGGTAGAATGCGCGGGTGTTGGCTGCGGGTCCTCGTCGCTGTCGTCTTCGTCATCCCCAATAGCAAAAGTACCGTCTTCAGGCACCTCTTCCAAAGTCTGCGTCCGAGTGGGAGGGCTCCTTGCACTATCCAGTGAGCTCCTCACAGACCCAGAGTCACCCGAGTCCCCGTGCCCGCCGGAATCTTTTCTTCTCCTGCTTCTCCTCTCTATCTCTTCTTGGCCGCTTTCCAAGGTGAAGGTTCGCAGAGCCTCAATCCGCTTCTTGTTCTTCACAACAGCCAACATCAGTTCCGGATTCTTGCGGTAATTGTGCTCAATAATGCAGTTGATGGACTCCAGAAGCGAGTGGAGCAGCGTGTGGTTGGTTTCATTAGCAAGGAGGAAGGATGGCGAGGACATTGAGGAAAACAAATGCATAAGTTGGGAGCTGCCTGCGCCGCTCAGTCCTTCGACATGCGGCGCAATGTTGTTGATCACCGCCAGAAGTGCGGGGTACACTGCGGTGAAGCTGCCCTGGCTCGTCGTGATTAAGCTGTAGATGGAATGGATGAGGAAGTCAGTATAAGTGCCCTTGAATCCGTTGATTCTGATGCAGGCAGGAAGACTGTCTTGGCCCTCGAAGCGTTTGTTGAGATTGTGGCCGAAGTTTGCTTCCACGCTCAAGGTCTGCAACAGGAACGCGCACATGCGAACAATCCCCTGTTTCGCTGGGTCATTTTTGTACTCCAATGCATAGAATAGCGACAGAACGACAAAGTCGTGGGCTCGGTCCGTGTCGATGATGAACGACCGGAACCGCTTGTTGCACTGAGTCGTCTCCCAAAAAAGCATCAGTATCTCCGGCGCGAAGTTCCCAGAGGTCTGGGAGCCAGGTAGATAAGACGTCTTTTCCTGAAGCGGTTGGCTCAGGATCCGGCTCATCCCATCGACGATGAACTGGAAGTCCTGAGGCCGATGTAGCCGACCGAGAAAGTGTCGATAAAAGTTCTTTTGCGTGGTCGCATGCTCCGGAATCGGGTATACAAGCAGAGCGAGCATGAGCTGCAAAGAATAGGTGACCAATATCTGCTTGGCATCCTTGAACATCAACGTGTTGTACGGTACTCGCCAACTGGCCGGATTGTACTTGAGCGCCTGGCGTCTCGAATATTAGGATCAATTCCAGACGTGGGTTTGAAAGGGTGGACATACTGTATTGAGCAAAGAGCATAAAACAGACAGCACAATCTGCTTATCTTGACACGTACAGAGATAGGTCAACGTCCGCACCCCTGTCTGCGGGAGCAGTCCAGGGGTGGTGTACATGCTCTGTCCGGCAAGAGCCAAGAGGAGCCGCAGGATTTCGCATCGGTTACTCTCATACTCCTTTGTTGTTGCGACCGCTGTATTGCACCCAACGCCGCTCTGCCATATTGCGTAGGTCACTTTCGCGTGGCCGTGGGGCTGGCGTGGGATGGTCAGGTCTGAGAAGAAGAGCAGGTCGACCAGAGTGTCTATCAGCTCCTCCGCAAGCGGCTTCGCCTCCTCGAACTCGTCCAACTCGGGCTTGGCATCTGGCTTATCGTCTTGGGCTTCGTCGAACAGCACTTCGTTGGCTATGGCAGCCTTGCGAGTCTTCTTCCGGCGCACGCCCCAGAAGAATCGCTCTTCCCAGGATGCTAGACCCTCCTTCTCGTAAAGATATGGCAGAATCCGTGTAAGGATCCTGATGCAGTTCAGAGCATCCTTCTCGGGAGCGAGCTCGGGATCTGGAAAGGACGGATGGTGCCGAAGGATGAACAGGCGCGACGTCAACGCCAGTACAAGGGTTTCGATGTTTTCTAGGGCTTGGTCGCGGGTGCGCCGTATGTCAGCAGGCGAAAAGAGGCTGAATATGTCCTCTGAAGTCTCAGGAAGCTCCCAAAACTAGAACCAATATCAGCACCAAACCGACGTCAAGGCGCAGCACACTCCAGGTACAAACCGAGGTCCAGTAGGTGTCGTCTGCAGGAATGTGACGCTCCTCCGACAGCCGAAAGATGCCCTGCTTGAAGACAATCTTGGAGTCACTCGCGCCCATGTCTGCAGCAGCGCAAGGCTTTCCGCCCTGCAAGACGATGTGAGGTGGGATGCTGGTCAGCGATTGATGTCACGGTGGTGGTACAGTACAGCTCCCCGAGTGCGTAATAACGCCGCCCCAGACACACGTAGCCTGCCACAGCCAATCACGTGCGGAGAGTGGACAGCTGAGCCAGCCCGAAGAACTCCCGCGGGTAGTTATCGATAAGCCGGACCCTAAGAAAGTCGCGACTGGCGACTCCAACAGCCCGCGTGATCTTTTCGTGAGCGCCCTGAACTGCTAATTAACCGGTCCATTGGATGGACGAGGATCTCAGCAACTGAGATGCTTCGCCTCCGGTGTCACCCTGGTCAATTGGCCAACTCTGCGTGCCATCTTGGCGCCCAGGGGCACATTGTGCCGTATTGCGGGAGAAGATTTTCGGCGACGAGCTGGGCGAGATCAGCAGATCAAAGTCCAACCCCGCCAGAAGACGAACAGCGAAAGACTGCCGGCCGTCGCAAGTCGCGAAGAAGACGAGAAACGCAAGCGAACAAGGGGAACTCCGCCAGCGCAAAGGATGGCAATGCGCAGGCTGATCCCGCCGAGCCACTCGAGGATTCGGACGCGAAGCTGAACGAGTACCTTCGAACCTTTCAACAAGACGTTCCAGCAGAGGGCAACAACACCCAAGATGCTGCCCCAAAGTCATGGAAGAGCATCTTGTCAGAGCGGATTCAAGAGCTGAGAGGGAGCTACGGGCGGAAAGAGACGTCAGCACCGAACGGCTCTGCCAAAGAACAGCCCAAACCGAAATTCCAGAAAGGCAAAGATGTGGCAGAGGAGACAGCGTCCACGGACGGTGCCGTTTCAGCAGAGCAACAAAGGGCTGGAATATGGACATCTCTGCGCTCTAGGATGCAGTCCAACGCTGCGGAATCTGAACCAGCCCCACCTGCAGAAGGACACGGAGACGCCGTCCACGAAGGGGGCCCAACCTCTATCGATGATGAGGCGACCCCGTCGAAGAAAGGATCTGGGGCAAAGTCCAAGCGAGCAAGGGCAGCAAAGGCGGCGTTGGACGTGAAAATGATCCGGCCGCAGCGTCTGCGACTCCGTCCCGTAGAGGAGGACGGCAAGGTACAGGTCCCGCAACTCTTCTACAATTTGGATCGTGTCCTTTTCAACCCCGGAGTCTACCATATGCAGGATCACCGCTCACGAGTCTTCAACTTCGACCCGTATCTCGCCTCGATCATGCCCGTGGATGAGTTCGACTTTGATGCCCTCAAGGCATACATCACGTCGTCGAAGGATGTGAAGTTACGGGAGCTGAGTGCCAAACACGGCATGAAATACTGTGGCTCAACATCAAGCATGACGTCCATCCTGTCTCATTTCCACTTTCTGCTTTCTGCATGGAGGAAACCGAGCCTCGACAACCTGTCCCGATCGTTGGAAGCCGAGTCTCTGAACTTCACAGCCCTATCCCGAGGACCGGCTGCTGCTTTTGCACGATTCCAAGATGGTGTTTACGCGATTGACGCGGACAAAGAATACGACACGGAGAATATTCTCAGCATGCTCGGGAAGTCTATGGAGAAGCTCTTCACCCTGCCCAAAGAGGAGTTTGAAAAGTACCGACGTACTCGCTCGCATCAAATCTCCGAAGAGGAGAGAAACGCTGAAGAAGCGTACCATTACACGACTTTGGGCGACTTTATGATGCGGTCACAGCTTGACGCTCACGATCCGCGACTCCCCGGGTCCGGCATGTTCGACTTGAAGACGAGAGCAGTCGTATCAATCCGAATGGATGTCCGAGGCTACGAAAAGGGCGTCGGCTACGAGATTCGCAAGCGCTTTGGCCAATGGGAGTCGTTTGAGCGCGAATACTATGACATGATCAGAGCCGCGTTCCTCAAGTATTCACTACAAGTTCGGATGGGGCGCATGGATGGCATATTCGTTGCCTTCCACAACACTCAGCGCATCTTCGGCTTCCAGTACATCAGCTTGTCGGAAATGGACCACGCCATCCACGGCACTCCCGATCGACGCATCGGGGATCAAGAGTTCAAGAGCAGCATTGCTCTGCTAAACGATCTAATGAACCGCGCGACGAAGCGTTTTCCCGGGCGAACACTACGGTTGCACGTGGAGACGCGCCCAACCAAGGTTCCATTGACATACTTCTTTGTCGAGCCCGTCGATGAGGAGGAAATGGCGAGAATACAGGAAGCCGGCAAGCCATCCGTGGAGCAACTCGAACGTGAGATCCGAGGTCTCAGCCACAAGGAGCGCGAGGCCGAGTCCGCCCAAGAGGAGGAAAATGCCCAGGCTCAGCAGCAGCAACAGCAGGAGGAAGACTCAGACAAGCCAGCAGAGGACACAAATGCCAACGACCCACAGAGCGACGCTGCGTGGAAGGACATGATGGCGAAGGTTGAAGATGCGGTCGAAAACGAATCTCTCGGCATCCGATCTGTGCGAGAGGCTGTTCAGGACGCTCTTGAGCAGAGTGGCCTACTCAGCGAAAAGACAGAGCTGGAAAGCGAGAAGTATGTGGATGACCTGGTCGCCGCGCTGACTGCACAGTCATCAGAGAGCAAGGGTTCTCGCGCATCAACGGGAGAGGGGGACAATGACAGCAAAGCGCAACGCGAGGACCCAGAACCGGTTCCAGCCGCGGAGCGATCACAAACCGAGAGTCCATCCCTGACAGACCTGATCCTCAAGGTAACAGAGGGCATCGACGATAGGAGGCACAATCTGAAGCCTTTCCAACGCATGTTCGCCGAATTGGCTACGCAGTCGAAGAAGTCAGAGGCCGCTACTGAAGACCAGCCTGCCAAAGAGGGCATGGATGGTTCTGCCGATACTGTCGAGCAAGAGTCTGCGACAGAGGAAGCGGAACAAGCGAGCGATGCCGAGGGCGAAAAGGAGCCGGAATTGCTCGGCATGTACGTGACGATCCGCAACAGGGTCAACGGCCAATTCGTGGAGCGTCCTTCAAGCCCGGAGAAGGAGTTTGACTGGGCAGTTCAGTACGCCATCACCGAACTCCCGGACAGGAGAGCCCAGCGAATCTACTCAAAAATCAAGAAGCGGCGGAAGACCATTCTTTCGCAAGATCCCAATGCGAGATCGGCGGACTGGTACCGGATGTTCAAGGGCAACCTGCCAATCATTACGAAGAAGGGCGAGAAGTATAGGGAGATGAGGACGCAACAAGAGGCTGGCAACCCCGTCTACGTTGCGTGGGACAGGAAGCCTCTGTCTCCAGAGGCTCCCACTCCAACAGCGACGGGCTCTGCAAAGGTCGAGTAGGCAAAACGCGGCGTTGTTGATTTCGGAATGCGCATAGCGACGGGGAATCTTGGATATACTGTATACTACTGTACATTACACAGAGGGTCAGGGCGCATCCGTACGGCCGCTCAAACTCATCTTGCTTCTACGAATAGCCAATGTAACACTATAACGGCTGCGCCATGACAGCGGCAAACCACACAATGTCTCGGAGACACGTTGTGCTACCTGCAGACCCAGCCTTGGCAATGGCCGCCCCTTCGAGGCAAGGTTTCACGCAGCCATGGACGAAGCATCAGCAAAGCATCGGGACGACTAGCAAAACTGCGCATATTCAATATTGTCTTATACCTACCGCATAGGTGGTATTCGACAAAACATGAGGCTTGGCAGGCCGTTGTATTCTTCGACCCGAGGCTGGGCGTATATGCGCTTAGACGGCAACGACAATCAACAAGCTTCAACCCCACGCCTTGCAACGGTTCACGCGAGTGCAGACCGAGGGGCGGGGCCGACGATCCGCGGTAGCGAGACGGAGCGGCAGGACGAGCCGGAGAATATGCCGGATGCGAACAAGCTGCCGAAGTGACGGCAGTGTGCAGCCTGGGCGCGGGCTGCCGAATGGGGGGCTTGCATGCTGGGGCATATACTGTACGTACTACGAGGAGTGGGTAGCCCAGGGATTGGGAATGGCGATGCTGGCTGGCACGTTGTTGTTTGATGGGGATTTGAGCCCGCGGGAACTCCCGTGGGTTCTGGTATATTTGCTGCGATATTAATGCAGCGTTTTGGGTATTCGGTAAAGACGACTCCATACTATGGTCCGGGGTCAGGTATACTGCATAGCAACACGCAACATCACTACGAGGCCTATCTTGAAGCCATGCGTCTCCAACACGACAGTAAAGAACGCTAGAACATGAACGGAGCTTCGGATAGTTTTTATCTTATAGACGCCCGTCCGCCTGTCAAGCGGTGCCCGCCAAGCCACTGCCATCAAAGCGGCCCTGAAGTAATACGGAGAGACAACGGTTCATCGGGAAGGGAAGAGGAAGCGGGGCGGGGCGCGTGCCCGGAAGCTATTGCACCGTCACATCGTGGCAGACTGACGGGTAGTCCGTAGAGTTGCATGGCTAGACTATGTTGGAAGGTCGCTTAGACGCTGGCCCGACGACGTGCCCACACTGCATGGGGCCGCTAGGGCGAGTTCGGGGTCTTCGGGGCGAGGATTAATAGAATTCAGCGACCGTCCGTACCGGCGCTGCGGTGAGCCCAGGCTCTCGGATAGTTATTGTTAGTAAACGGAGAAGAGCCCACATCATTGAGTTTTGGCATTAATGCGGAGCGTGGTTGTACGAGTAGGTCTTTGGTTGCTGCTTGTGTGCTATGTCTCTACGGACTATACTAGGTACTTTTGCTTGTAAGTTGTAAGTAAGTGGTGCGAAGCACGGACGCCTCCGTGTAACGCCTCCATCTCCCGGTCAGAAGTTCAGAACACAGAACCCAAAGAGATCCACTAACCAGTCATTTCGCGATACGACTTCCCTAGAAATGCACCTTCATCAATGCCGTCTCTAGGGTCATATTGGCAACACGAAAGTCGGCCCAATCAAAGCCCACGTCCTACCCTCCTCCATCTCGCTCTCCAACCACCTCCGCCTCCCATCCATCCCTCCAACACGGCTCCGCACGACCACGCAAACCTCAGCTGCCAGGCCGAGCACGGCAACGAATCGCCAAGTGCTCCGCCCATTGGCCCGCCGCCGCCGGCCCTAGCTCGCCGCCCGGGGCTTCGAGGCACGGGGCCTGGCCCTGCCGCGGGCGTGTTGTCTGTTTACGCTTACCGATCTGCACATTATTCGCGCCCCCTGGCGATGTCAAAGGCACCCTCAAATAGCGCGGCGAGCGTAGCGGTAGGGGCCGAGAGCATGTGGCCGCCTGCCGCTCTCATTGGACGCGTCGTCTGGGCCGCGCGATCTCGTGCTGAATCTTAGACGGCCTTCTGAAGAGTTCGATGTGACGATGGCCCTCTGGGTTGGCACACGGACGGCACTTCGGGGCCGGGCGGCGTGTTCGTCTTGTCAGCTGGGCTCCACGAGGCCCGACTGAGACATGATGGCCGTGAGTCGTGAA
Organism: Tolypocladium sp. Sup5 PDA-1; assembly: GCA_000750105.3. Taxonomy (NCBI): domain Eukaryota; kingdom Fungi; phylum Ascomycota; class Sordariomycetes; order Hypocreales; family Ophiocordycipitaceae; genus Tolypocladium; species Tolypocladium sp. Sup5 PDA-1. The sequence continues at coordinate 645,926 of JPHH03000008.1, forward strand.
CTCCCGCGTGTTGGCGGCATATAAGTGTCTGCTCGGCCCGTCTCCCTCGACGAGATGGCACGGCACCTTCATACCAACGGTCGAGGTTGGTCGGCAAGTGACACGACAGATCGCTTCTCCCGTCGCAGTTCCAGTCATCGGCCATGCGTCCTCAGTCACTGCTGCCGCTCCTGGCCCTCGGGCACGTCGCCCAGGCCGCTGCCACGGTCCCCGGCTACGACATCTCTACGCGCGAGCTTGGGGAGCTCAACGACCTGGAGGCTCGGGGCCTGATTGATGACATTTGGAACAAACTCAAGAACTCGGCGACTTGCGCCGGCTGTGAGGTCAGCTCGTCTCCCGGTCCGCTTCGGCTTGACCTCTTCATGTAGAATGCGCAGCTCACGTGTAGCAGGGAATCCTAGTGTTGCTCAAGGGCCTCATGCTGCTGGGCGACGGACCGTTTGTCACGGTGGCCCAGGGCCTCTGCAAGCTGGCCAAGGTTTGTCTCTGCCGAAGTGGTGTCTGGATGCGCACTGGCAGCCACTTACACCACACAGGTCCAGGATGACGATGTCTGCGACGGCGCGATTGCCCTCGAGGGACCCATCATTGCCTCTGACATACGAAAGTTGACGATTGGATCCAGGACCTCCAAGGCCTTCTGCACCACTTTCTTGGGCCTCTGCGGATACCCCGAGGTCGCGGCCTGGAACGTCCCCTTTCCTTCGCCCAAGCCGTCTGGTGGCCGCCCCAAGCCCAGCTGCAAGGCCCCGATCAAGATTGTGCACTATTCGGACATTCATATCGACCCGCTGTACGTGCCGGGCTCCAGCACGGAGTGCAACAAGCCCATCTGCTGCAGGTGAGGGAGGACTCTGCCCGTCAAGTCTGAGGCAGTGCTAATGGCTGGCAACAAGGCCTTATACGGATGCCGACAAGCCCGGCAAGAGCAAGAGCCCCGCCGGCCCTAATGGCGACCACAAGTGCGACGTGCCGGTCAGCCTGGAGGAGAGCATGTACCGGGCCATCAACCAGATTGTGCCTGATGCGGCCTTTACCATCTTCACCGGAGACATTGTCGACCACGCAATCTGGAACACCAGCAAGCCGTACAACGAGCAGTCCAGTGAGTCCTTGCGTTGCCCGCGCTTCAGGCGTGACGGGTTTGTCTAACCTGGCGCAGTCGAGCACGCGTACGCCTCCATGAACCAGACTCTGAAGCTGGTGTACGGCACCGCCGGCAACCACGAGGCGCACCCCGTCAACTCATTCCAGCCCAACGCAGTCGGCCAGGACGCGCAATGGGTCTACGACCTGCTGTCCCAGGAGTGGTCGCAGTGGATCGACCAGGCCGCGGCAGTCAACGCGGAGAAGATTGGCGCCTACTCGGCCAAGTACCCCAAGGGCAACCTCAGGATCATCTCGCTCAACACTAACCTGTACTACCGCCACAACTTCTGGATGTACCAGAACTACGACGACAAGGACCCCAACCTCCAGATCGCGTGGCTGGTCAAGGAGCTGGATGCGGCGGAGAAGGCCGGCGAGAACGTCTACATCATCGGGCACATGCCGCTCGGCGAGAAGGATGCGCTGCCCGACGGCTCCAACTACCTCGACCAGGTCGTCAATCGGTACTCGTCGACCATTGCGGCCATGTTCTTTGGACACACGCACGTCGATCACTTCGAGATCAGCTACGCCGACTACAACGCCCGGAGCGCCGCCAACGCCCTCATGACGTCGTACATTGCCCCGTCGCTGACCCCGACGTCCGGCATGCCCTCGTTCCGCGTCTACGAGGTCGACCCGGACACGTTTGGCGTGCTCGACGCGACCACCTACATCGCCGACATGACCGACGCCGCCTTCCAGACCTCGGGCCCCGTGTGGACCAAGTTCTACTCGGCCAAGGAGGCCTACGGCAACGCCGTCAGCCCGCCCGTCACCGACGCCAAGGCCGAACTCACGCCCGCCTTCTGGCACCAGGTCACGGAGCGCTTCGAGGCCGACGGCGCGCTCTTCGACGCCTACATCGCGCGCAAGAGCCGCGGCTGGAACGTGGCCAAGTGCGACGGCGACTGCAAGACCGACGAGCTGTGCCAGATCCGCGCCGCCCGCGCTCAGAACAACTGCTTCAAGCTGCAACCGGGCATCCACCTCGACCGCCGCGACGGCGCCGTCGACGAGCACGGCGAGCACGACGAGTGCGGCGTGCCGGTGACGCTGCAGGCGTTCAACGCGCTGACGGACAGCAAGGAGAACCTGCAGAAGCTGCTGGACCTGATTGAAGAAGAGAAGGCCAAGGCAGCGAAGACGGCGAAGACGGCGAAGACGGGCAAGCTGTAGATACCGAGTGGCGTTGCGAGCATTGGAGAGGAGTTTTTGCTGTTGCTGTTGCTGTTGCCGCTGCTGGGAGGCCGTTGCGAGCGAGGTGTCTGGCGTGGTGTGCTGCTGCTGTTGATACGATGAACCTCGAAAGATATACAACGAACAGCCCCTATCGGGGTGTTTATGTCTCTCAATTGCATTATTGGTTGTGGGGGAAAAGGGGTGATGATTGCGCATTGCCACTGAGAAGCACCTTACATCCCTTGTGGTGTGCGAAGGCTCCAGCCTTGTGTTCGCCGCATATTTCCCCTATTCCTTGTTATTCATGGCTTTTAATTCCTGTTTCTGATGTTCCTTGCTGTCAATTGCTACGCCTTGCTGTTAATTGCTGTCCATTGCTGTTCAGTGCCACTCCTTGCTATTGATTGCCACTTCTTGCGGTTCCTCCAATAGCTGTTCCTTGTTGTTCCTTGGAACTATGTCGAAGGATTATCGGAGGGGCCGTCCTAGTACAACCCTCCCCAAAGCTCCCCGAGCAACTGCTGGATTTCAAGCCTCCGCCGAACATGTCCCTGGTATTCACTATCCGGGTAGTCTGGGTCTCCCAGGAGCTCGGGCGCTTCAGCCATTTATTTGGGCGATTACTTCGTAGATGCTTGTTTAAAGTTTGGCTGCCCGGGTGCCTGCCGTGTTCTCTGGAGCCATGTACAACGTAACCGTAAGCCGCATACTGGAAAGTAAGGTCATGCATAGGCTCATAGGACGGGCAGTTGATGCAAATATCGTCTCCAAGGTTGCAAGTTCACATGCCGTCGTTGCTTATATCGCCAAAGATGGTAGAGTTCTCCTCCAACATCCGATGGTGGGCCAGCGCTCGGCAGCGGCGCTTCACTGAGAAACGGACCCAACCGACCAGTGATTCCATCCTGGCCACATAGTGGGTGTTTATGTCTCTCAGTCCATTTATTGTGCTGTGAAGAAGAGTTGATGCCTCATCTCCTGGTTGAAGGCGACTGCGGTGTGGAGCGGAAACGTGACTTGTCTCGGGAGAGGCGGTCCCGACTTCCCCTCCGGACGGCGGAGACGACACACCGAGCAACCAAGCTTCAACAAGCACCTAATCGCCGAATGGATTGCCTGAATTACCTATCTATCCATTTAAACCATCCGTACCGACTTTCAGACCTTTATACTTGATATGTCGTCAAGTTGCAGTCGTCTCTTTGTTGGCCGGCTTCGGTACACCGCACATATGGCCCTGGACGGCCAAGACGCAGAGTCGGAGCCACAACGGCACAACGCACTGGCTCCTCATAGTGTATAAGTTTCTAAACGAGTCTTGTTCTACGCCGGTATGGCATCTGCCTATGATGCATAAGCTGTGGTTGGACAGGCTTGAAAGGTGGCGGTGAGTTGTCTCCCCTCCGACCAGCTTTAACAGACTGCTGACACTGCGCGATTTAACACACTACGACCACGAGAATCATGACGATTGAGACTTTATTCTTTCATCAAAGACACCAACTCTTGATTTCAGCGACTTCAGCAGCTTCGCAGCCCCGTTATCCGTGGGGAAAAAAGTATTTGGCTTGATGCGATGCCTTGACTGCTGCACCCCCAGCTGCTTCCTGTGTTCAAGACGCATACGACCATTTATTCTGCCACCGTTATTGAGAGGAGGATGCACATCTTTGATTGCATAACGCAAAGCCCAACAGTGGAAGCTCGCGCTACCGGTCGGCGTTTACAGCGGGCTCGCGACCTGTTCCCCGGCCTGAACAGCTTCCGCACATGCTGTTCACAGCCCTGAATAGCCCTGAACATCGCCCTCAGCAACCTGTTAACCCTGGATCCCCATGCCAACACTATATAACCGTGAATTACGTGCTCAGTCTGCAACAGAGCCCGACCAGTTGGCCAAGCTTGGATGAAGGCTTCCGAAGTCCACACCCGTCACGAGCCGACGTCTTGGGTTCGATTCCCGTCTCAGCATCGATGCGATCACTTCACAATCCTGTGCCAAAAATGGCTATACCAATATACTTATATTCCAGATCACCAGAACCCACGGACGTAGGACAGCGGGTTCTGTTCGCGTGCACGCGGCAGAGCTCCGTGGCGGGTTGGCTTCATTTTTTTGCAAAAGAAATTTATAATAAAAGAATTGCAGTTTTTGAGGCTTTTCTTGGTGTCGCGATGTGTGTTGTGTGGTGGTTGCGCGCACCTTTTTTGTTCTTGCTTCCCCCAGGCTGTCCCTATGTTTTGCTCTGACCAGGCTCTCCTGTTTCTATCTCTCGGAGAGGTTCTCTCGTTTTCTCTGGAAAGTCTCCATCCTTTTACTCTGGCAAAGATCTCTCTTTTACTCCGAAAAGGCTCTGCTGTTCTGTTGTTCTGTTGTTTGCCTCCTTTTGCCCCCTGAGCGGGCTCTGCCTCTCTCCCTGCCACGCTCTCCCGCCCTCTCTCCCTACCCCCCCCCCCTTTCCCTCTGTCCCTTGGTAAAGAACAGCCTTGGAAGAACAAGAGACAATAATAAAGACATGGTATCTTTTTAAATTTGGGCCACAATGGACTCTGTTTGAGAAGTCGGTAGCCATGACAACATGCACGGCTACCCTACATGCTGGTACTGGGCTGTCTCTGTAGGTACTGGATTCAGACCAGACAATTCGAAAGAAGTTGCAGAGTATCCGCGACAAATGGAGCATCTCAGCCGAAAACTAGTGGACGCACATGAATCCATCTACTTGCACCATCGCATGGGGCAGTCCCTAAGACTGGTAGCATGGAGTCAGGTGCTTCTCAGGGGTAATTCTACCAACCACCTTCAAGCGCAAGGCGACTAATAAGAAAGAGCAGACATGTATTCTGTCACAGCCTCAACCCGTACACTAGAGAACAATACTGCGTATGGACTTGTAGGGCGGTTGATGCGACGATGGTCTCTGCGGTTGCAAGTTGCATGTTGTCGATGCTCGTGTCTCAGCCGATGGCGTCTCCGACGCAGTGGGGCAACTCGCACGGAACCACACTGGCTGACCAGCGACTTTTACCGAACAACCTCCGACGGGCCACACCAACCACCCGCTGGCGCTGCTGATGCCCTGTTGTCGTCGCTGTCGCTGCGGTGCGTCACCCGCAACACCGACCTCAGCACCTGAAAGGACGAATTCCATCCATCCCCAAGCTTCCGGAGCTCGTGCTCGCTCGTGCATGCAACCCGGACTGCGACCCAGGCTCCAGGCGCGGCCTTCTTTGCTGGATCTGATACGCCACAGGAGGAGCGACTCTATCTCTGCGTCGCCGTTGTCGCCCTTGTCGCCGTTGTCTCGCCCAGGCTCCAGCTACTCGTTCCAGCTCCCAGCCGCTGCTCCCACGGCTCCCACAGGCGCTACATCATCGCCTCCACACTCGCCCACGCCAGCTAATCCTAGCCCACCACCCTCTGCAGCTATCGAGCTGCCTCTGCCAAACTCTCCACTCTCAACACCGTCTCCCTCATCCTCGACTCCTCCGCTGTCGCCCCCACAGCCCTCGTCGCCGTCCTCTGCGAGCTCTTCGCCCTCTGTCGAACAAGAGCCCGAACCGACCGCTGCTCCTCACCCTCCTCCCGAGATGGCGCCTGTGCGTATCCCCGACGGCCAGCTGCGCGGCTGGTGACGGCCAACGACGCATGCCCCGCTGGATCATTGGAGCTGACTTGCATGCGTGCAGAAAGCGAACAAGGCCGATGGCGACGCCATGCACTATGGTAAGGCGCCTCGGATCGTCGTGTCTGTGACCGGGTAGATGGCTGACAGCTTGTACAGGCAAAATCTACTCCGTCTCCGGGTCAGTCGAGCCCAAAACCGATGCGTCGTCCAGCACGCCGACCTCGCATCAGATGCTAACCCGTCGATAGCCCCGTCGTCATCGCCGAGGACATGATTGGAGTTGCCATGTACGAACTGGTACGTTGCTGCTGCGAGAATATCAGGCATTTGATGGCTGGCTAACCCGCGTTTCCTCTGGCAGGTCAAAGTGGGCCACGACAACCTCGTCGGTGAAGTCATTCGAATCAACGGCGACCAGGCCACCATCCAGGTGTACGAGGAAACCGGTACGACGACATCCAACCCGATATCTGATGCGCATAAAACTGACCGCAGCCCTAATAGCCGGTGTCATGGTCGGTGACCCCGTCGGACGAACTGGCAAGCCCCTGTCGGTCGAGCTTGGCCCCGGCCTGCTCAACGGCATCTACGATGGTATTCAACGGCCGCTGGAGGAGATTGCCAAGATATCCAAGAGCATCTACATTCCCCGTGGCGTCGCCGTCCCCGCACTGGACCGAAAGAAGAGATGGGAGTTTACCCCGTCCATGAAGGTTGGCGACCACATCTCGGGCGGTGACGTCTGGGGAACCGTTTTCGAGAACTCCTTCATTTCCACCCACAGAATCCTGTTCCCGCCCCGTGGCCGCGGCACCATTACGAAGATTGCAGCCAAGGGCGAGTACACGGTCGTCGACAAGATCCTCGAGGTGGAGTTCGACGGCAAGAAGACCGAGTACCCGATGATGCAGTCGTGGCCCGTCCGAGTGCCCCGGCCGTCCACCGAGAAGCTCGCCGCCGATCAGCCCTTCATTGTCGGACAGCGAGTTCTGGACGCCCTCTTCCCCAGTGTTCTGGGCGGTACCGTTGCTATTCCAGGAGCTTTTGGCTGCGGAAAGACTGTCATTAGTCAGTCCGTGTCCAAGTTCTCCAACAGCGATGTCATTGTCTACGTCGGGTGCGGCGAGCGTGGCAACGAGATGGCTGAAGTGTTGAAGGATTTCCCCGAGCTCACCATCGAGGTCGACGGTCGCAAGGAGCCCATCATGAAGCGAACGACCCTGATCGCCAACACGTCCAACATGCCCGTCGCTGCCCGAGAGGCCTCTATTTACACCGGCATCACTGTCGCCGAGTACTTCCGTGACCAGGGCCTTGACGTGGCCATGATGGCTGACTCGTCGTCGCGATGGGCCGAGGCCCTGCGAGAAATCTCTGGCCGACTGGGAGAAATGCCTGCCGATCAGGGCTTTCCCGCCTACCTGGGTGCCAAGCTCGCCTCCTTCTACGAGCGAGCCGGCAGAGTCCAGACGCTGGGCTCTCCGGATCGCCACGGCAGTATCAGCATTGTCGGCGCTGTCAGCCCTCCCGGTGGTGATTTCTCGGACCCCGTCACCACGTCGACCCTCGGTATCGTCCAGGTCTTCTGGGGTCTCGACAAGAAGCTTGCCCAGCGAAAGCACTTTCCCTCCATCAACACGGGCTTGTCGTACAGCAAGTACACCAACATCCTCGACAAGTACTACGAGAAGGAGTTCCCCGAGTTCCCCAGGCTCCGTGACCGCATCAGGCAGCTGCTGTCCGACTCGGAAGAGCTGGACCAGGTGGTGCAGCTGGTCGGAAAGAGTGCCTTGTCGGACCCTGACAAGATCACTCTCGACCTTGCCGCGCTGATCAAGGAGGACTTTTTGCAGCAGAACGGCTACTCAGACTACGATCAGTTTTGCCCCATCTGGAAGACTGAGTGGATGATGAAGCTCATGGTCGGGTTCCACGACGAGTCGCAAAAGGCCATTGCGCAGGGCCAGAGCTGGGCCAAGGTCCGCGAGGCCACGAGCGACCTGCAGGCCAAGCTGAGGCAGCTCAAGTTTGAGCTTCCCTCGGATGGCCAGGACGTCGTTTGCAAGAAGGTTTGTGAGCCCCGTCTTGCCGAGTTGGTCCGATTGCTAACCATGAATCTAGTACGAGGAAATCCAGCAGCAGATGACGGACAAGTTTGCGTCGGTCATGGACGAGTAGGGGGTGTCTGGTGTGAGCAGTGTGCCAGTTCCTGCATTGTAAGCAAGTGTGGTCCTATAGAAAGGTCTTGTGCGGAGGAACAGGTCAGAGTACGAGTAGTATCATAAACCGCCGCCTCGAATTGTATCCAATCCAATGTTATCATTTTCGCCCTCGACTCTTATCTCTCAAGACGTGATTGAATGATTGAGGTCGAGTTGCGGTGCTGCGGACCCACCAGCTTACTGAACCAAAACTCCTCTCACACACATCTGTGCCTGTCCCCCATAGCCTCACTTACAAACTCGTTAGCATTGAACGGCCCGCCATGTCCGACGAGCTCCTCGACGAAGTGGAAGCTATAAACTCCATCTACGGCGAAGGCTCTCTCACCCGGGCAGACGATGATGCCTCATCCATATACATCCTCAGGCTCCCTGGCGGAGCATCTTCCTTGAGGCTGCAGTTCTCGGCGTCGTATCCCGCCGAGCCGCCCTCGGTGCTGGGCACGCAGCACAGCTCTGGCGGTGTCAAGGGCGCGGGGGCGAGGGATTTGGGGCTGTTCATTGAGGTCCTGGGGGCGGTGTTCCAGCCCGGTGCGGTGTGCTTGTTTGATGCGGTCGAGGAGTTTGAGAGGCGCGCTTCGGAGGACGGGCCGGAGGCGGAGGACGTCGAGGAGCAGACTCACGATGTGCCCTCTGAGCCTCAACCACAAGACCCCGATCCTATATCCACGGAGCCCCCTCCCTGGATCCTCTCCGAGGTCTTCACGGAGAACAAATCCACCTTTCTCGCGCACGTCGCGCACGTCACATCCCCCTCCCAAGCCCGCGCGCACGTCGCGCACCTGCTCGCCTCGGACAAGCGCATCCGCAGCGCAACACACAATATGACGGCGTGGCGCATCCGCGGTGCCGGCGGCGTGTCGTTCCAGGACTGCGACGACGACGGCGAGACGGCGGCCGGGGCGCGCCTGCTGCACCTCATGCAGGTCATGGAGCTGTGGGACGCCATGGTCGTGGTGACGCGCTGGTACGGCGGCGTCAAGCTCGGCCCGCGGCGGTTCGCGGTTATCAACGCCGTGGCGAGGGATGGGTTTGTGAGGGCGGGCATGGTGGGGGATAAAGAGAAGGAAAAGGATAAGAAGAAGGGGAGGTGAGGCGGGTCTATGACGGAGCTGTGGCTGTCTACGGCATGCAGGCGTCACGATGGAGTCAAGATGAAGAGGAGGGTCTGAGAGAGGCATTGGATCCATGCCCAAAGCTACCCATCCTAACAGCGGCGTCGCGACCCTAAACGACCTCGCGGCGGGTATCTCGTGCGCAAACACTAGCCGGCTCCTGTAAAACGCCAGGCAACACCCATTTTTGGATACAAATCCCATCATCCAACAAATCAGTTTCCCAGAGATCAACAAGATTGCTACTCCAAACAAAGCGAATGTGCGGTCATCCTCACACGCCATGCTCCAGCCAGCCAGGCAGCAGAACTAGCTCTCCGTGTTGAGCAAGGGCCTCAATATGGCCAGCGCCCGCGTCGACTGTTCCTCGGTGAGGATGACGGCACCGGCTCGCGCGGTGGACAGGTACGAAAGCTCCGACGTCTCCGTCATCTGCATGTCCTCGACGAGCCGGCCCGCCACGCCGCATACGATGCCCGTCACCTCGGACGGCAGGTTCACGAGATCGAGGAAGATGGGCACAAAGTTGCTGTCCGTGTCGCCGACGATGGAATCGCCAAAGATGGGGAGCAGCGTCCTGTCCAGGAGGAGGGACGGCGGGTCGTCCTGGGCCAGGGTGAGCGACATGAAGCGCGGCTTGGAGACGAGGGCGGAGATGATGCAGGTGTAGAGCTTGGTGTCCACGTTCTCAATCCAGCTCTGCCGGTCCTCGGCCGATTGCGTCTGACGGCTCACGGACACCCGGTGGCCGTAGACGTCGGCGAGCTGCGAGATTTCACGGCCGGAGCACTGCACCAGCTGGAGGCCCTCGTGCACGTACGGCGAGACGTTGCGCTTCTGGAACAGGTCGAACGTCCGCGTCTGGAGCTCGCCGGCGTTGGACGGAGGCGGCGTGCCGGGTGGTGACGCGGAGTGGCTCGACGAGTCCTTGCGCCCGTAGCCGTATGCGCTGACGAAGTTGGACTGGTTCTCCGAGAGCTCGAAGCCCTTGTCCGACAGGGCCTCGATGACGTTCTGCCTCTCCTTGGAGGGGACGAGGATAAAGTCCGAGTAGTAGGTGGTGATGAAGAAGATGGGGATGCCGGCCAGGGCGAGCGGAGAGCTCAGCTCCATGACGCGGCCGGCGGCGTCGAGGCCGGCGCTGATGACGGAGAGGACCATGTACGAGTCCTTGAAAACAGAGACGGTCCTGGCCTGCTCCTCGGGCAGGGACCTGATGACGGGCTCAAAGACGTTTTTGGCCCAGGAGGAGTGGCAGACGACGGAGCACTCGAGCGGCGTGACGCTGATGTTGAGGAAGCCATGCTGGTTGTCCGCCGTGAGACCCTCGAGCTGATACTCTGGCGCGTCGCTCCAAGCGTTGAGGCTCTGCGTCTGGGGCAGCAGAACGCGGAGGATGGGCTGGAGGAGGGTCGAGTAGAGCTCCAGAGGGATGTGTATGAGAGTATACGTGCCGTCCTGCGACGCAAAGAATTAGTACTTGTTGCTGCCGGTTCATGCTGATGAGATATGGCTGGATGCAGCATGGTGTCCTAATGTGGCGAGGCTGCCGTTGTCGGACACCGGGACTCGGCTATCTGCAAGGATATCCAGGATGTCCAGGATATCCAACGTGGGGTAATAGTCAGGGACATGGCATCTTACAAGGAAGGATACTTGGGCGTTCATGATGCGCGATATCCCTTGTCGAGGAATCGCCCCAAGAGGCGCGTTCCTCACAAAACGTCGATGAGAGGGTTGCGAGGCTTTCGCAACGAACTTGAAGTTCTCGAATGGCGGTTCGCACGTCTCTTCAGCTCCAGAGCCGCGAGAGGTTAACGGCGCATATGAACCCCTCCTCGAAACGTCCCATGCGCAGTCTTGCCCGTCACGTTGCTGTCGCCCGTGGAAGCCAGTAGTCTTTGCACAACTTGCGTCGCGATCGCCGAGGATGATGTGCTGGATGCGAAACGTCCCGGAAGACTGTGGAATGAAGAAAGTAAAGTAAAAGTCCACAAGAAGAGTCAGGAGAAGTCCGTGGTCGGCTGGCGCTGTTCGCAAAAGGTGGTGGGAGGGTCGCCCATAAATTGATAAGATTTATTAGTTTGGCGCAGTTGGGTAGTGCTGCACGCACTCCGCAGTCTGTATCCGTAGATAACGAGCAACCCACAAGCACAACTAGAATCCGGGCCCTAAAAGTAAAATAAAAAAAACTCAGAAGCAAGCGGGAGATGAAGAGGCCATTGTTATATACCGATTGAGGAATCGTTACACTGCGCTATCACTTGCTGCGCTGCTGCTGCGCTGCTGCTGCTCTTCCCAGGCCAACGTGGCGCCGCAGCGGGACGGCTGACGATAAGACGCTGCAGCGATGATGCCATGGCCAATCACCAGCGGCCACGGACAGGTTTGTCTGGGGAAAGCCTTCGGTTGTCGCGGGTAACTTGACTGGGCGGCTCGGGGAGAATCAGTGCGTCAGTGTGGCTGTTGCCGGCTGCAGGGGAGGCTTGGGAGGACAGACCAGACGCAGCGCAACGGCGAGGAGAGGAGGGACCCTTTTTCGGGAGCGGGGAGGCTGCACAGGTGCGTGACGCAGGTGGACGCCGCTAGTGAGACCAGGAGTTCGTTCGTGCTCAGCTTCAGCGTCGTCGTTCTCCGTTTTCGATGGTTGGTTGTTGGTTCCAGGTTGTTCACGATGCTTTGCTGCTGTCCCTGCTGTCCCTGTTGTCCCTGTTTGACAACAAGGCTGCTGTCCTCAGGCCCTAGGTACTTTCGCAACTCGACAGAGTGCGAATACAGAGCAATGGAAGCAGTCGTCAGCCCAGATGCTTTGCCGTAGATCTTCTTCGCCCGTTGATGGCATCGCGGCATCGGGCCATCCCCAGCGGAGCTGGCCTCGCCGACTGCCATTCCCAGGTCAACAGCACGCCGGTGAGTCAGGTCGGCCTGTCCGCAGCGGCACACCGAGAGACCGGGCTCAACCTTCAAGTCTGGCGAGTATAAGTCCATGCCGTCGCCCGTTCCATTGCACCCAGGACATCCGTCGTGGGTCGTCCAGCAACGCCAACCGCAACCACAACCATGGCCCACGGACAAGACCCCGGCATTGTTGCCCGCCTTCGCTGCGCGACGCTGGCCGAGCAGGTGGCTCACCTGAGAGCAGCAATCGCCGGCCCCAGCGCCGACAAGCAAGCATTGACAGACAGGCTCATTGCGTCCGTTGCCGCGGGCGCAATCGCTCCAGCCATCATCGCGCTCTGGCTCTCCGTCGCCCGCGACCCGCGCTGCACCGTCGCCGCCCTGCGCCAGCCATACAGCGCAGCCGGACGGAGAGCTGCCGTCAAGCGCTTCGCTCGAGACCTCCGCAATGGCAAGACGTTTGCCGAGGCGTGGACGGCCGTGGGAGGCACGTCCGGGCTCGTCGCCCTCATGGCCACGTTCAGCGTCCGCAGCGTCCACCAGCTGTGCCAAAGGCTGGGGAAGAAGCCGGCCGCCCCCGGCGCACTCCAGGCGCGCCGGCAGGCCATGACGGACCTCCTTGCGGCGTTGTGCCCCGGCTCGGGGGCTTTGGCGGACGAAAGACGGCTGGAGGACGAATACAAACTCCTCTTGCCGGCCTGCCGCGCAGAGACCGCCTTGCACTGGGACAGCAAGGAAACGAAACAAGTACGTCAAAGTCGACACTCCATGCGAAAGGCGCTCAGCGAGGCCCATCCACTTGAGTTCGGCCAACGCGTCCTGGAGGAGTGCCTTCCGGAAGACGGTCCCGCCAAGGTTGGCATGGTTCAGCTGCTGCCCTTCGTTGAGAGGGATTTCATGTTTGGATTGCATGTTCTGGCCAGGCTCTGCGAGAGGGAGACGCTGGACGTTGACCTGAAACCACTCATGGCCGATCTGATGATCTGCCTCGCAAGACGCTGCGAGACACGTCGTGTTAATCGAGAGACGTCGTCACGTCTCTGGAGCCTGATCGCCCAGTGTCTGCAGAGGCATAAAGCGTTGAGAGACCAGGTGGACTTGAATCATCCGCAGCGATATCAGTCCTACAGGGGATACAGGGGATATCGGTCCCGCGGGCGACACCAGTCCTACGGGCGACATCAGTCCCACGGACTCCTATTCTTCGCCATACGGAACTGGGCTCGCGCACGCTCGTCGCGCACGCCACAAGACGATGCGGCTCTCGCAGAGCTCATCGGCTTCATGCCAGAGGCGTCCGCCGCATCACTGCCTCTCCAAAAGCTGCTTCGACCTGCTCCACCTGCAGCCAGATATCAGCTCTTGCGCCTCTTTCTCCAGCATGCGCAAGGCTACTGCTGTGACATTGGAGCAGCTGATAGCACAGATGGAGCTCCTCAAGGATTCGAGCTGGGCGTGGAGGCGCTCCTCCTCCCGCCTCATGAGGCGCTTGGTCTACTTGAACGCTTGCTCATATCGTATCAGCCCTCGATTGTACCGCCGGAATCGTCAGGTCGACTGCAATGGTCAGGTCGGCAGCAATGGTCGATCCTCAATGTCACGCAGAGGCCGGACGAGTATTTCACTGATCCTCAGATTCTCCGTGCTCTCTTGCTGCGACATGCCGACCAAAGCAAACTTATCTTTCCTGCCGATTCTGCTGCCGTTTTGGAACACCTGAAGTCCGAGCAGCTTTCCCAACGCAAGAAGCAAGCTGAGCAGGGGCGTTCCCCGGAAGATCGCGCGTTTTCGGCGCAGTCCGCTCTCTGTCTATCCATTGCCATCGGCGACATAGATCTCTACGCCAAGACCCTGCTCTGGGCGCGGCGATTTACCGAAGATCCATTGGCAGTAAAGCAAATCTTTCAGGGCTGTTGCGTTCTTACGGAGGAGGGCATCGATCTGCTGTGTGTTCTGCCGGCAAGATTCAGCAAATATACAAACTATATTAAGCCATCCAAGGAAGAGGTCGAAAAGGCCAACAAAGTGCTCCTTCTATTTCTCGAGAGCGCTACCCTGGCTCTGCGAGAGCCTAGCTTCCATCTCCCGGACTGGTCAGAAGTCTTCGAGCTGGCGGGCATAGTGGTGCGCAAGAGGCTGGAGAGAGTCGACGCTGTTCAAGACCACCACAATCTTTCGGATGCTGAGGTTTTCGAGACAATATGGAAGCCAACCATGGATATGCTGGTCGAGGCAGAAACTATGATGCTACATCCTGGTCACAAGAAGCTCCATCGCCGAAGACAGGAAGGGCAAGTTTCCGGCGGCGATCTTGGGAGAATCAAGCCACCCACAATGAAGTTTCTGGATACACTGGCCGAAGCTCGAGACGCTTTATGGGCCAAACATCGCGTCCAGGAGAACCCCTCTGTCATGACGCTGAAATGGCCGTGGCCGCGAGGCCTGCCAGTTCAGAGTCTGTTGCAGTTTCAGGCTGAGAGTCCCGTCTCTCTGCCTTACATAGAGTCTCGAGCCAAGGCTGTGGTTTTCGGCGCCCCTGAGGCTTTTCTAGCACCATTTGAGGAGGACATGGGGACCAAGGAAGCCATCGGCGAATTCATCGACAGCTGGGGAACTGCTCTAAAGATCTACATTCGAGGAGCAACCGGGGATGGCCGCGCCGAGAGAATCAGGCTGGCATGGACCCATGCAACTGAAAGCCTTAGTCAAGGTCGCATGTCTTCCGAAGAGGCCCGCAGGTTCTGGAAGCCATTTTTCACGGCCGATGGTGTAGGTGACCACGAGATTGAAGCAGATGGGCAACGGACGGCTTTAGCCAACCCAACCCTGCCCGTGGCCGAGGATCCATCTCAGCCTGTCGAGTGGAATCCCGACTCGGTTTTCGCGACCCTTCCGGCTTCTACAGAAGACACGAAGCTCACCCAGACATACCTAGATGTATTATTGCAGTCGGGCTATGATACATTTCAAAGATTCTCCACCATACCCGGCGTGGGCCCAAGCGACTTCTGGAGCCTGGCTGATGGGAAACGACGGGACCTCTCCGCTGGCACGGTTGACGCCTTCATTACTGCTGCGATTCTTTACATGAACAGCCATCAGGGAGCAGACACGTCGCTTATGATGCAGCCGTTCCCCAGCGCCGACGAAGCGAGATTTCCGGCCGTATACCTGGAGCAAGAGTTTCTCGAACGAAAGAGCTACCAGGTGCGACAGTCGGACGGTATATTGAGCAAGCTTCATGGGGAGATTCCCGTTGCGCTCCTCTCTCAACTAGCCTCGTCGCTGCTCCAGCGGCTCGAGGCAGGTGAGGACCCGAGAATGGTGGATTACGGGCAAGTCGTGAGGGTGGTGAAGCTAGCATCGCAGAGCGACCACCCGGCTGCCGCGAGCTCGTTTATCCAGCAGTTCATGGTGAAGCTTCCTCGGGAAAGCGCATGGCACCGAGCGTTGTTCAATGGCGGCCTTCTTCGGTCCCTGCCTCCGCAGCAGGCGCAAGATATCATCCGGGCGTTTGCGAGTGCGCTTTTCGAGACGAAGCAACCGAATGCCCCGTCACCGAGCTCTGCTGCCAGCGAGCCTGTGGGCGCATCGGTCCCAGTCAAGGTTACAACCGTAAAGATGCTGGCCCAGATACTGAGGGATGCCCCCTTTGTTAGCCCGCGCTTCTCGGCGGGCATTCTTACGGACATTCTGCGTCACACGAAGCATCTCGACATCCATGTCGTGGCCCTGTCGAGCCTGGTCTCCATGGCAAAGCGCTCAACAGATGCTGGGCTCAAGTCGGTCGTCTTCGATGCTCTGCGCCAATATGCAGTCCCAAGAGCGTCATCTCTGAATGAGCGGCGGCCAGAAACGGAGGCGGATTGGCAAGCTGCGGAAGAAGGCGGGCCGCTGCCTGAGGTGTGGCAGCATGGGCGCGATTGGCCTCCCGTGTTCAGTCTGCTGATTCAAGCGAGTTCGCGGTCTCGGACTGGCGATGAGACCGCTGCCAAGGATGAATTTCTGAAATTGCTATATGAGGCGCTGCGACTATCGGCAGAGGCGAACCAGCGTTGGACATCTCTCTTCATGAAGAGGAACGGGTTCACTCTGCCTGACGACGAGAGCCTGCCTCCAGTGCCATCGTTTTGCAAGGCTTTAGGGCATGTATCTGAGATCACGGAAGGCGCAACGGGAGCGCTGTTCGACACCATGAGACGTCTTGTCCTCGTCAATCTCAACCCCGGGCCGGGGCTCGCCGGGATCACTGCTTCAGTCAAGAACAACCATGAGCTTGCCAACTCCAACGCCGGTAGATACTGGCTGTCTCTTTGGGACAATCGAAAGGGGGCGCTCATGGAGCTGGGGGGCTTTAAGGCTGCTGAGAGCTTCGCCGCTCAGTCACCCGACGACATGTCCGGCGTCGGCGCCAGTGACAGGCTGGGAGATTTTACTTGGGAGATGGTTGATGTCTTGTTGGCCCAGGCTGATGTCAAAGCTTTCGACAGATTGGTTGCAGCGCTGGCTGGTGAGATACGTGAGCCATTGTTCTTCCAAGATTCTGGCGGCCGGAGAGGAGCACTCCTGCAGCGCGTTGTCGACCGGATATATGCGCGGCGGACGCCGCGGTGGCAGGCCGATCAGCGTCGCCGGCCCGTCACCCTCCCCAACACTTTGCACATCAAGCTCGAAATGGTTAAGCTGCTGCATCCAACGAGCGACAACACGGTCCACGGGACCCTTTCCCCGGAACAAGTCGACCGCATATCCGCCGGAATCGTGAGCCTGATCAACGACCTGGCAACAGGCGGCAGCGTCCCCTATCACGACGAGTTCACCAAGTTGAAGCACACCCTGGGTGGGCACTTCCGCCCGTCCGCCGAGCTTGCCGTCCGCCTCGGGTCTCCCGAGTCGGTTCTGAAGGGCTGCTCTGCACCGAGCCTTGCGGACTGCCTGCGGGTGGACCTCGCGGCGTACATGTTGAAGGAGAAGGAGAGAATTGAGACGACTAGAGGGTCTTGGGGTGAGGATGTCGCTCGGAGCTTTGCCGAGATGATCGAGATGTGGGAGGGGAGCAGTGTGGAATACATCCGCGATGCGGCCAGACAGTTGAAGCCGGGGGACGACTAACATCTCGGGGTAGTGTACGGAATACAGGTTGGCAAAGGAAGCCAGGGAATAATATTCACCATTCTCATGCATCCTGCCATAAACGAAGGCTATATCATCTCAATCTCCCCTTTCATCATCTCAGCTTTGGTATTTACATACTCCTTCCCGGGCGTCTTCTCTTGGGTCTGGTGGCGGCGCTACCGGCGACCTCATGACCTGCATGGGTGTGAGGAAATTTAAACAGAATACGAAGTAGGCAGTCATTGTAGGAACCAGACTGATGCCATGTTGGTTTCATGATGATGAAAACCCAATACGATGACGGCAAGAGTTCGGAGAGGTAGGGGGCTCTCTGCTGTAAGTAGGCTCCGTCGTCTTTCATATTTACGGCATGTGCGTCTGCATATCGACATGCAGAGTCCGCTGGGACAGTACCACTTCCACATGTCGATGCGGTTGATATGAACACGACCCTTGGGGTATCACTGCATATGCTCCTTGTCCGCGTAACGGCTCCTCCAAGCGCTGTATCTGTGTTCTTGAGCGTCGTGATGGTGTCCTGCCATTGAGTCCTATTCGAGGAGACAGCACTATCCGTTCATCTCTACCTTCACGCATCGTCCCGCTTCACACCCACAACCACCAGGTTCCTCGGGCTCTCCTTGTAGTCAAACACCGTCTCCACCCACGCATGCCTCACCACATCCCCGTGCTCCCGGAGGAACACCCACCGGTCCGCCACGATGAGCGACTCCACGACCGTCGCGCTAAACGCCATGAGAGTCCAGATAACGCACAGCTCCCGCCGGCGCGACAGGTACGCCGCCTCGTAGGCGTCGATCTCGTCGTCCGTGATGCCGGCCATCTTGTCGCGCATGACGTCCGCGTACCGCTTGTAGTCGGCGCTCGTGGTGAGCTTCTCGACGGCGCCGCGGACGTACGCCCGGAGGGACGTGTAGCAGTGCTTGCGCATGCTTCCGATGGTGACAGGGTTGGTGCTCACGTCGAACGGCCCTCTGGGCCTGGCTTCTTCTCCTTCCGCGGGGGACGGGTGGTGCCAGATGCGGCCGACGACGCCGCGGTCGAGGAACATCTTTTGCAGCACGGCGCGGAAGAAGTGCCGCGTGAAGAAGCCCTCGCTATCTTCCCGGGACCAGTTCTGCGGCGCCTGGCAGGCCATCATCCGGGCCGTGATGTTGAGGCGGATGCCGTCGCCCGCGTGCGTCGAGAAGCGGTTGCTCATCGGGAAGCCCTGCGGGTCGTGCTTGTCGGACTCGCGGACGACCCGCCCGTTGAGGGCCTGCAGCGTTGGCCGGAGGTAGGCGTGCTTGTAGGTCGGCGGCCCGAGTTTCTCGGTCATGAGGTTGTAGCAGCAGCCCACGATGGCGATGGCTCGTATGTCCGGGTTGAGGATGAGCGACCGGATGCCGAAATGGGAGAGGTTGCCGCACGAGTGTATCGAAATGGCCATGAGTTTGAGTCTCCGCTGGCGTTCCTCTCCTGCGCCTCCGTGGTCGATCTTTGAAATGACATCGCCGAGCTCGCCGCTGTCCAGCCTGCCCGACACGTACTGGACGTGCCCTTTGCCGTCCTCGACGGCGTACTTGGATTCCAGCTCATCTATGGGGCGGAAATCAAACGCTTCGGCCCCGGCAACCTGCTTAATGGCACTCGCCAAAGCCTCAGCGTCACCCTCCTTGTCCGGGCCGCGAACCTCGAGGACCTTGTTCCACAGCTTCTTGTTGCGCATGACCTTTTCCTTCACCGCCAGCCCGGACAGCCTGTCGAGGCCCCTCGCTGCCGCGACGTTGTTCTCTCTGCCCTCTACGGCCACGACGCGCCGGTTGTAGGGCTCGCTGGCAAGCGCCCTGCCGAGGTAGTTTTGCCCGCTGCCAAAGTCCACAAAGTGGGAAACGCCGTCTCCGCGGGAATCGGCCATGTCGTCTGATAGGCGCGTCACGTAGTCGGCAAAGCTGCGGACTTCGTGTATCTTCTTGGGCTTCATGCCCACGGCGACGGACCGCGGGAGGACGGGCAGTTTCTGCTCGGGAGGATGGAACTCGCGCCTCAGTGATAGGTCCCGTATGGATCTGATGTACTGCAGCAGGCTCGCCGGCGGTCCCTGGCCTTCTTCAAAGTTGAGGTTGTCCAAGTCATCTCTCATCAAGAGATCGAGCAGCCTCATTATGTCGCACGAGAGCAAGAAGGCGTGCCATTCTTCCGGCAGGGCAGCGTGGAAGAGTCCTGGCTCAGTCGTGAAGAAGTCGAGGATGTGGACTCCGCCGCAGAGGATCTGGAATATTTCCGTCGTCCGCACGAATTCCAACAACGTCTGGACATATTCCTCGGGAGATGAGAAGTCGCCTCTGTACGGCAGCGGCGACTCGGGTATCATCGCTGCTCGGGCTCCTCTCGAGTCGTGAGAATGTGCTACCCTAGACTGATGAGGGGCGCCTTTGAAGCTCTTGCGGCGCAGTACTGGTGATGTCTACTGTAATCTCAATTTCCGAAAGGGGTGGAGGCACGGCTCTCTCGATTGGCTTTGTGTTGGTCGGGATCTTAACTTGCGGCGCCTGATGTGGAAAGATGAAAGGTTTTGAGGCTAAAATTTCTGACTGCAGTGGTGGTTGGTGATGAGCCGCTATTCTTCCACCACAACCAAGAAGGTCAAAAAAGGAGGCCGTCAACAGCACCACAAGATGAAAGTTGCAGAGCGTAGACCTTTAACGAAAACTTATTCAAAGTCAAAAATTGTTTCTCAATATAAGATCGAGGCTGCAGTCTCGTCCTTCCTCCTCTTTTAGGGTCCCAGTCAGTCCGATCTGGGTTTGCTGATGCTTCTAGCTCGAGAAAGACGTTTCTTCTGAGGCCGAAGTAAGTATGTTCCATGGAGAATAGCAGTGTTAAGTGGCGAATATGAATATATCTCCCCGGGACGATATCATGTCCTCATTCTTCCAACACGTTGTTGCCCTTTGTACGAGTAGCTGGTTGTCGAGCAGCTGCTGAGGCTGTAAGTTGATTGGCTTGCGCCGCTTCCGCCCTGGGTTAGAGACAGCTACAGGGGTTCGCTGCAACGTCATCCTCGACATCTCGAACGCAAGGCAACCCAGCTTCGTCAACCTTCCACCCCGACCATCACCACCATCACCACCTGTCCTCGGCTGCGACCTTTGCCGCGCAAGCCCATGCATCGCAGGCCGCTGGCGCCGACAGGATGATGTCCTCCACAAACGAGGAGGACCCGTTCCTCCAGGTCCAACAGTAAGCAGCCCTCCACCAAGCTCGTCGCGACGCAGCAGAATTGAAGCTCACCACGCCGCGCGCAGAGATGTCCTCACCCAGCTCTCCTCGACCCGCCCCCTCTTCGCGTCCTACCTCCGCATTCGCTCGCTCTCCACCAACGCCTCCTCCCCCGAACTCGCCTCCGCGCGGTCCGACCTCGAGTCCGCGCTGGGCTCCCTCGCCGAGGACCTCGCCGACCTCGTCGCCTCGGTGCAGGCCGTCGAGTCCAACCCCGCCCAGTACGGCCTCTCCACCGACGAGGTCGCCCGCCGCGGCCGCCTCGTCCAGGAGGTCGGCGGCGAGATCGAGGACATGCGCGAGGAGCTCAACAAGAAGATCGACAACGCACGCACCTCTGGCGGCGACCTGCCCGACCCGAGCTCGTTTGCCATTGCCGACGGTGATGCCGACGGCGGCGACGGGTACGCCGAGTTCGAGCAGCAGCAGCAGGTCGAGATGATGCGCGAGCAGGACCAGCACCTCGACGGCGTCTTCCAGACGGTCGGCAACCTGCGCCGCCAGGCCGACGACATGGGCCGCGAGCTGGAGGAGCAGCACGAGATGCTCGAGCTGGTCGACGAGGCCACCGACCGCGTCGGCAGCCGGCTGCAGAGCGGCATACAGAAGCTGCAGCACGTGATGCGCCAGAACGAGGACCGGTGGAGCAGCTGCTGCATCGGCGTCCTCATTTTTGTGCTGATCCTGCTGCTGATCCTGCTGTTGATATTATAGGATGCTTCATGTCTTATTGGGTTCCGGAGCCGTTGAGCGGGTTTGCAGGGGATCGGAGTTATTGGTGGGATACACGCCGTCAACTGCGGCTTCATTGCATATTGTATTTTTTCTCTGGTATACAGTAGAGTAGAGGACATTTGGTATTGCCTCAAGACAGACTCTGTCTACAGTTCCGCCAACGCCACAGCTATGCAGTCCAGCCGATGCTCTTCATCAGCCGCATGGCCCCCCAAACGCCGATACCCCCTGGCTGTGATCTATAGCCACTTCGTCTCTCGCTTCCCATGATCCAACTCCCTAAGCCAAAACCAATCCACCCTCGGTCCGCAGAACCTCGGCCAATGCAACCAAGGTCCCTGCTGCAGAGGCGTTTTGCGGCGCCTTCTTTGGAAAATCGACCAGCGCGAGTCGTAGAGCAGCTACGGCCGCATTCCCGTAGAAGTTGAGGAACCGCTGCTCGTGCCCGTCGATCATGGACCGCAGCACAACGTATTGAGTGTTTGATGTCTCGTTCGCGGGCGAGTTGACGATGCCCGCAAACGCCCTCCAGTAATGGGTTGGCGGGTACGGGTTGACCTTGGAAGTCTTGCTAAAGTCCCGCAGCGAAACAGAAGCGAAACCAGCGCCGAGACCAGCCATCCGGTCGTTGTGGCTCTGCTCCGTGATCCAGGCAGGCCCATCCTTTCGCCATCCGATGGCGTGTCTACCCCTCTCGGTCCTGTCGTTGCCCCTGAATCCAAACAGAACCGGGCAGACCACCCGGAACTTTGCCAGGAGGATATCAATCAGAGACTGCCCCCGCCACTGAAAGTCCGGGTGCGAGAACACTTGCGCTGTGAAGACCCCAATAGGATCCGCAGCTTTCGGGTTCGCCCCGGCCTCGTTGATAAACTGGCTTATTATGCCCTTGGCGCAGATGTTCATGAGGTAGATGAACAGGGCTGGCAGAGCCGCATCGTTGTCAGTTGCGCCTTCGGCTGGTTGACGAGGCTCTGCCACGAAACGACTGGCGGCGACAAGGGGGCTGGGAACCTGACCTTCTAAGGATTCCCTCAGGATCGACATGATCTTGTTTGTCTGCATAATGTTAGCAACTGATTGGAGCGCGGCGCAAAAAGGAATCCACGGGAATCTTACAGGTTGTACGTTTGCGCCCTTGCCACCAGTGAGCTGGCCGATGGAGACACGGATCTCTCTCCTGAATGTTCCTATCTTCCCCTTTAATGGGGATCCTGGAACCTTTGACTGAGCCATCAGGTCTTTTCGCAGCGTCTTCAGCTCTTGGTGTATTTGTACATATCGGTCGACTGTGGGTTTTGCGGGAGGCGGTCGCGCTTGGGGTCGCGTTTGAGCTGTAGGTGGTTGCAGAGGTGTTGCTTTGGGTTGAGGTGCCGCGACAATGGGTTTAGGAGCGCCGACTTGCTGTGAGGCGGGTTGCTGTTGAGCAGCCGCCGCAAATGGGCTGCTTGCTGCGGGCTTGCCCTGGCCAGTGAAAAGTCCATTCTGCTGAGGAGCCGCACTGGGCGGTTGCGATCTGAGTTGCGAGCGTGTCGTACCCGCCTCTACGGACTTCATCACCTCCGGAGAGGGCTGTGCCGCAGGTCTTTGACTAGCAGGCTGCTCGACTGCTTTCGGTGGTTCGGGCGCGGGCGGCGGTTTCGGTTTCGGTATCGTCTTCGCCTTTAGCTCTTGAAGCCTCGTCTCTTCCGCGGCAATTTCAGCTTCTGCCCGCAACCTCTCCTGCTCCCTGCGCCCCTGATCCAAGATGCGCTGGTGCTCCTCCTTCAGCTCGTGCATCTCGTACACGCGGATGGCAGCCTCCCGCACCCGCTCGTGCTCTGCCTGCGCCGCGAGGAGCGCATCTCGGTGACTCAGTTCGGTATTCCGGTCGTCAAAGAGGAAGCTGGACCGTGGTCCTCGGTCAGGGCTCGAGAGCAATTGACTCCTCCTCAAGGGTGAGGAGCGCGTCATGTTGTGTAAAGGCCGGCAAGGTTGGGCGAGCGCGCTATCGTGGTGGCATTTGCAGATTCTTCACGCTACGCGAGGTTGAAAGAATCAATCAATGGGGGCAGTCGGAAAGAAGAGGGAAAGGTAGCCGAAGAGAGTTGCCGACCCCTGTTGAAGCGGCCTCGTGGCTGGCTCTGGGTTGGTGAATGTGCTCGAGATCTTTTTCGAAGCTTGGAAGATGCGATGGACGTACCGAAATTGGGCGTGGGACAGGATCGGTACCGCTAAAATAAAGTCCCGACGGAGAACCAGTCGCTGCAGCTCATGCCCCCACGCCGCCTAACTCCGTATGTACACCATCCTTTGCTTCATGAATGTAGTCCGTACAAAGTACAGGTCTTGTGCACCAAACGAATGCGCTGGAATCCATCGGCAATGATGTCAAGCGTGATGGATGTTGCTGGCTCTGGGCGCCCATTGGCGTTGCGCTGTTACGTGGAACCACGGAGACTGGCCGTTGTCAAGCGAAATGAGCCGTGAATAACGAGTTATACGCGACTGCGCCGTTGGCCCCTGTTGAAACAGGCGAAACAGCGGCTATGACAGACCGAAAGCCAAAAACCAAGTGTTTGTTCCCATGGGTCATGTTCACGCCGCGAGCGGAGCAAGGGAGGAAACAAAGTTGGCGAGTTTGTCTGTCGACGTACGAGCTGACGACGCAACCGCCTCTGCTCGTACTCCGTGCCAACCGGCGACAGGAGCAAGCTTTCTGTCGCGTCTCGTCCGTACGGACTAGATATTTGCGTCGACGTCACCATAAGACGTCAATATTGATTGTACATGAACGGACCTATAATGACACTGCCGCTCTTCTTCTGGTCGACCCCATGGACAATCCCAGGGGCTGGGGAAATTGACAGATATCACCCGGACATGGTGCAATGGACGTCCAGACTCCAGAGCCCTCTGCGTCACATCGCATTCGTCTGTGATCCACCACCAGAGCGCCCTGAAGGTGGAGCTGGGAACATTTGTCATAGTCCCGTCTCCTTGGAACCGCACGTCGCACTAAGGGATTGTGTCTTTGAAGAGTGACAGAAGTACGGGTTCAGATTCAGTAAGCCGAAGGGCATCTCCAGGCAAGAGTTCGGCCTCATCCCCAGCACTTCTTCGAACGTCTAAGCCGTCTCCCCAGACCTGCACAACAATAAGGTCGGTAGGTCCTGGGACAAGCAGAGGGGTCATAGGACATCCGCGTATTCGGATGGCGAAGACTTTCTAATGCTTGGTTATCGAGTCACCGAGATGATAGACATATCTCGCTCCATAGGGTTTACGTACCATCCCTGGCAGGATGCTCATCACAGAACATAATAGAAAGCACTGCTCTGCGAGTCCGGTGTCTATGCATACTTCTGCATCGTCCACGAAGTCAAATTTGGCGGAGACCAAGAATTGCCCAAGGCTTCGAAGGGTATTCTCGGCATCGGGGACCCGGTGCTTCTCCAGATGGGCGACCATTGCTGACTGGCGCCCCGAGGTCTTGTTGACCAAAGTGCTTGCGGAACTTGTTGGTTTCGTTGCAGTGCCAGAGCAGACCACGGGCTATTATGCATCACGTGCTTGGGGGTAAGCTCTGGGGTAAAGGAGCAGTGCGGAGCCTGCGGCGCTCTCTTGCATGCTGGTGGCGGCAACGGACCTGCGGGAAAGGCGGGTAGGCGAGGCGACGCAAGGCAAGGCAGTCCTGGGCCCCGGCGCGAGACATCAGTCAACGGTGTCTAACACGGCACGCCTGTGCGGGACACCCGCATGTACATATGTAACCCGATCACAGACTGCCATGCGGCGCGGTTGCAGCTGTAGAATGGCGGGCCAAGGCCGGGTACAGCCGTTGGGCTGGACTACCATCGTCGCGAGGCTGCCGAGTGCATCGTGGTGATGGCGATGATGTCAGTCCCGCAGCATCGCTGACACGTGCTGCCTCATCTTCGCTGGTTGCTAAGGAAGATGGTGATGTGATGGACTCCCGTCGCTGCTAGCACTTGCCGTTTGGTTCCTTCCAGTGATGCATGTACGAAGTACGAGTACTGCCCAAGCACTAACAGCTGAAGCGGAGGCGTCGGGTCCGTCATCCATTACCTGCAGGTGAACCGAAACAAGTCCCTGAACCGCGCAGGCAGGCAAACATGCTGGGGACAAGCATTATTGGCACTTCATAGCTGCTGGAGCCAATGCCGTCGCCCTTCGGCTGCGGCAATCAAACCAAACGGATGTGACCGCAGGCAATTTATCTGTTCCCCACGAAAGATGGGGCCGTTGCTGGCAGCTGCGTGCTTCGCGGACGGTAGAGGCCGCCCCGAGAACGTGGCTTGCGCCAGCAGCGAGGAGTGACGAGACGGTTCGCTAATCCATGGCCCCATGGATGGATCATGGATGGAGTACGGACTAGAAGTCACAGCGCAGCCAGCGTCAGCGCAGGTCGACCCGGGGGTCTCTGCCTCTGGCCGCCGACTCCAGCGTTCTAGCGCCCACCGCAGTTGGGGGCAGCACCTCCGTCGCCTCCACTGGCCTGAGGTTGGCGGGCTCCCTGGCTCCACTGTTGGCGACGGTCCAACGAAGCAGTGGCGCCCCCCAAAGCCCACTCCAGCTGCCCCCAAACTACACCCGCCCGTCCATCATTCTTGTCCCATCACCTATCCGTCCTCCCACATCCACACCCATCGCCGCCGTCAGTCGCTCTCCTCCTACAAGGAGCTGGACTTCCACCACCATCCTTCTTCCCCCTCGTCCATCCATCCATCATCCATCCCTCACTGCCTTCTCTTCACGCCCGCCATCCGCCCCTCGACCGACTGCTTCCCTTCGCACACTCCTTGGTCCTCCCGAGCTCGCTTGACCCAGCCGCATCCACCCTCCTTTGGCAAAATCTGTCCTACCGAGCTCTGGCTTGCCACTGTCTCTAAGCCAGCTTCGAGCAGCCCACCAAAGGCCATCCGGCGTCCTCGTCGCCTCGCCTCGCCTCGCAAACCATCGCCAAAGCACCCCCTCTCTACGCTACCCAACGAATCGTTGCCCGCACCCGACGTGCCCTCCCTACCTGTCTACTGTCTCTGACTCTGACTGCCCGCCATGGAGCAGCAGGGGCAGCAACAGCAGCAGAAGCCGCAGCAGCAGCAGCAGCAACCGGCGCAGCAACCGCAGCAGCCGGCTGGCGGCGTCCATGGACCTGCTGGACGCAGGCTGCACATTGCCCATCGACGGAGCCCCTCGGAGCTGACGCCGTTGATGAGCATGTTTGCCAACCCAGGAAGTAAGTTGTCATCGCCGTCCATGCTTCCTGTTTCGGCGTCGTGAGAGCTTGTCGTCGAGAGTTTCGCGGCCCCTGGCTGTTAGCTTGGCTCCCATGCACGCGCGCACCCGCCACCCTCTCCCACACATCATCTCGCCTCCCGTCTACGCAGACTGAATGCTAACGTACTCTCCCTGCAGTGGAACAGTTGGCGATCCAGCAGCAGATCGAGCTGTTGCAGCAGCAGCAACAGCAGATCCAGGCGACCCACCAGCAATATGTCAACATGGGCATGATGCCCCCCGGCCAGCCCATCGCCCACAACGGAGCATTCAATCCTTTGCAGCCCATGGGCAACATGTCCCAAAACGCCTTCCAGTTCCCCAACCAGATGCCGCAACAAAACGTTTCCCTGGGCCCCCCGACCCAACCCCTATCACATCGCCGTAATCAGTCGGCACTGCCCAACATGGGCATGGGCCCGCCACCGGCTCCCTCGTCTGGCGCTTCTGGATCCAACTTTGGTAACTTTGAGGCTCCCGGAGCGCAGGGCCGAGAGAACACCGGCGGGCGGGGCGGCCGCGGAGGCGGCGCCGGCTCCGGTCACCAGCGACGACACTCCCTGGCCCTGGCCGATGCCAAAAAAGCCGCCGAGATTGCCCAGCAGAAGCGGACGACGACCGGATTCCAATTCCCCGGCCCGTCCGCGTCTCCCGACAAGCCCGACGATGAGAACAGCAAGGCCCCTGCTGCCCAGTCGAGTCTGGATGCCTCCGTTGCCCAAGGCTCGACTCGTGGTCGTGGAGGACACGGCCGCAGCCAGAGCATGGCCGTCAATGGTCGTGGAGGCTCTCGCCTGGGCGTCGACAGCGGCAATGACTTCAATCGCCGCGGAAGCGGTCTTGGTCACGCCCGTACCGGATCCCGAAACTTTGAGGGCAACTGGCGAACCCAGAACCAGAATCAGGATCAGTCTGGCAATGCTGGGCCGAGCCAGTCGTTCCAGCCAGGCCACCGCTCTCGCGGCTCCATGAACCAGTCCGTGTCGTCCATTGGAGCCTTCCAGTATAACCCCAACCAGCCCCAGCTCATGCAGCTTCCGGGCCAGATGATGATGCCCCAGATGTATGGCCAGCAGCTCAACCCTATGCAGCTTGGCCAGCTCCAGGCTCTTCAGGCCGCCCAGATGAACGGCCAGCAGTTCCAGGGTCTTCAGAGCTCCCAGCATGCCCCCCAGCTGGGCGGTCAGCAGCAGCAGCAGCAACGAAAGACGCTGTTCACCCCCTACCTCCCCCAGGCTTCTCTCCCCGCCCTGCTTGGAGATGGCCAGCTCGTCTCTGGTATTCTCCGTGTCAACAAGAAGAACCGCAGCGACGCCTATGTCACCACGCAGGACGGCCTCCTAGATGCTGACATCTTCATCTGCGGTAGCAAGGACCGCAACCGAGCCCTGGAAGGTGATCTCGTCGCCATCGAACTCCTGGACGTGGATGAGGTCTGGTCCCAGAAGAGAGAGAAGGAAGAGAAGAAGAAGCGCAAGGACATCACCGACACCCGTTCCGGCTCTACGAACCAAGGAAGCCGGGGAGACTCTGGTCAAAACGACGACAACAACGCTGCCGAGGGCGGCATTCGCCGTCGTGGTAGTCTGCGCCAGCGCCCGACGCAGAAGAAGAACGATGATGTCGAGGTCGAGGGCCAGAGCCTGCTCCTTGTTGAGGAAGAGGAAATCAACGACGAGCAGAAGCCTCTCTATGCCGGCCACGTCGTCGCTGTCATTGAACGTGTTGCCGGACAAATGTTCTCCGGCACTCTTGGCCTGCTGCGTCCCAGCAGCCAGGCCACCAAGGAAAAGCAGGAAGCAGAGAGGGCGGCCCGAGATGGTGGCAACAACCGCCACAATGACAATCGCCAGCAGGAGAAGCCCAAGATTGTTTGGTTCAAGCCTACCGACAAGCGAGTACCCCTTATTGCCATTCCTACGGAACAAGCCCCTCGCGACTTTGTCGAGAAGCACCAGGACTACGCCGATCGCATCTTTGTCGCCTGCATCAAGCGATGGCCAATCACTTCCCTGCATCCCTTTGGTACTCTCGTTGAACAGCTTGGTCGCATGGGTGACCTTAAGGTGGAGACCGATGCCCTGCTGCGAGACAACAACTTTTCGTCCGACGAGTTCTCCGATGCTGTCCTACGCAGCGTCGGCCTCCAGGACTGGTCATTGGCCAAGGAGGACGAGTCTGCCATTGCCTCCCGCCGTGACTTCCGCGAGGAGAAGGCCTTTACCATTGACTTCAATGGGAGCACTGAGCTCGGCAATGCTGTTCACGTCAAGACTCGCCCTGATGGCAAGATTGAGATTGGTATCCATGTACCCGACGTTGCTTACTTCGTTAAGCCCAACTCTCTGGTGGACCGCGAAGCGAAGAAGCGTGGCACCTCGGTCCAGCTGCTCAACCGATTCTGTGCGCTGCTGCCGCCGAAGCTGTCTAGCGAGGTTTGCTCCCTCGGCGCAGAGCAGGAGCGACTTACAGTTAGTGTCGTGTTCAACGTGAACCCCCACAACGGGTCGGTTGCCGAGGGTGACAGCTGGGTGGGCCGAAGCATCATCAAGAGCACTGGCAAGGTGTCGTTGGCCGACATCGACAACGCTCTGAATGACCCGTCTGCCTTTGCGAACAAGGCCGTCCCGGTGAACACGGTCCAGATTCTCCAGGGCGTGGCACAGAAGTTCCGGGAGGCCCGCCTCGGCGCCGGTGGCGAGCCCATCGCGCCCCTGCGCCTCTTGCAGCAGCTGGATGACGAGAACAACCCCGTGCAGGAGAACATCTTTGACTCGACCCAGGCGCTGGAGCTGGTTGAGGAGCTCATGCAAAAGGCGAACGGGTACGTTGCGCAGCGTCTGGCAGAGGGACTCCCCGAGAAGGCCCTCCTCCGTCGCCAGGCCGCCCCCAACCCCCGCCGCCTGCAGACGTTCGTCGAACGCATGACGGCCTTGGGCTACGATATCGATGCCTCTGGAAGCGGGTCGCTGCAGAACAGCTTGTTCAAGGTGGACGACCCGGAACTCCGCAAGGGCATGGAGACGCTGGTTCTTAAGTCGATGCAGCGAGCCAAGTACTTCATCGCGGGCAAGACTGCGAAGGCCCTGTGGCCGCACTATTCTCTGAACCTGCCTCTTTACACTCATTTCACGTCGCCAACCCGCCGGTACGCGGACATGATTGTCCACCGGCAGCTGGAGGCTGTCCTGTCCGAGGGCAAGATTGAGTTTACGGATGACATGGAGAACCTTGTCAAGACGGTCGAGTCGTGCAACACCAAGAAGGACTCGGCACAGAACGCGCAGGACCAGAGCATTCACATTGAGTCTTGCCGGACCATGGACAAGAAGCGGGTGGAGGCCAATGGGGATCTCATTGCCGAGGGCATCGTGCTGTGCGTGTACGAGTCTGCCTTTGACGTGCTGATCCCGGAGTGGGGCTTCGAGAAGCGCGTGCACTGTGACCAGCTGCCGCTCAAGAAGGCAGAGTTCCGGAAGGAGAAGAGAGTGCTCGAGCTGTACTGGGAGAAGGGAGTGCCAA
Source organism: Tolypocladium sp. Sup5 PDA-1 (assembly GCA_000750105.3). Classification (NCBI taxonomy): domain Eukaryota; kingdom Fungi; phylum Ascomycota; class Sordariomycetes; order Hypocreales; family Ophiocordycipitaceae; genus Tolypocladium; species Tolypocladium sp. Sup5 PDA-1. The sequence continues at coordinate 676,058 of JPHH03000008.1, forward strand.
GCTCGGCGTACGTGCCGGAAGACGAACGGCCCAAGGCGGCGGCCTCTCAGAGAATGACCAACGCCATGGCCGCGGCCAGACAGGCCGAGGAGGCGGAAAAAGCCAGGAAGGAGCGCGATGAGGCGGCCCGCAAGCAGACGGAAACGGGCACCATGTCGACTGACGACGTGGATGCCCTGTTCGACGACGACGACGATAACACGTCGGACGTTACCGAGGCGATGGCCGGCGTGTCTCTGGCCGAGCGCCCTACCCAGAGCGTCCCCGGATCGCCGGCGCGGACGTCGTCGAACGCCGGCACGCTGCACCGCACCCGCTCCGACTCGAAGGTGCCCGTCTCCGAGACTGTCGAGGCGCGCCTGACCAACAAGGAGAAATACTTGAATTTGTTTAAGCTTCGAGAAGAGGGTGGAGAGTACATCCAGGATGTGACGGAGATGACGAGGGTTCCGGTCATTTTGAAGACGGACCTTAGCAAGAGCCCGCCGTAAGTGACGACGCTTCGTTGTCGATGAATTTGATGCTGACCATGGGTTTGAACAGTTGCTTGACCATTCGGTCGCTGAACCCGTATGCGTTGTAATGGAGTGGAGGTGTTGAAAGACGTTTGAGGGGAGACTGCAGACTGCACGAAAAGGAGGACCGGGGGGGTGTAGGCCACGGCGAGAGAGAAACATACACGGCTGCCGCTGCAGAGGATGTGTGGTATATAATTAATCATCATATGGCACACAGATGCACGTCATTGAGCGGACAGTTGGCATCTGAAGGGGAGGCGCGCAGAGGAAGGGACAAAATAGCATGCGATACAGCTGAAGTAGCGAAAATTGATCACCCGAAACCCCATAACCTTATCGGAAGGGACTGTGCCAGGCTCGCAGGAGTTGAGACGATGTCTGATCAGCGGACTTGATACGGGCGGCTTCCACGGACAAGATTGGGTGCGCCACGTGGAGGAGAGGCATCTCGGAGTCGAAGACATGCGGGCTGGAGGCTTGCAGTGGCCTGGACGTGGAGGCCCGGAATGCGCAGGACCGGTGGAGGATCGACAGCCGGACGAGGAAGGGACGGGACAAGGTCATGCAGCAGAGCAGGGAGCTGGGCTGGAGGAGCGTGGACGTGCTCATACTCATACGAGTCCGTACGTTGCAGTTGGCAGCGGGCCGCTTGGGCGAGATGGGACAAGACTTGTGACGACGACGATCAGACGGCGGAAGTGTGTCACGGGCGGGACGCGAAATGCCATGACTGCTCTGGCTCGCTGTTGGAAGACGACGATGGGATCATGCAAGTTGTCTCTCCAACTGTGAGTTGCGTTTCCATTCTCTCTTGGGGAACTGCGCTTAGCCTGGCTAGGAGTCTGTATAGAAACGCCCTCTGTGTTAGTGAGACACCGCCTTGACCCTTCAACACCACGCACCCAGCTTGGCCAAAGCCACGATAATAATCAACGCGCTCCTTAATAAACGCCACGAGAGCATTCTACTCGCATTCTGTGCTACGGCCAAGAGCAGGGACGGCCTCGTGCCCGAGTGCGCCCAGCAAAACGACGGCCGGCCCGTCCATCGAACCCAACCAGGAGGCACGCCCGCTGTCTCAGAGCCGTTTCGGACAGCCTCCCGTCCGAGTCCTGTCCTCGCCCGTTCGGGCCACGCAGAAGCCGCGGGAGCGCCACGCTCCGTCCGAGCCGGGGCAGCGGGCATCCGTGTTCTGCGCGTCGAGCCCTAGTGCAAACCTGCCAAACGCCACGGAGCGGATGGTGGACGAGCCGCATGGGGGACTGTCGTGGGCGCGGGCATGTCAAAAGCACGGCCGTCGCCACCCCAGGCTTTTCGTTTCTTCGGAAACCTGCACAACTTGTTTCTGTCTTTCCCGTGTTGATATCATACTTTAGAGGTGTTCCCCCTCCCCTCGCAAAAAGCGCTGGCCTGCTTTGCTCTCATCACCACTGTCCTTCGCTTCTTTGCCCGACTTATACACACACACACTCCTTATTTATTAATACGGAAAACATCTTGTAATAAAGAGCGGCTGGTCCTCGACGATTTTATTCACTTCTCTCGCTACGGAACGCACAAGAAGCCATCTGGAACGTGCCCGACTCGATATACAGAGACGAGACTGTGCATCAAGACGAACGATGATGGCCTCATCGCTCAAGACGCTCGCCCTCGCGGCTCTCGCGGCAACGGCCGCGGCGCTCCCCGCGTCGTACAGGCTGTCTCCGCGGCAGATGCACTACCACGAGCTCGCGATGCGGCAAAACAACGAGGCCGCGACGTCGGGCCTCAGCGACTTTGACATCCTGCAGTTGTAAGTCGCACACACTCCCCACCATGGCCGGGAACCCAGTCGCTGATAACACGGCTTGCAGCGCCCTCACGCTCGAAAACCTCGAGGAGACGTTCTACAGGGAGGGCTTCAAGAAGTTCCCCGACTCCGACTTCGCCGCCCTCGGGCTCAACGACCGGCAGGTCAAGGACCTCAAGTCCATCGGCAAGACGGAGGAGGCGCACGTCGGCCTGCTGCAGAGCTCGCTCGCGCAGGGCGGCATCCAGCCCGTGCGGCCGTGCACCTACGACTTCAAGTTCACCGACGCAAAGGGCATGGTCGCGACGGCCGCCGTGCTCGAGAACGTCGGCATCTCGGCGTACCTGGGGGCCGCGCCGCTGCTCTCCGACAAGAGCATCCTCAGCACCGCGGGCAGCATCCTGACCATCGAGTCGCGCCACCAGAGCGCCATCCGCGTCTTCGCCGGGCTCGAGGCCGTCCCGCAGCCCTTTGACGCGCCGCTGGGCCCGCGCTCCGTCTTCAGCATCGCGAAGCCCTTCATCAAGGAGTGTCCGCAGGGCAGCAACCTCGCCATCCAGGCGTTCCCCGCGCTGGCCATGGCGCCCGGCCAGCAAGCCAGCGCGATGGGCGTCGGCTCCACGGTCAAGGTCACGGCCGAGGGCAGCGCCGGCTCCGCGGCCAAGTTCTGCGCCTTCACCTCCGGCGGCGTCTTCCCCGGCGGCACGGCCTTCTCGCCCTTCACCGAGGCCGGTGGCTGCCAGGTGCCCGACGGCGTGGCCGGCGTGTCGTACCTGTCGCTGACCAGCACGGCGCCGCTGGACGGCGTGCTCAAGGACGAGATGCTGCTGGCGGGGCCCATGGTCATGGGCGTCTCATGAGGGAGGTTAGGACTCCTAGGAGTCTGGTTGAGTCTTTTGAGACAAAAAACATCTCTTTTTCTCATGGGCAGAGGACTCAGAGACTAGCTACACTGCTATCTCTCAAGAAAACACGTCTCCATCAGACCCGTTCCTCCGTCCCGACTTACACGGGCGCGCCACCTTTGCCGTGCTCCCGTACAACGCTGAGAGAGCCCTTGTTGTGTACTCGCACGCGGCCGCTCATCTATGCCTTCCAATCAACCTGTCATCGGGGCTCCCACGTCGCTGGACGGAAAGGAAGGCCACCAAAAGAAAAACACGTCAAGGGTTGCCGCGCCCGCTTGGCGCAGACGAAGGATTCCCCCCATCTTATGATACCATGTAGTATACATATCTTCTCATAGGCCCAGCCTTTTTTCGCTTTACCCAATCTCATTAGTTTATTTATGTTGAGTAGAAAGGAAGCAAGAGAAAATATTTCCTAACCATGCCCCTACACTGCGTGACTGGACATCTGCTTTGCCGTTGGGCAGTCGGTGTCGTCACTATCGAGCCAAACCCCCAGCTTGGCATAGACACAGTCGCAGCGACACATCCCAGGACCCCAGTACGAGGGAGGTAATTGCACGGGCCGCGTTGTCGACGCCCAGGTCGCCATATGCTCAGGTGAAACGCCCGTGAAGCACGCCCGAACCGGAGTCGAAGCGCTGCCGCTCCCCCGTGTGGGCCCGCGACTCCGCAACCTCCTGAACGCCGGACTTACTCGTACATCTGACAACACCCCGCCGTCTGCTTGAATCGACAACCTTGTGCCATCGCCGGAAGCTTGACGTTAAGCCTCGCCAAGTGGACAGTCATGCATGGGGTTTATAAGTTTTTTTGTTGCTTTACATGGCATGGTGTAAGATGCAAAACTGCCTCGCAGCCACGCCCTCTCCCCGGCTGCGTGCTTGTGCTATCTAACCCCATGTCCGCCTACGAGTACATCTGCTTCCACCTATCCCATCCACTTCGGCCATTTCTGGCCTCCTCAGACACCCTCATTCCCGTCCCCAATAGCGCCTTGCTCCACGTTCCTCGCATCCCCACGCCTAAACCCTGCCCATGTTATCTATCCACTGCTCCCGTGACCTCTCCAAGGGTTCCTGCTGTCGATGCCATCGACCGAGCCACACCAATGTCAACGGTGTGGTCTCCCATGAAGATATAACAACCTACTTGAAAACAGGTGCTTCTAACATGGATGCTTCAACTTTTGGGTACGCCGCCTCCGTCCTGTCTGCCACGAAGTATCACCGTTGCCTACAGGCACTGCCACCTCAAAAGGGTCTCGCGTCCAAATACCCCTGCGCCTTGGCCCATGCCGCCTTGTCTGACACGGGCACCTCCTTGCTGTCCAGCGTCTGCACGCCTTGGTTGAGCGCACCCACAAAGTCCGTGCAGAGCCGGAAGTCGTCCACCAGAGCTTCCGCAAAAGGCACGAATGTCTTGGGGAACTCTGCGAGTCTGGCGGTTCGCGCCTCTTTGCTGTCGCTCGCTTCGTCTTCATCAAAGAAGGTCCGGATAGCAATCCCCAGTCCAATGTCAGGCTCTTGCAGGAAGGGAAGCCTGCCATCACGTTAGTCTTCGATTCATTCCACACAAACAAGTCGCCGGTACGCACCTTTGGCTGATATCCAGATAGTCGTCTCTCTCCCGCTTGCACTGCCCGTACATGAACATCGACGCAACGATCGCCTCAATCAGGTCTCGGTCAGCTTCCCGCACCGCAGACGACAACGAGCGGAATGCCAATAGACTCTTGTTAAGAGGTCCGGTGTACCCATACACCTGATGTCTCAGCTTCAACAGCGTCGCGCATTGGCTGATCAGGACCAAGCTCGACTTTTCCTCGTCGGTGCCTTTCCGGGGCATGCCGGCTACATCATCGCGGTGTTGGCCGTTCAACACCCCGAATCTGATGAGCTCAAAGGCGAGAAGAGCTGCCTCGTCGAGGCCAGGGGTCTCAGGGCGGTTCTCGCCTGCGTCCTTGAGCGCAAGCAACGTGGTGGCCAGAGCATTTCCCCACTTTGTCAGCTTGTGCTCGTCGTTGACATATCCCCTTAGGTGCAGGAATCGCCAGATGGCAACAGAAGTCACCATCTCCATGGAATCAATGCCTCTGATCAGCTTCTCCTTGGCTATTGTCATTTCCACAAAGTCGGAGTTGGCCAGGGCCAGCACTTCCAAGTAAATGGGGCCGGCAAAATCGGCGGGGAAGAACTTGCGTAGGTCGGTCTCCTTGACGTCCCAGGTGCCCACTCGCTGCGAGGGAGGCGGCTGTAGGGAACGATGGTTAATCGTGTAGGCAAACTTGGGGTCGAACCAGACACGCATCGTGATGTCCTTGTGCCCTATGCCGCGGTGGACTCGAGGAATGATGAGTCCGAGAGCCTGCTCCTTGAGGGGCAGGATCTTGTCGGTGACGAGTCTCTTGTACTCGTCGGATACGCCGCCGTCCAGGGTCGGCTGCACCACGATCTGACCGTGCGTTATACAGTTAAGATTTCGGGCGCCAATAAGACCCGTGTTGAGATAGTGGAACAGCTCTGCGGGCAGCTGGAGGCCGAGGTACTCGTGGTTGTCCTTGGTGAGCCGGTCAAAGTCGTTGACGCGAACCTCGCCGTTCTCAGCAATGAAGATGAAGTGGTGCACCGCCATCCGCGCCTTGCGGTACTTGTCCAGCCAGTTCGGGTCCTGGGCCTGAAGGATGTCGTTGAACGAGGCACACGCGGTGGCCACTGACTTGTCAGAGGTTCGCAGCATGTTGACGGCATCCATAACGGTGGATGAGTTCTGGTACATGGAGGTGTCCAACATCGGAGGGAAGGGAGGGAGAAACGAAGTACCCGTCATGAGCAGGGCGTCGATGAACATGGGCTCACTGACCCCGAGAGCACGCATCGCCTTCTTCTTGGAGACGGCCGACACCGTCTTTGCATCCCAGTCAAAGCTCCGGATAACCGAGTCCTTGACGGGATAGAGGAGAAGCTCCTGAGGGCCCATGACACCCGCACACTGGTCTGAGTCGACCAACTCGAAATACGCGAGCTGTTTACGAGTTAGTGTCCACATTCTGCTGTCGCAGCCCGAGCCAAGGGACGCGAACCTGAGCACACGCGTTGTAGGGAGGGACCAGAAAGTGCAGGCCCCGCTGCTTGAGGATGCCCTGAAGAAGGGGATAGAGGTTTCGAACGCAGAAGGCGCCTGTAATGTGCAAACTGGTCAGCAAGGCGGCATGGTAGAGAAAGCACTGCGAGTCGTACCAGGGTTGGCTCCAAAGGTAGCCACCGCTTGCTCGGCCTGCGATTGTGAGTAGAGGCTCCAGGCATCGTCCGTCTTCTGGTTCGCTGCGCGTCGGCGGTTGAGAGACACATCATCTTGTCCGGTGATGGTCTGCCCGTCAAAGACGAAGAGTGGCACGATGCGGTTCTTGTCCCACAGATCCAGGTTCTCGTTGATGTGGGATTGGATGCCAGTAAGGCCACCGAGGGCGGAGAGCAGGGGTTCATGGGCCGGCGGGGTGTCGAGCAGGTGGTTCAGGTAGTACGTCGCATCCACGGCGATGGCGCAATCTTCCAGCTCGGCGATGTCGTATGTCCTGCAGCGACGGTCGAGGTCAGCGATAGTCTCTCGCTTCAGACGGAGAGTCGAGGAGCACGAGGGCACGGGGTTGGGGGACAAGCATACGTCGCCTGGCCGTTGACCCAGGAATCCTCGATAAGGACTGTTGGGAGAGGACATTAGCAATCTGGCCCATCTCGCAGACAAATAGATGCAGTCGACGGGCTGGTGAAGCTGTCGCGTCAAGCGCCAGGCAACTCGGAGCAAACGCCGGGCCCACACTGGTCGACGAGGTGCCATTGAGCTTGCTGCTCAGCTCCGACGACTCCCCCAGAGGTCCCCAGCAGCTGGCGGAGCTGATCCTGAGCTGCCGTGGACGAGGCTGAAGCTCACGCGACTGTGCAGCAGCGCCAGCGTAGTGCGGCGATGAGTCGAACGACCACCAGAGCCAGCTCACGTTGGCCCCCGCCAGCTACGCCGCGACGGCCAGAAAAAAAGAGAGGAGCACTCACAAGGCATCTCGACCAAACTGTCGGCGACTCGGGCGCCACTTGTTCTTGGTGATTCGGTCGCGTGCTGGCCGCTCGGAGGAGTCGTGTGTTCAGGAGACGAGCCGCGTCTTCCCACCTCCCCCAGAGGGAAAAAAGGTGGCCAACGAAATCGCGTGTGGCTTCGCTGCTGCGCTGACTTGCTTCAGGGTTCAACGAGGCGTCGCAGAGACGGGCATGGGAGACTGAGGACGGCTCGGGGTCGAAAAACAAAGAGGCAGAGGAAGCCCACGGAGAGGCTGCTTTGGAGGCCTGGACGAGGTCGCTCTGCGTGAGGTCGGGGGGGGGGGGCGTGGGCGAAGTTGCTGTCGGGCCACAAGAGCTGGCAGGTGTTTGTTGGCGAGGTTTCTCCTTCCCCAGCAGCAGGTGCTGGTAGCACACAGAGTAGGCGCAGCCACAGCGGCAGGAGCCTGGACCTCTTGCCGACCATGTAAGGTACGTACCCTCAGCCCGCTGTGGCTTGTGAACCCTGTGGCGGTGCGCGGGTCGTCGGTGATCCACCGCCGGTCTTGACTGATGGAGGGGCTCGCAGCTGTCAAAGAATCACGGTGCCAGGTGGAGGGGGTCCGATACAGGAAGTGCTTCGTGACAGCTTCGGGAGACTCCGATCCGTGACTGGTACGTGACTGATTTGAAATTGTCGTTGAGCAAAGGGCGTCAGGGTTTGCCGGCTACTCCTGCCGTAGGGCTTGTACGAAGTACGAAGTACGGACTCGGAGTGTTTACATACTCTAAATTGATGCCATCGAATAATTAAAGCAACGGTTTGTCTTCTCGGCGTGAAGTTTACCAGCCGATTTGGTTTCAGGCCTCTGCAGTAGTAGGACACCGCGATGGCGTGGTGTAGGGCACAACAAGTAACCGTGATGTCAATTTCCGTCTGCCAAGATCAGCCATTTCAACTCATGAAATGCCCCATATCGCATCTTCATCCTCCCATATCGACCCCGTACCCCCCCTAAACCCCCACCCCCACCCTCAAGTTCCCAACTCAACTTCAACAACAGCTTTCCCACATCCCACTCCCATACTTCAACATGGTAACCGCAGACATCCCCATCATTGACCTCGCGGGCGACGAGAACACTGTCGCCCGCCAGCTCGTTGCCGCCGCCGAGGACCACGGCTTCATCTACATCAAGAACCTCGGCAACGACATCCCAGCTGTCGCCGTCGATGAGGCCTTCACACTTGTAAGTGCCCAATTGGGCTATGTGCGCTCCATGTACTGATGCTTTTGTATGCGTAGTCCAAAAAATTATTCGACTCGCCGCTTGAGGAGAAGCAGAAATGCTCCATCCAGACGAACAACCGCGGGTGGTCGGGCATGCACACCGAGACGCTAGACCCAAAGCACCAAAGAGTGAGCCTCTTCCATCAAAGGTCTTCTTAGTTTATGGATTGTCACTAACCTGGCTTCATAGGTCGGAGACTTTAAAGAGTGAGTGGCAATCTCAATGGTCTGGGACAAAGATCCGTCTAACCAATGTGTCAGAGCCTTCAACTTTGGCGAGTTCATCGACGGCAAGGCACAGCAGCCTATCCCCTCCACCATCGCCGCCGACGAGCCGCGCTTCAGCGCCTTTGCCGAATCGTGCCGCAAGCTCTGCCACAAGATCCTCTACCTGCTAGGCCTGGGCCTAGATGTAAGTTGCCATCTCCTCACAAACTCCAATCTTCCGAGGTTGTCTCATCGGCGTCGTTCCAGGTCGGCGAATTCTTCTCCTCCGCCCACTTCACCTACCCCGGCGCCTCCGGCACCATCCTCCGCTTCCTGCGCTACCCGCCCGCCGACTCGACCGCCCACGCCGGCGACGACGTCCGCGCCGGCGCCCATTCCGACTACGGCTCTATCACGCTGCTCTTCCGCCTGAAAGGCCAGGCCGGCCTCGAGGTCCTTAAAAAGGACGGCACCACATGGGCCCCGGTCCCCGTCTGCCCGCCCGGCACGGAGGCCGACCCCAGCCCGCCCATCCTCGTCAACATCGGCGACCTGCTCTCGTACTGGACAAACGGCCTATTCCGCAGCACCGTACACAGGGTCGTCTTCCCGACGGACGGTGCTGGTGGTGGCGCTGTCGCTGGCGAGTCGAGCGCTGGGCCGAGGTACTCGATTGCCTTCTTCTGCCACCCCGTTGGCGAGACGCGGTTGGAGGCGGTGCCCAGCGAGCGGGTCAAGAACTATGTGTCTGTAGGGGAGACGCCGGATGTGAATCCGTACGCGGAGAGAAAGGTCATGACGGCGGATGAGCACTTGTTTATGAGGCTAAAGGCCAGTTATGGAACGTTATACGATGACAAGGCTGAAAACCCTAAAGTATAAGCCTTGTCGATGGTGCCTCTTTATTTCTTCAAGGCTTGGATGTTGTTCAATAAACGGCCTCATGCTTGCTGATCCAATACATGGGCATCTTCCACCCCCGTGGCTGTCACACCATCCCACAGTACCATCGCCGCCAAGGGTCATGAAACCCATCATAGTACTTTGTCGTAATGGTCTTGTCCTCCAAAACGGTCAGATATCTCAAGACCCGCCAGTCGTACACCGTTATCCAGTCCCGCTTCTGCCGTGACAGCTCTTTCCGAGCCTCTTCAATGCGGGCAATAAGGGCTTTCGTCTCAGATGACTCCTCCACGCTGTCGACGAGCAGAATCCTGTTCTGGCCCGACTGTGAGCCAGATAGATCTGCCTCTCCGTCCTTTCCCAATTCTAACCACTCGTCCACGAAGGTGGCAGTGTCATATATGCCATGGGACTTGAAAAGCGCGTTTGGCTCTGTTGCCTTGGTGAGCGATGCCGAGGATAGCAATATCGCAGAGCCAGCCAGATGGCATTGTTCGCCGGCATACGAGCAGCGTCCGTGTATGTTTCTTGGTGTCAATGTCGATCCCAATACCTTTCTCGAATATCCGGGCGGAGAAGATGGTATGCTCTCCTGAGAGCTCAGTACCGCTTCACCAGGCAGCTCTCTAGTCGTGTCATCGAGTATATCAGCCGGCTGTTGAGTAAGAACGCCATTCTGTGGACAAGAAGTATAGATGTCCTCAATTGGCTCCGATGCCGCAGTTGGTTGGCCAGTTCTCGGCTGGTGCTCCGATTTCTGAGACTCAACGGCGAATGAGGTACAGGGTGTGACTGAGTGTTGTGACGCGTTGCCGTCAATGTCTCTCAGTGGTTTCCGAGCTCTGTTCTGAACTGGCGAAGACGAGAGAGGATCGGGCTCCAAAGACTTGCGTCGTTTGCGAGCTGGTGATGAGGTGACAGAAGACGGCGATGATCGCTTCTGCGGGCCAATACTCGCGTTCTTCTGCAGTGTTGTCTCCCGTGGTAGGGAAGATGTGGGAGGCATAATCAGCGGTACTGGTGGAATAGCAAATAGCATTGTCCCTCGCTCAGGGGCTCTGGACCTCTCAGGGCTCTCGCAAGCTCGTCCAGCTGACCTGGCAGCAACAGGCGACATGCGCAAGTCCGAGCCGGATGTATTCTGTGTCGACTTCATTGGGGACGGCGTAGGCATAGTGGTCACCGTTAGTTGACTGACTGCATCAACGGCCCGCCCTCTAGGATCCGCGCCTTCGAGCTTGGCAATCCAGGCGAGATTCTCTTGGCTGTCTTCCAATTCCGGAGCCGTCGTCGAGTCCTTTGCCATCTGCTGAAGCTCTGCAAACGAAACTGTATCAGAAAAGTCGCGATCGAAATGGATCTTCGACACCATCGGAAACCTCGGCGTCCAGAAACCAGTGTTCCCTGGTTTGTCGAAGCTAAAGCATCTCAGATCGAAGACGAGAGGACTCTCAAAGGCAACGGACAATGGTGTGGTTGTCTCAATCCCTCTTGGAAGCTTCAGCCTGGTCGAATTGTTCTCGGGCAGCGGAACGGGCACTGGGTTGCCGAACGATATCAAGGTTTTGAGCTGCGTCTCGTTCAGCTCCACGACGCTGACGACGGTAAACTCTGGTTTCGCATTCCACCGCTTGACTTGTTCCCTGTTGTCGAGGCAGCCGACGTAGAAGTGCGTCCATTTCAGATTGGGAATCCCGTAGCACCTTGCTTTCGCGGCGTTGAACCCAGCCCCAACGACGGCAAAGTCTCCCACGTCACCAAAATTGCCGATGTACTCCTTTTTGAGCTTGATGCAGCGTCCCGAAAAAGGTCGGTCGTTGTTGTGGAAGTTGAAATAGGGGTCGTCTGGCTTCAGCACCAACCCCTCGCCCTTTTCCATGATTACTCTGGCGAAGGCGTTTCGCAAGTCCGAGACCGCGTAGCCATGCCCAAAGTCAATGGTCTGCCTTGGGACCAACTCGGCTCGCCCTTTGTCGCAGTGGACGGTCTGCTCGAGAACCTTGAATCTCTCGGAATGGCGGACGTCCAAGAGCGACTGGTCGTCGAGGAGTAAAATATCATAATACACTATCATTAAATTCTCATACGGTTTCGGTCTTGTCCAGTCAGCCGCTGTCAGTACAATGGGATTGTAAAGCAACCTACGGGGTGTCCTCTTCCGTGTTCATAAAGCGGCCTCTACGTGCCACGTGATTCCTGATCCTATGGAATGGGAGAATCTTGTTTTCCTGCACCAGTTAGCTTAGTATCCAACGCGTCAGCCCTCGAGATGAGCACTCACCAAGTCACTGTATACAACCAGTTCGCCTTCCAAAATGCACCTTTTACGAATTTTTGAGCCAGGTAGGCCCAATTTTAGCGATTTCAATATGGCCCTGGACGCAGAGTCAGCACGATATCGGGACTCCTGCTCGGGATGCCGTACCCTCGCAGGCCCTGCCTGTCTTCCGTGCTGTCCTTTCCGCTCTTTGAAAAGATCTGGATTCGGGGAGGGTCGTTGGCGGCGTCCACGTGAATCTGGCAATATTCACCGTCAATCTTGTTCTCGACGCTCATACGACCGTGACCCATGTCGACACAGTGCTTCATGCTTCGAGCCTTGAACCAGTTCTGCCTCCCTACTTTGATTCCAAGTTGCGGCTTGACCGATGCAAGCACCCTGCCGCTTATCGGGGCTGCGCGCACGGAATTGGGGAGCATCTTCCCCTTTGCGTCCTGGATGATCTTGATGGCCGCAGCAAAGTCATCTTGAATCTTCAATATGGATGGCAAAACGGGGTTGCAACAGCGATAGACGAGAATCGAGTCGAGAATGAGCGGTTGGTAGTCTTTGAGGACCAACCTGGTGAACCACTTGGCCTCCCTCGCGCTCAGCCGCCGGTAGACTTCTTCCAGGTCGCCCCTATTGCGCTGCGTTAAAGTCGCCTGCGAGCTGCGGATAGCGGGTGAGCTCCATCTGATCTTTGATGCCAGGCTGTGTAAGATGCCGTCAATCTCTTCCACGGTGACTCGGTACTTGTCGCTGTATGAGGGATTCGGCTGACAAGGGCATCAGCTCAGCGCTTAAAAGTCGGGGGCGTGCGACTAACAGTGACGGTTAGAATGCGCTCGACGCAGTCGGCCAAGTCCAATCCTAGACCGGCCTGCTTGTATCTCGCGAGTTCGGGAATGCGAGACGCTCCGAGAATCAGGGCTCGGCCGACGATCTTCTCCAGGCTGGCCGCCTGTATGCAGTACACCCGGTCCGTCCTCTTCTCCGGCAGCAGGGTCGACAGCAAAGCAGATAGGCTGGTGTCGTGCGCATCGATCCGGCCGCGATGTCGCGCAAACCAATCGACGACGGCCTCTTTATCCGGCCTGCGGACGAGGCAGAGCCTGTGGCACTCGTCCAGCAGATCGCAGACGAGGGCAAATGGAAGAGGCATTGCGCTGCTGAGCAAGCGAAGCCATGGCACAGCGAAGTCTGAGCGAGCAATGAAAGATGAAGAATTAGAACATTTCCGCAAGGGAGACACAGGTTTTAAGACGACGTCGCACCAAGTCCAGCCTGAACGACGGTGGGACGGAGGATCATGCAGGCAACAGGACCGGAGCGGCTGCGTGGCGGAGGTCGCGAGACGATCCAGGCGACCGTGGTCCAGGCAGAGTCATCCAATTGTGCCTGACAGCCATGGTGTCGTGAGGCCAAAGCTTGCCAGTCGCCTAATAAAGCAGACACCGCGTCGAGCGGATCCTCAGTAGGGCGCACGCGACCTCGACGGGAAGTCACATGAGCAGGCAGACTATGCAGAGGAGCGCAGCGAAAGACGTCCCGCAGCTTGCACGTGACGAGCAGCCAGGAAAGTGCAGATGCAACGCCAAAATACATACAAAAGTAGCACCTCGAAACTCCCCGCGGCCGTGATTGGCCGCTAATTTCAGCGGGAAATTGGGGTCAAGCAAGCTCCCCAGCCCAGCTCCACAGCTTACGACGAGACGACAAGGGAGCACGATGGAGAGTGGAGCGCGATCAGGAAGGAGAGAGCTGACCGCTGCTGAAGCCTCCTGCGATAACAGCCGGTTGCTGCAGTTGCGAGCTGCACCCTACAGGCGTCGACCGCCATCGAGCAACTCCACCCCCGAACCCCTGAGAACTGAGCGCGATCCACTGGTTGTCGGGGTCAACCGTGCAGGAAGCGGGTTTCATCGCCGCAGGTGTGGTAAACATTGGCTGCACTCGGGAAGCGTCGTGTAATCGCGCAAGCTTGGGCGTCGTCAGTGGCGAGCTGGAATATAAACAAACCGCATCTCGTGGCCGCTCCTCTGAGACACTTCACCCTCACGGCGCCAGCCAAAAACACAGCCACGCGAGACACGAACCGCGGCTCAGACTCTCAGTCCACATCTCGTCAAGTCAAGATCGCTTCCATCCATCCATCCATCCATCCATCCGCCTCACCGTCCCTCGCTGGGCGCGCCACTCACTGTTGCTTCTGCGCTCGCTCCCGTTGCCCTGCTCGCCCTCCACCGCAATCACTGGCGCAGCGCCTGTTATCCACCACGGCCACCATCATCACCACCACCCCCGGTCACCTCACCGATCCCCAGCAGCCCAATGTCCTGCCGTCGTCCAATGGTCCTCGGTTGCTGAGACGCGCTGCGCACTCCCGCGCACCGTCCCACCGTCCGCTACGGACCGCTAATAACGCTGCCCCTTCTGTGCCTGGCTGGCCGATGATGAGCACCAACGGCTGCTCCTCTCCTTCACTCACTCCCTCATGACGGGTTTCCTCCTGCGACTTTGCGCCGTCGACCGTTGTTCACTCCTTGTCTCCCATGACTATCGCCATCTGACCCAGGCCCACCACAAAGCGCTCGCCGCCAGAGCCGCATCCGCTGCCCGTCTGCGGCGCCGCAGAGCCACCGGGGCTCCATCCGCTCATTCCCAGAAGCGCCGTCGACTTCACGGCAGCCACTCGTTTCGCAAGCTCCTACACAGGCGCCTGGATATGGCCTCGCACCAGGAGATTCGTCGGCGGTCCTCAGCCGCTGACCGCACTCCTTTCGAGTCGACCATCACCGCCATGGCCACGGCCAACACGTTCTCTCTACCCCCTGACCTCGCCCGGGCTCACCGCGAGAGGAAGCCCCAGGACAGCAGGACGCACCACAACAACGGCAATGACGCGGAGGTTATGCCGCCGCCTCCTCTGCCATCGCAAGGCGGCCCCAGTGCGCGACACTCGCGCTCCGACTCTGCGGCCTCCCGCATCACCAACCGCCTCTCTCTGACGCTCCCAATTGCGCCGCCCACGAGCGATCCGTCACGGCCGGCCCCCATGTCGGCAACCACGTCGTCCATTCCCCCAACGCCCGTCGAGACATCGACCGTCACCTCGCCTTCTGATGCCAGCGAGTTCATAATAGCAATCGCCGCACAGGAGCGCCGGGTACTGGAGCTACGGGAGGAATTGGTTCGAGCGGAGGCAGATCTGGTCGCACTGAAGAAGCAGTGGACCTCCAAGGAGCCTTATCACAAGAGAGGTGCCAGCGCCCACGTCGATTTGCAAAGAAACGTTACCCCTGGCGCCATTGACGACGATACCGCCGCGTCACGTCGCAGCGTTGAATTGGACCGCAGAAAGCTTCTGCTGCAGAACCAAAACCAAGGCACGCCCACGCAAAATCGCCGGAGGGTTTTGCGTGGCGGCCACACCCGTACTCTGTCTCTTCTCTCGCCGGCGAGGACGAATTCAGAGTTTTCTGTTCACGAGGACAACGGCCAGGAGGAGATTAAGCTCCCACCGCTGGATCGGAGGACGGCCCAGCTCACCAACCCTGCGTTGTCGAAGCGGGCGTCGTGGCAACCGCGGTCCGCGCAAAACTCTCCCGTGCCGCAGCTCGTCGAGGACTTTAAGCTGGGACTCCGGGCATTCGTGGAGGACATCCGTCAAATAACAGTCGGGGATGAACCGATCACGGGCCGAGGAACGCCGGCGCATCAGTATGGGGGCGCGATCAACAGAGGGACGCCAGGGGATCCGGATAAGCCCAGGAGCGGCCATGCGGCGCGATTGAAGGTCAGCACCGCATCGGACTCTCCAAACTCGGGCACATCAACTCCAACACCAGCCAGCAAGAGCCTCGCCCCTTCGCTGGAAAAGCCAAAGCCCACAAAGAGTAAACACTTTTCCTGGACACCTCTCGGATTCGACTCTCTGGATGACAGCGACTGGTCCAACTGGGAGTCACCGGGACCTTCAAAGTCGCCTAGGTGGAGCGGCTCGACCGTCAACAGCGCAGGATTGGAGGATATCGCGTCGATCCCGGAAGCCGGGGAGGAGAGCATTACGCCTTTGTACGTGTTGTGGCATGAATGGGACAAAAAGGTTCCTTGGCTAATACCCCGTGTACAGTAAGACGAAGTCGTCGACAGTCGAGACGCCGATCCTGTCTCCCAAACTCGAGGAGATTCTGCCCAGCGTGGTCAACAGGCTGTCGCCGCTGTCGCCGAGCAACCTCAAGCGGACAGCCAACAGCCTGATGGACGAGTGGGAGAAGTCGCTGGTGACGCCAGAGGCCACCGATAAAGAAAATAAAGCATAGACGACATACTGAGTATTTCACGGCGCTTCGGGCGGGATACGTGCGATATGAATGAGGGCTCGAATATTCGGCAGTACCCAGACGACACGACAACGAGGATTTGGCACGACTTGTATGATCGGATATCGCTCGACGTGGATGGAGCCAAGGAGCCCGTCGAAGCTGGGGGACCCAGGTTTGGATGGTTGCCATCTTGGAGTCGTCTCGGCTGTGGAGCCGCACGCGATGAGCCGACTGCGTCTGTTGCATCTGAAATGTAAAGATACGAATGATGATGAATACACGTGGCACGAATGCACTTATGAGGCTCTCTCTCTGGCTTTATCCTGACTGTTGGTGATTGCATGGGAGCCTTTGGCTGGGCTCGCACGGCGTTGACTCGAAATGACAACTGATGTTTCTCTGACACTCCGGACTGCGGACTGCGGACTGCGGACTGGGCGAACCCCCGAGTCATCAGCGAGGTTCCCGTCCGGGCCCAGGTCATCATCTCGTGTCGTCAACACGTTACGACGTCCCTGCATGAAACCGATTGCGAGGACCTGGCCCAGGCCCGGCCGCACATCGTCGATGCATTACGCATCACGCCGGAACAAGGAGCATTGAACTCACCGATCCTTGATTCACTCTTCCCTGTCCACAGCCAGCATCGTGAACCCCCACTGGCATGACCGCATCGTCGGCGGCCAATGCTCCAACGAGATCTCAGGTGGGCGTTGCGCTAAGGTAGTCGGTCACGGCCGTGGCCGCATCAGTCGCCCCGCGAAGCAAAAGCGAATGCGAGCCTGCCGCAATTCCGGACGGGGCCAGCACTAATAATACTAGCCAGCCTATTCGACTGCCGCCACCTGCAGCAGCAACCCCCCCTGCCAGACAACCGTAGGAATCGCGTTTTGGGGGCTCGCTTTCGGTTTGGAGTTTGGGGGGACGCATTAGCTGACGAGTCGACGGGTCGATTGTCTGCCTTTTCTGATTCGGGCTCAGTATGCAGGCGTGGGAATCGGGCTGGCCTTGAAAACCCGCGGCAGGATTGGGCAGGGGCTTGGTGGCTTACGAAGTAAGTTGTGACGTTTTGAACGTGTCGGTGGCGGGATGATGAGGAACGGGGGCTGGGGGTGTATATGGCCATGGCTGCAGATAAATAGGATGGGTTGCGCCCTGTAAGCTGGATCATGTTCCAGCAATTGGAGGTGTTCAACATTCAAAGTCCCGGGCCTTTAACATCGCTTCAAAGCTACACTCCTCCGTCCGAGTTACAACTTTGAACCATCTTGTTGGTTCTAGCCCTCTACCACTGCTACACCTTCACCTACAGTCGGCTTCCTCCACCACATCGGGAACCCTCCGTCACGACGCGAGCTACCCGAACGGCTCCCGACAAATTGTCTTACACGCAAAGGCCTATTCGGCGCGGATTTATACCCTCAAAGAGGATTTACATATCGTCTGTTGCGGTTCTGTTGGAAACTCCGGTCATACGAGCCTGGCCTTGACAACTCTTCGACAGCCCGCTCACCGAGAGGACAACCATCTGAACCACATCTCAACCGACATCATGGGCCGCGAGTTCAAAGCCAAGCTCGCGCCGGCGAGTGCGCCTCACAAGTTCAAGCCCAGGAACAAATACACAGTCAGTTCCCCCCCTTAAAAGCCCATAGCCACGCTTCATCCGACTAACACCCCTTACAGGCCATCGTCAAGACCCTCTTCACCCAGTACACCATCCTCCTCTCCGCCGCCTTCTTCCAGCTCCTCTTCTGCATCCTCCTCCCCGACGGCTTCTCCATCATGCCCTCCGCCATCCTCCTCCTCGGCTACGTCGTCACCACCCTCATCCACTACCTCGCGCCCTCGTCGCCCACGAACCCCTACACGCAGCACGTCGTCCCCGGCCGCACCACCGCCCAGCTGCCCGGCCCTTCCGGCTCCTTCGGCGCGGACCCGGGCGCCCAAGGCCTCGTCGTCTTCAACCTCGGCGTGCAGTGGAACCACCCGCTCGGCATCCTCTGCCCCGGCGGCAAGGAGACGGCCCAGCGCTTCATCGCCATGAACGCCGACCTCCTGCGCCGCCGCGAGGAGCTCGGCCTCATCAGCATCAACGACTGGAAGGGCGCCAGCGTCGAGACCGCCAGCTCCCTCGTCATCACCTACTACTTCCGCGACGTCGCCAGCATCCACCGCTTCGCGCACGAGGAGCTGCACCGCAAGGCCTGGGACTGGTACAACGCGCACCGCTTCCCGCACATTGGCATCTTCCACGAGACCTTCATCGTGCCCGCTCGCTCGTACGAGACTATCTACGACAACTGCATCCCCATCGGGCTTGGCCGCGGCGCGGTAAGGTGCGAGGACGTCAAGGGCGAGGAGCAGTGGCTGAACACGCTGGTGAGCGCGGACACGCCGGCGCTGAAAACGCAGATGTTTCGGCTGGGGCGGGATGCGCAGGGGAATCCAAAGGAGTGATTAACCCTTTCGTCCTGGGCAGTTTGTCGTAAAGGGGTGGGTGAGCGGGCTTGGACATTTGCAGCGGGAGTTGAGGGGAGTTACTGCGCACACCATTTCTTTAAGCTTTCAGGGCCTGATGGGATATACTCTATTCTGTATAATCAATGGCAAGAATTACATCTTGAAATACCCAATGTCTCATCGGCACTTGCCTTTGCCAACGCCGAGGATAATGATGTTGGTCGACATGGCCGCTACTCCTCCCAGCCGAATCTCATGATCCCCGATGGTCCAAGTCCCATTCCCCCAGACGACGGCGTCCTTGGACTTGAGGGCAATCGACTCGGGCAGTGGAATCTTGACCTCGCCGCCGATGGGCTCGTAGCCCCCGTTGACGACGGACAGGAGCACCTGCTTGCCACTCGTCCAGTACGCCGCGTCAACCACCTCCAAGCCCCTGGCCTCGACCCTCTTCGGCGTGCTGCTGACGATGAAATCCCGCACCGGCGCCGTGGCCACCACCTTGGCAAACTCGCCGTGAATCTGCGCCAGCGCATCGCTCGTCGGCCACACCCACGACGCAATCGCCTTGGCCCCGTGGTTAAACGCCAGCGCATTCATGGCCACCTCCTCGGCGGGCGTCGGGTCGCGGAACCAGTAGTCCTCGCCGTGGAAGCTCTGCGGGTTGTGCGCCTTGGTCTTGGGCCACAGCCCCAGCCAGCGCTCGTACCGCGCCAGGTCGTCGAGCCTGCGGGACACGTCCTGCACGTTGCCCTGGCAGTTGTCGCACCCGCAGTCGCCGTAGGTGGCGTTGCACGGCGTGCCCCATTTCGAAAAGGTGCTGTTGATGGCGATGGGGTACGCGTCTTCCATGATGAGGTCCGCGCCGGCCGTGTACTCCTTGAAGTAGTAGTTTTGGCAGTTAAGCGTCACGGAGACGGGGTGGTAGGGGTCGATTTTGCGGACGGCGTCGCGGGCTTCGGCGAGGAGGTTGAAGGGGTCCTGGTGGCCATCGGGTCTGAGTTTGTCTCTCATCAGTTCATGCTCGATGGTCGGGGACATGCGGACTCACTCGTCTGAGCCCCAGTAGGAGTATATGGCGTCAAAGTCCTTGATGGCCGCGACCTGCTCGCGCACCGCCGTCAGGTTCTTGTAGTACCCGCGCAGGTCGTACATGAAGCGCAGGTCCAGCGAGTCCATGTACTCGTACGCGGCGCGCGAGTTGAACACCGTCGTCAGCGACACCATGCTGTTGAGCCCCAGGTCGCGGTACGACTTGATCTTGCGGACATTGTCCTTGTCGCACAGGAAGTTGTCGCACGACGCGTAGAAGCCGTACGGCAGAAACGGCTCGAAGCGGCCCCCCGTCGCGGCGCTGCGGAAGAGCACGCCGCCGCGCAGGTTGTCCAGCCGGGTGACGCTGCCCGTCGTCTTCTCCGGCAGGACGAAGAGCTCGCTGGAGGCGGTGATGTTGGGCCCGCCGCTCTCGGCCGCGCCGAACAGGACCACCGCGTAGGGCTCGAGGCGCGGCTCGAGGTTGGTGAGGTTGAAGGCGAAGACGCTGGCGGCCGAGCCGACGGCCACCTTGTTGGAGACGAGCACGTCGTCGTTGGAGACGAGGTTGATGGTGAAGTGGACGGGCGGCGCCTTGTCTGGCGTGCTCAGGCCGGGCCATGGCTGGCCGTGCCACTCCGACACCGCGGCATGGACGACGAACTCGGCCTGCTTGTCGCTCTCGAGGTAGATGCTGTACCGCGGCTTGAACTGGACGTCCAGGGCCGGCCCGTTGGGGAGCGCAGGCGGCTCGACAGTCTGGCCGCCAGGATCGAAGCTGGGGTATCTGACGCGCCGCCGTTAGCCATGGGAACCAACGTCAACCGCTCTTCGAGCCTCCGCGTCACTCACTTTGGCTGGTACGCCTTGCCGCACCACCGGTCCCACTCGGGGTGGTTGCCCGTCTGCTGCGCGGCACCGAGGCCGAGCAGGAGGCCTACAGACACGGCGAGCAGTCTCATGGCTTCGCTTCACTTCATCTGCCCTTGGGGAGAGGTCGGGCCAGGAGCTCGGAGCTCGAGAGGGGTTGGCCCCTGGCTATATCATGATTCATCGCTTAAACGGCTGCCGATGCTCAATCAGACTGTCGGTGCAACGTCGCAGTCGGCATGCAAGTCACGCAGGTTCCCCCACGGGCTCTGCCGTATACGGGAGGTCGGCGAGTTTATCACTGCCCCACGATGCATGATCGGCAGGGTCGGCGGTTTGCCAGGCACTAGAACGGCCGCTCCTCAAGCGAGCCGACGGCTAATTAGTTGTCATGACGATGCGTCACAAAGACGCTGACCAGCGAAGGATCAATCTGATGGCGGCGATTTCATTCATTCGTTTCTGACCGGACCGTGTGTTCTGTTGCGCCTCCGTCAGCCCAAGAGCTGGCTTGTCATTTTGCATACTCTCCTCTTCAAGGCCGCGGGTCCGTGACCGTCCAAGACGCTGATATCTTGTTTGCCCTTCCGCCCACCAGTGACGTCTGATAGCCTTCTGTTCATGCTCCACGCCTTGAAGGCACCCCCTTCGACAACTCTCAACTCTCAACCACTTCCCGCATCCCAGAGCCGCCACATCATAAACCTCCCCGTGTTTGCGCCATCGCCCCCGTACTCGCACCTCATCGTCCCAACCCCCGAGACCATCTGCATGTTGCCCAGCCTGGAAACCGCCTCCTTGACAATCTCCACGACGTCCGAGTCGCCCACGGTCCAGACGCCCGTCGCCTTGTCGTCGTTTTCCAGCTTCTTGAGGCCCAGCGTGCAGGTCCGGCGCTTGGCCACGGGCGCGTAGTCGCCGCGCGCGCCGCTGAAGTTGCCGACCACGTATGAGCCCGTTCGCCGCGTCAGGTCGACGGCGAGGTCGACGCAGTCGCGCACCCGCGCCTTTTTGCTCGCCGCGTAGGCCCACGTCGTCTGGTCGCACGTGTTCTGGGACTCGTCGCTGCTGTCAAAGTACCACAGCGTGTTGGTGCCGTTGCCGTTGCTGTTGTTGTTGCCCTTGGCGGACGAGGCGGCGGAGGAAACGGGCTCAGCCACCGCAGGACCCGCGAGGACCACGACGACGAGAATGGCGCAGCAGAGCATCATGGCTTCGCAACCTGCCGGCGAGGGCAGCGGTTGCCCTTTAATCAGCGGCAAAGTTCCCTGTGAGTAAGGTATTGAGGCGAGGGGCGGTGCTGGGGCGCGGTCGGGGCATAGCCAAGGCAGGTAGGGTAGTTCAACAAGATGGATAGAGCGAGGAGGAGTCTCGGGTATGTAAGGCCAAGGCCAGGAAGTCCCGCAACCCTGCATGTACACCCCAAGGACTGCTTAATGACGCCCGAAACGGATCCGGAAGGAGGACACCAGTGCAACGCCCTCCAAGCTGCCGCCCTACGGCCCTCGATCCCGCCGTCTGTCAACCTAGGCCCGAGACTCGGGACAAGGCCTGATCGCCAACTCGAGGGCCCGGCCACTCAACGTCGTCGACGCGGAAATGGTCCGCTGGGGCTCCATCCTGCCTTGTACAGACTGGCTCGGCTGGGGCGGACGAGGCCCCGGTGCTGTTCGTATTCGGGCATATGTCTCAACGGGCGGTCTGCAGACCACCGTGACTATTGCCAGGTGGCCAAACGCGCGGCTTTCACGACAGGACACGGCTCTACGGTTGCGTTCATCTGCTTTGCCAACGGCGACGTAACTGCCGAGGACGCCATTGCTGTGTGACAGGTCTTTCTGCAGCAGAGGTGGAGTTGAAGAGAGAAACGACTCTGAAACCTACCGTACTTGGTGCTCTTGGAACGTACAAGCAGATACAAAGAGCAGGTAAGGATATGGTATTCCGTCCTGTAGGTGAATGGGCCACCCCTCATCCTCCTAGAAGAATAGCCCGCGGCCTCAAATCTGCTCTGCGACTACGGACTAGCCTCCAAAGGATCCCGTTGCCGACGGTATGCCAAGGCTTGTGCCCTCCACTTCGAAAAGCTGTCGCCGCCGACTGCAGGCCAATCACCCCAAGATGAGTCAACAATACTTCGTACTTGTTGTGGGTGGCCTGAAACCAATTCGCTGGCTGGGAGTGTGGCAACGCAAGGCAGCAGCTTTAATCTTGCTCCAGAACGTCTTCGTCTTGCAGCAACTCACGCTCGCCATTCTGACATTCTCGAGGGGAACGAGCACGGCACCGCTGTTTTGGATCCATGTGTTTGTCGACGAATCAAACTCGATCGAACAACATGCCTTGATGAAGACTGGTTTTCGCGTGCTACGTTACCATGCCAATGTAGAGACTCGCCCCCGAGTTTACAGTAAACGGCAAAAGGGCGTTCCGAGCGTATCTCATCAGCTGTACTGAGAGTTGCCAGTCAGTTATATCACAAGACTAGGGCTTCGATTGAGTTGAAATTGAGATTGAAAGATTCTTGCTCTTCTATCCAATTGAACGAGGAAGTTGATTCCTTTTATCTTTGCAAATGGCCCCTGCGGAGTCGACGCCTTTTTGTTGGAACCGGCAACGCATCGAGATGGCACTCTTGGGAGGCAATAACCGGGCAGCCCGTAGAGATGTAAGCATTGTGGCTGTAGAGAGATTCAGGTGTACATGTCCTCCGAGTACGAGTACTCGTAAGTACTCGCTGTGGGGCGTAGGGAGGGAGCTTAGCGGTGAGGCGGTGACGATGAGGATGAGCGATCCGAAGGCAAACACCTACGCGACACTACAGCATATCGACGCAGGCACATCACGGGGCAGGCGGCTGAGGGGAAGCCGATGGACCGATCGACAAGCCCTCCCTTTGACAATAAACACCCCGGAGATCATGCTTCTTATGAAGCTTATAAGCCACATATTCCGACCTGCGAGGTGCGACTGGGGCAAGATGGCGGGCAAGATGGCGGGCGGCGCAAAACCTAACTACTTGTAGATCAACGAATAGCACGGGTCCGTGCCCGTCATTGAAGGAAGGATGCCGTTGTCGCGACGAGGTGGAGTGACGGATCGTAGTAGATGGTGCCAAAGGATCAAGGAGAAGCAGGCGACAGATCAAAGCGCCACAGCCAGATGCGAAGTATTGACCCATGGCTGACCATCTTCTCGTAGTACTCGTACTTCGTAGAGCAGTGAGTATGAACAGGGGCAATCCATCGAGTTCATTACTTGCCGCCCCTGCCCCGCCCCCTTTGTCGATGCCGCCAGGATGGGCAAAGATGGCCAATCTCAGAAGTCAGAAGCCAGAACCACCAACAGCCGTGGCTGTCTGTCAGTGACCACTGCTAGTAGGGGTTCGGCGGTGATGCGCACGCGTCGGCACTTTCGCTCGGAGAGGACGGAGAAGCTCATCTCGTTTGCTTGGTGGCAGTGCAGATTAGAACGGGCGAGCGAGACCAACAGGGATACGGCTCAACAAGCCGCAGCTTCGGCGCGGGGGATAAAGCAACAACTTGCTTCTTGCTGAGCTCGGGTCGCTGCCCCGGATATCTTCAGTGGTTCCAGCTTCTGCGGATGTTTGGATCTGCCGTGCAGCAGCTTGGTATGTGCAGATCTGGAGCGCAGTCTGGAAGCGGCACGGAAGCGCACAGGAAAAGCCTCCAGCTCGGAAACAGCCGCCAGATGCACGTGTGGAGCCGTGCATCCTAAAATTAGCGGCCGGGTGCCCTCGCAAGGGTGTCAAGGACGCGTTTGCTGCTTCTGATTGGACCCGACATTTGATGCCGTCTGCCTGCACATATGCCCCCACAACCCCAAGACTCCAAGACCCCGATCCACCATCCGCGTATTCGCTATCCATCATCAATGCAGCAGCGCCGGGCCAGCCGGCCAAGGGGAAACGGCGTCGTCGCTGGCCCGTTCGGGCGTCGGCATCCGTCATGGCCTGGCAGACGCCAGCACAACGGCCCAAACACGGCGACGCGGCGGCACCGCCCAAGTTGAGACTGCCATTGCGGCGCGCTGCGTTTCAGGCCGTCGATACATGGGGCAGCACAGCCTCGCGGGCCTGCCTCCAGGGAGCAAATTAAAATGGGCTGTAGCGTTTCGAACGGCGGAGGTCTCTTTCTTGGCGCATCGAAGCAACGGATGCCGCGTCTGGCGAGTTATGTCCGGCTGTGCTGTGCTGCACATCCAGGTACTTCGTACGAAGTACGGAGTACCTCCCCGGGTGTGAAAGGACTCAGGAGGCACGACATGCGACATGGGACAATGCCAGAAGCCTGCCATTGCCTTCTCTTTCCATCCCGTCTGTCCCCTCCCAGCATCTTCATCATCGCCATCACCACCACCTAGCCGCTCATTACTGTATTTACCGTTCGCACTTCTCTTTGGTGGTGCCATCGCCTTCCACACAGACGCGCGGCCACGGAGGATACAGGCGCCTCGAGCCAAACACTCCCGCTCGCAGTCATTCCTTTGATCATCACGTCGTGCTCCTTTCTCGCGGAGCCGCTCGTCCGTTCTTTGACGGCCTTCGCTTTACCTTTATTTTACCTTTCCGCCCTTCTTGGCGTTGCTGGCCGCGTGGGCATCGAGACGTAACCGACTTCGTCGCCATCCCCTCCCTCTGCCGTATATACGCAAATACCGCCGCCGTTCGCTTCTCGGTTGACCTGATGCGAGCTGGGCTTGCGTCGTGATATATTTCCTTGCTCTCTTTCGTTGCCACCTCACTACGCTCGCTTGGTGGTTGTGTCTGTCTCTCGTTGACGCCGCGCCATGAAGGGCGTGATACCAGCTGTAGCCCTCGCCTCGGCGCTCTTGGCACGGACTGCGCTTGGGGTCGAGGTCAACGTTGACGATGATAGTACTACACACCCGAGTCCGACCATGAAACCCCGCGAGCGATACTAACGGCACTCCAGGCTCGGTCAAGAAGGCCGCCAGCACCGTCGCCTACGGGCTGATGAAGTACTACACCGGCAACAACACCGGCGATGTCCCCGGCAATCTTCCCGACCCATACTACTGTCAGCCTCGCCGAGAGATAACCAACGGGTCCCAACGTCCGTCGCTAACAGTCGAGCAGGGTGGACGGCAGGCGCCATGTTTGGCACCATGATCGATTACTGGTTCTTGACCGAGGACAGCTCCTACAACGACGCGACGATGCAAGCCATAGTCCATCAGGGCTCCCCCTCCAAGGACTTTATGCCCTTGAACCAGACGAGGACCGAGGGAAACGACGACCAGGGCTTCTGGGCCATGACGGCCATGACGGCCGCCGAGTACAAGTTCCCCAACCCGCCCTCGGACCAGCCCCAGTACCTGGCCCTGGCGCAGGCCGTCTTCAACCAGTACGTCGCTCGATGGGACGAGCTCGACTGTGGTGGCGGCCTGCGCTGGCAAATCTTCTCCTTCAACAACGGCTACAACTACAAAAACTCAATCTCCAACGGCTGTTTCTTCAACATCGCCTCGCGGCTGGCGCGGTACACGGGCAACACCACCTACGCCGACTGGGCGACCAAGGTCTTCGAGTGGCAGCAAAAGGTCGGCCTCATCAGCGACACGTACGACGTCTTCGACGGCATCACCATCGAGGCGGACAAGACGTGCAAGGGCATCAACCAGGCCCAGTGGTCGTACAACGCGGGCATCTACCTGCACGGCGCCGCCAACATGTACAACATCTCGGGCGACGACACGTGGAAGAAGCGGCTCGACGGCATCCTCAATGAGACGCAGGCGCGCTTCGTCAAGGAGGGCGTGCTGTACGAGGAGTTTTGCGAGCTCAACAAGGTCTGCAACAACGACCAGGAAGGGTTCAAGGGCTTCCTCGCGCGGTGGCTCGCGCAGACGACCAGGCTGGCGCCTTACACGATGAGCACCATCGCCCCCGTCCTCAAGGCCACGGCCAAGAACGCCGGCGCTGCGTGCAGCGGATCGCCGGCGACGGGGTACAAAGGCCCCGCGGGCACGGCGTGCGGCTTCAGCTGGCTCAACAACGGTGCGTTTGACGGCATCGTCGGCGTACCCTCGCAGATGGACGGCCTGGCCGCCATCATCGCGCCGCTCGCCGAGAGGGGCCGCTCGCCGTTTACGGAGAAGACGGGCGGCACGTCCAAGGGCAACCCGGACGCGGGCTCGGGCGAGCAAAAGGACCCGCGGGCGCTGCGGCCCATCACCACGGCGGACAAGGTCGGGGCGGGCTTCATCACGCTGCTTTTCGTCGTGGGCGCGATAGGGGGCACTACTTTCATGGTTACATAGATTTTGGAAGACGCGAGAGTCTGATTTCAGGGTTGGCGTTAGGGAGCGCGGCAGCTTGGGATAGCTGGCGTCACTGCATCGGAGTTTGAATTTGTTGTACATAGACGTCTACTTAGGGTGGGCTTTCCGGTCGAATGCTTCGATACAGGCTAGAGATGAATCCGTGCGCTATACGAAGTACGCGACTTTGTAATGATGCAGCTCGGTGATGCGACCGAGATGTTGGGATTCATTAGCTTGTGCGGATCCTGGTCTGACCCCGCAACACCACACGCATCTTCACTTCACCCGGACGACATTCACCCACTCACCCCGCCTGTGGCTGAACGTCACCTCCTCGTCACTCACGTCCGCATCGCTTCCATTCTTTGCTACTCGCCCCTTTGTAAATCACCTGTTTTCCGTTTCTCATTGCTATTATACTCATCTACTTCAGATTGACTCATCCAAGTCCTTGATTCCCAGCAGCCATGTCCTCCAAACACTTCATCAACGACCCGGCCCACCTCGTCTCCTCGGCCCTCCACGCCCTCACCCTCACAAACCCCAACGTCGCCGTCGACGCCGCCAACAAGATCGTCTACCGCCGGCCCGCGCAGCACCACCATGAGCAGCAGCAGCCGCAGGTCTCCATCCTCTCCGGCGGCGGGTCCGGCCACGAGCCGTCTTTCGCCGGCATGGTCGGGCCGGGCATGCTCGCCGCCGCCGTCGCGGGCACCATCTTCGCGAGCCCGTCGGCGGAGCAGGTGCGCACGGGCATCACGGCGCGCGTGGACGCGGAGAGGGGCGTGCTCGTCGTGGTCATGAACTACACGGGCGACGTGCTCAACTTCGGCATGGCCGTCGAGAAGGCCCGGGCGGCGGGCCAGGCCGTCGAGATGGTCGTCGTCGGGGACGACGTCGGCGTCGGCAGGGCAAAGGCCGGCAAGGTCGGCAGACGGGGTATCGCGGGCACGGTGCTCGTGCTGAAGATTGCGGGCGCGCTGGCGGCCATGGGACGGCCGCTCGAGGAGGTGGCCAGGGTGGCGCGCCTCACGGCCGACAACCTCGTCAGCGTGGGCGCCAGCCTGGAGCACGTCCACGTCCCCGGGCGGGCAGCCGACGCGGCGGAGGACAAGCTGGGCCCCGGTGCCGTCGAGATTGGCATGGGCATCCACAACGAGCCCGGCTCCGGGCGCGGGCAGATGGACCTCCCGCAGCTGGTCGCCAAGATGCTCGCGCAGCTGCTCGACGCCAAGGACGCGGACCGCGCGTTCCTCAACGTCAACTCCAACGAGGTGGTCCTGCTCATCAACAACCTGGGCGGCGTGAGCGTGCTGGAGCTCGGCGGCATCACGAGCGAGGTGGTCTCGCAGCTGGGCGGCAAGTACGGCATCCATCCGGTGCGCGTCCTCAGCGGGACCTTCATGACGAGCCTCAACGGGTTGGGCTTCAGCGTGTCGCTGCTCAACGTCGTCAACACGGACGTCGGCGGGCCGGGCATGGTGGAGCTGCTCGACGCGCCGAGCGAGGTCACGGGCTGGGCGGCGCCGATCCAGAAGACCACCTGGGAGGCGCGCAACACGGCGACGAGGACGGACGATGCGGGCACGAGTCGCGAGGTGAAGCCGAGCGGGCTGAAGATGGACGCTGGGGCGGCGACGGCCGCGTTGACGGATGCGCTGGAGAGGGTCATAGCGGCGGAGCCAGAGGTTACGAGGTATGATACGGTGGTTGGGGATGGAGACTGCGGCATTGGGCTCAAGAGGGGCGCTGAAGGTAAGGCCTTGATCAAGATATCAACACCAGACTCGAACATGTACTGACTTCACACGCCAGCGATCCTCAAACACCTCAGCCAGAAGCCCCTGACCGGCGACGCCGTAGTCGACGTCGCCTCCATCGTCCCCGTCGTCGAAAACACCATGGACGGCACGTCGGGCGCCCTCTACGCCATCTTCCTCAACGCCCTCGTCCACGCCCTGCGCGTCCTGTCCCCCGGCGACGCCACCCCGCAGCTCTGGGCCGGCGCCCTCAAGCAGAGCTGCGACGCGCTGTCCAAGTACACGCCCGCGCGCCCGGGGGACAGGACCCTTGTCGACGCGCTGTATCCCTTCGTCGAGGTGCTCGGCAAGACAGGCGACGTCAAGAAGGCGGCTGAGGCGGCGCGGAAGGCGGCGGACGAGACAAAGGGCATGCAGGCGAGCCTCGGGCGGACGGTGTACGTCGGCGGGAGCGGGTATGAGGAGGTGCCTGACCCGGGTGCCTGGGGCCTGGCGTGCTTCTTCCTGGGGCTGGCGGGTGCAAAGCTAACCGACGAGGGCTGGGAGAAGATTTAGGCCGCGGTTGAACGAGGTCGGGTGCGAGTTCTGTAGTCAGTGTAGAATAAGGTAGCACACATGGTAGTCAGCGGAAGCGAGGGACAAATATGGGTGACAAAGGTGTCGTCGTTCGCAAAGCACACTGTTTTCAACGCCTATATCAGCCCTAAAGTCTCGCCCACGAGACAGACCGTACGTTCAGATCCCAAACCGACGAAAGCAAAGCAAAAACCACGCGTCCAAGCCATGCAACGGGCAATCTAGCTGAGGAGCACCAAAATCACACTGTCGCCTCGCAGGAACCTGCAACATCTCGTTAGCACCCAGCCACATCAACACAAACTCACGTGCCTCGGTTCAGTGCCCAGAAGCAGGGAACGGCACGCCCGCACTCACATCTTGCTGATGAATCTGTCCTTGTTGACCGACTTGGTCTTGCCGCTGTCCGTCTTGCTCGTCTCGGTCCACATCTCCTTGACGTTCTCCAGCACCATGTTGCAGTGGCGGTCAAAGGCCTTGACGCGGGCGAGCAGCTTGCGGTTGTTGCGGATCGAGATGAGCACCTGGACGTGCTGGCGCACCGCGGTCTGGAGGATGGAGAGGGGGCCGGCGGAGAACTCGTGCTCCTCGAGCTGCGCGATCTCGTACTCGCTGCGTTTGCGCTTGTTAGCCTTGCTCTTCTTCTTCTTCTGCTTGTTCTTCTGCTTCTCCCCGTCCCCAATGGGAAACGCGAGCGGCTGGGCACAGCCCTGGGGAGGTGGGAGGGGAGCGTACGTGAGGTCGGAGCGCGCCTTGGTGAGCAGTTCGCTGGTGGTTCTGGTTAGCCGTGGTCACGAATTGGAGGCGGGCACGGTACGCACTCGATCTTGGGATCCGACATCTTGGGTGGATGCTCGTTGTGCGGGTGGGTGTTTGTTTGGAGTGGGATGAGGTTGAGGTGAGGTTGCGCACACGCGATCGCAAGGCTGAAGGTTGAAGCTCGAAAAGTTGACGACGGGGTCTGGGAGCGGACGGTGATTGGCCATGAGGCTAGCCACGGTCGCTGTGGGGCCCGAACCGCTGCCCGCTGGAAATGCGCTGCAGTTGGCCCGCGGCTGCCGCTGTTCAGCCTCTGGCAAGCCGCTGCTATCCTCGGTCTAAATTTTGGCTTTCGATCGCATCCATTCCAAGTGCCGACGCCGCCAACCGTTCCCCCGACTCCGACGCAGACGACGACCCCCTTCGATGCGCAATCCGGGCTGTTCGGGCGCATATAGCACTTGACTTCTCCTCCAATGTCCTTCCGCACGCTTGCCGTCCGAGCTGGTACGGCAGCCAGCGCTACGGGCAGCTGGAGCTTCCGAAGCACATTCAGCATGGCACAGCAAGCAAAGGTCCTGAGCTCCTCGCTCGGCGCCCGGCCGGTACGTCAAGGCCCCTTTTCGCTCGTACCCATGGATCGCGTGCTAACGCCGGTGCGACAGTTGACGACCGAGGCCACCACGATCAAGGAGCTCCCCGGCGACGAGCCCAACGATGTCGTCTTCGAGAGCAAGTACGGCCTGCGCACCGTCATGCTCAACCGCCCCAAGAAGCTCAACTCGCTCAACGGGTCCATGATTCGCAAAATCGTCCCGCGGCTGGTCGAGTGGGAAAAGTCGGACATGGCCAACATCGTCGTCATGAAGGGCGCGGGTGAAAAGGCCCTCTGCGCCGGCGGCGACGTCGCCGCGCTGGCCAAGTGCAACCAGGAGGGCCCCGACGGGTGGAAGCAGTCGGCAGACTACTTCGGCCTCGAATACCAGCTCGACCACTACATTGCGACGTATCAGAAGCCGTACATTGCGTTCATGGACGGAATCACGATGGGCGGTGGTGTTGGCTTGAGCATCCACGCCCCTTTCAGGATCGCGACCGAGAAGACCGTCTTTGCCATGCCCGAGACGACGATTGGCTTCTTCCCTGACGTCGGAGCGTCCTTCTTCCTGCCCAGGATGAACGGCTCCGTCGGCACGTACCTGGCCCTGACCAGCGAGCGACTGACTGGCCCCAACGTCTTCTACTCCGGCGTCGCTACCCACTACCTCCACTCGACCAGCCTTCCGGACCTCGAGGCCCGCCTGGCTGAGCTGAGATTCCGCGACGACGACCCGCTGCCCACGAGGCTGGAGATCATCAACGAGACCCTCGAGGAGTTCTGCACCGGCCTGCCCTACGACCAGCCCATTCAGCTGAGCGGCGAGGTGCGCCGCGCCATCGACCGCTGCTTCAGCAAGAACAACGTCGACGACATCATCGCGGCCCTCAAGGAAGAGCGGGGCGCGACGGAGGAATGGGCCCAGAAGCAGCTCGACACGCTGCACAAGCGCTCGCCCACGGCCGTGCACGTCACGCTGCGGCAGATGCGCGTCGGCGGCAAGTGGGACATTGCCGAGACGTTCCACAAGGAGCACCAGATCGCCTCCAAGTTCATGCAGCACCACGACTTCACCGAGGGCGTGACGGCGCTGCTCGTGCGCAAGGAGAAGCCCAACTGGCAGCCCGCGTCCCTCGAGGCCATCCCCGCGAGCGAGAACACGGCCAAGCCCTTCTTCGACTTTGACAGCGGCAAGCCCTCGCTGGAGCTCTTCACCGACCGCACGTACGCCGAGTACCCCTACGCGGCGCTCGGCGTGCCCTCGGAGAAGGAGGTCCAGGGCGTGGCGGCGGGCAACGCGTACACGCCCGACGAGCTGACGCGGGCGGTGGTGGCGTCGCGCAAGGGCCGGCAAGGGATTGCGGATGTGGTGAGGGAGATTATTGCGCGGAAGACGACGGTGGACGGCGAGGGCAAGGTGAAGTGGGTGGGCAGCGAGGGCGTGGCTACGAGTAGGCTGTAAATGTTAGAGCACAGGATAGAAGAGATGGCACAGAAGCAGTGTAGAATATCATGCAAATTCACTCCATTTTTGGTGCCTCTCCTCCGTCTACCGCAAGACTGCATCCTGTCTCATCTCTCGAAAGGCTGCATCTTGTCTCCGTCTCTCGAAAGGCACAAACGCCAGCAGCCCGTTGTCCCCCATGCTCACATTTCGTCGAGGTCGTCGTCCTCGGGAGGCCTGATGGCAAGGCACGTGCGAACCTCGTCCATGGTTGGGGCCCTGTCGGAGTCGGGGTCGTAGAACAGGCGACGGTACCAATCTGGGTTTGATTCCTTGATCCCATTCATAGCAACCGCGACGAGAAGGGTATCAGAAACGGCGGGCTCTCGGCACTTGATCAAATCCCAATCGTCACGCAACTTGTAGAAAAATTCTTCAACGGTGCCGTAGTCGTCCCTCTTGACCAGCAGAAAATCTGCCATTAGGCGGAGATAGGCCGGCTCCGGGAAGGCCAAGTTCTTGGTTTGTGCAAAAGTCTCCGCCGCGGAAGTCTTGGTTGTCCATCTCGTTTTCTTCAACTTGGCTTGGAGGTCCTTCGAACTGCTGTCCACCAGGTATTTGCTAACTTCTCTCTCTTCGCGATGAAACTCGTTGAGAGAAAGATTGATCGAGGTCCTGGATCGAGGCCGTTCCATCAAGATGGCTTTGTAACTCCGATTTCTTGAAGTTTTGTTCGACTATTCGGATCCATTCGGGGAGGTCTTCGGTTTCCTCGAGCTTGAAGAACGAGGGTTTCATTTCGCCAGCTGCCAAAAGACGTAGAGCCGTTTTGCTGCGTTGCCTCTAGGCGTTTCAAGGCGCAGTGGTGGGGGAGATGACTCGCGAGAGTATCGTTTGTCGGTGAAATATTGAAGTGGTGACTGTGTTTGAAGAAACTTGTGCTGCTTCCTTCGTCTGGTCGAAGAGTTCTGAGAGCGAAGCCGGAGAGTGAGCTGGCCTGCGCCCCAGCTACGAAGTAGAGCAGTAACAGGTGGAAGAAGGAAGAACATTGAAGAGGAAGAGAGAAGAATAGAAGGGAAGAAGGAGAGCGAGAGGTATGGGCGAGGAGTCGAGGGGTGTGAGTGCCCTGGCAGCTGTCAACCTTAGGTAGTGTGATTCACTCTACATATGTCACCTACCTTAGGTAAACGTGCGGTGCTGCAATAGTGAGTTATAAGGCAGCATAATGAGCCTGGCCTCCTCTGCTACACTTTGATGGACATTGAAGGTAACCACGGACAGAGACAGTGTAGAGTGCCATGCAAACGCGCTCCGTTTTTTGTGTTCTATCTGGACTCCGCCTGTCTAAAGGCTCAACTCCTAGCTACCCATGGTCTTCCAGCCTCCCCTGTGTAGCCCTTCCCTCAAAGCGATCCAACATCCAGGAATTCTCAATGTCCCATTTGATCATGGCTGCCCATTCAGCATAGTCTTTGGTGCCTTGGAGCATGCTGAATGATCCGGTCAGGTTGGGGTGAGCCACGTCCGAATGTGGCTGCTGAGTCTCATCTTGCCTGCTCGTCACCCCACGAGTCACGAGATTTGTCGTGTAGCTGATGTCTGTAAGATTTCTCCGGAAGAGATCGTGGTTGTATCAGCAAGCATGAGGTACCCGTCTCAAGGACGACGTTCTTGAGCTGCGCAGAGTAAGCAAAGACTTGATCGGGTCTTCATCGCTGATGCTGGATTGAGCTCCAGCTACATGTGGATGAATAAAAAAAAAGAAGAGAAGGAATGAAAGAAGCTACGCAGAAACTCAGTCAAATACATAGCAAGGTTAAGTGCGGTGAATCACACCAGGGTACGGCCCCTGAACAGTGAATGCAGGCGCTGGGGCCTTCTCCAGAGCACAATTGTCGACATTCAGCAGCCATGCAACTCACGAAGCAGTCTCTCTCTGTACATTACCAGTTTATTATGTTTTTTGCAAGCTTTTTGCGATGCCAGTGCAGAAAATCCAGGAAAGGCTGCCGACATGAGATGCTTCGTGTTCAGAACAAAGTCCTCTATTTCCTCAACCCGGTCTAACTGCAATAGAACATACTTGTGATCATTTGTACGGCAGGGATAACTACGAATGCAAGAATGACAGTAACTCAATCTTTGCTTGCCAAAGTCTGCATCTCCACAGCCATGCCATGGGGTTGATGCAGAGGACCGGCGGCAAATACCGGCAACTCTCGTTCCGCCTCCCACCTCAGAAGTTCTTTTCTACCCAGGCCATGCTCGTAATGTACTCAATAAGAGGCCCTTTTTCAATAGCTTCCCCCTTCTCTTCTCTCTCAACAAGCCGCTTGTGTCCCTGGGGTGCCACCTCCCTGAACCCGTCTATGGCCACACGGACAAAGGCCTCGTCAGGCACATCTGGCTGGTACTTTTCAAGGTAGTTCCAGTAACAATAGGTTTTATCCAAAAATTCGTCAATAGAGCTGAGCTTGCTGAAGCCCAGCTTGGGAAAGTCTGACAAGACCTGCTGAAGAGCCATGCTTGGCATGACGGCACTCTCGATGGCGATCATTGTCTGTCTGGGGCTCCATTTCTCGGTCCATTCGCCTCTCAAAAGCAACTTCTGAACATCGTGCGTGAGGTTGTTCCAGAGATGCCAGAGTGCAAGCGTTTGCTTGCGGTCAAACTCTTGTTGTTCCGGTCCTTTGTATCGGGGCCGCTCAGCAGTTTCTGAAAAGTACCACCATAGTCCCATGACCTTCATAGTCAGCTGGATCGTGGTCTGCCATTCAGCATGGTTTTCGATGCCACGAAGCTTCTCGATCTGCGAAGGAATCGCAGCGTGGTCTGAGATCAGCAGGGACATTTTCCCGTTAGAGCAGGATTCCATTGTTTGTACGGTCTCGATTATGCTACAGCGATTGTATATTGTCCTCTTCTTGGGCGGTTTGAAGTCATCGACAGTCTTCGAATGGCGTTGCTGACAGCGATGTGCTCAAGTTCGTGAGAGCGTGGATGCTCGAATATATAGTCGAGACATGCTGGAGGACACTGAATCAAGGGCCGATAAGAGATATAAAAGTACATGACGTTTTTTAGATGCAGTGATTCACCTAAGGGAAGCAGTGTGTGAACAGCGCCAAACTCTACATGTGAATGTTGAGCCTCCATCACGCACCCCAGACGGGCATTTGGAGCGGTCAGAGAACTTGAGTTGTACCATACAAGAGGAGCAGACGATCGTGCCATTCAGGGGGTTCGCCAAGGTACGTGGCCGCGGCCAACAACTGATTCATAATTCCCCCGTGACAGGTGTTGGCTCACGGGCAGCCCAGCAAAGCGAAAGATGGTCGTCGACGACATCTCCGGTCAGTCCAAGGATCTGCTTACGACTGCATCGCAAATGAGACAAAGCAGCAGCATCAGGAGGCTGCGGTCAAAAGGTGAACACGAGTGACGGGCATGCGAGGAGGCATGCGGGCGTTGTCGTGATTGAATGGCCTGTCAAGTTGTGATGGCTGCATATTTAGGTAAGCGGCAGTTGCCGCAACACCACAAACCATCAGTCGGCATCGAGATCTCCGCCTCAAATTAGTGCAGGAAGGCGGAGCGGAATAACCTCACATTTTATTGGGGAAATGGGGGCCAAAATGGATAAAACTCGGGCGTGGAGGGGCAAGGCGACGAGATGGAGGGGATGGAGGGATGGAGATGGGAGCCTGGATGGACAGTGTTGGGTGGTGAGACGAGATGGCGACAGGGCCACGGGGCGGGCGGCTTGAGCCAACAAAACACCAAGAGATGGTGTGCTCAGACGGATAAGCGGGTGAAGAAGGATGTCACGCATGGGCTGAGACGTGGTTCGCCTGGGCTGCGCGGCGATGGCCTCAGCGAGGCACGGGCAGGTATAAAAGGGAGGGCCGCCCGCCACGGGGGAGGCCAAGGGAGGGGAGCGGACGTCAACTTGCGCAATTTCCTCACCCAGCAGCAGCCTCCGAGACGAGCGTGAACCGGAGACGGGTTGGCAGGCCGGGCGGAACAGCTTGACTTAACTCCGGCGTGCGCTGTGGAATCGAGCGAGGTTGAGAGGCAAGAATCGCATACCACGCTGACAGGTCCCAATCCAAGCCCCATACCTGCGCCCGGGGCCGGACACGTCCGCTCCAGGGGCCCACCGCGACCGATCCCGCGTCACGTGCTTTGGCGCGTTCGGCGGACGGACCACCGAGCGTTGATTGCGCGCTAAGAAAACAACGGAGGCACCAGCGCGTGCCAGCTGCAACAGCTGCAACAGCACAGGCACCAGCCGACAGCACCACCACAAGCACCACCACAGGGACCTGGCAGTGGGCAGTTCCAGGCTACCAGTGCCCCTGGCCCCCGGTGAGCCGCAGCGGTCGGTCACGTCACTAGGTCACGGACAGTCGCTATTGAGCTCCACTTTTGCCCATTCGCCGTCACCGAGAGCTCACCTCGCCCACCCGTCCCGTCAACACCACCAACGCGCGCCAAACCTTCAACACCATCATCACACATCGTGCTTCTTCCACCTCAACACACCGCAGCTGCGCCTCGCACCCGCATTTTACCCTGCGGCTGCGTCCTTCCGGTGCATCCTCTGCAGCATCCCTTTTGCCGTCCCCTCCCGCCCTTGAGCGTGTCTCTGCACCTGCGAGACAGTGCGCCCGGAGCTCTGTGGTAAAGTGGCAGCGGGTCCCACCCCTGCCGACGCGACTGTGCAGGGTGGACTCACGCGCGTCACGAACATGACACCCGCCTCCCCAATTTGACCCGTACATTACCAATTCTCAGCGCTCCACACCTCGCCTGCAAATCCTCTCCACCCTCAACCTCGACTTCAATCCAGCAAAAACCAAGGTCCGCGTGTGCACCTCACCCGCCCGCACACTGCTCGCCCTCGCGGCAGCTATCGTCAGATGGCGACGCCTCGACCTCACGCGCCCCTGGGCGGCGGAGGTTGGCACGGCCCCAGCCAGACGATGCCCGCCGCTCCCAATTCCGCTCCCGCTCCGGGCCACCAGCACCAAGTCGAGGAGCCTGGCCTGCAGGTTAGGCCAATGGGCCGTATGCCTCTTCTCCTGACCCTCGAGCCGTCCTTGGTCCGACTAACCCGTCTGCTGCAGTCAAGGTCCACTACACGTTCGACAAGGACGCCAAGGTCAACTGCCTGGCCAGATACCCACACACCCTGCACGTGCAGACGATACCCATCGACGAGACGGTTTCCATCGGCGTCGTCGACCTGCGAGCATGCCTCCACGCTGTCATAGAATGCAGCCCAGAGCTTGCTGGTCAGGACTGCGACTACACCATCTACGCCGTCGACTACTCCGAGAGCGACACGCCCTTGGTTGGCCAGGGAATGCTCTCCTGGGCGCTCGAGGCGTTGCGTGGTGACGTGATGGCTCAGCAATCCAAGATGGTCACCGGACGCGTCACGAAAAACCTGCTCGCAGTTTTTGGCGGCGGCAATCGAGAGACCCTCGAGGTCAGGCTGAAGCTTTCGGTTTCTTCCAAGGGCGTCCAACGACATGGCCACCATGACAGCATGGACATTCAGCAGAGCCAGTGCATTGAGCGAAACATGGATCACCCTATGCAGCGACCCATGGATCAACAAATCGGTCAGCAGATGAATCAACACATGAATCAGCACATGGACCGACCCGTGGAACGACAAATGGATCACCACGTACATCAACACATGGACCGACCCATGGAGGTGGCCATGACGCCCACCGGCACGTCGGAATGGAACTCGTTCATTCAGTCCAACCCGCACTTTGGCCACACGGGACAAGTTGCTCGTGTCGCCTCTCCAGCCTTGTCCCAAGACATGTCCCGAAGCATGTCCCAAGGCCTGTCACAAGGCCCGCCCACCATGGCCAACGGCCAAGATTCATTCGCCCAGCCGCCCATGGTCAACAGCCGGGAATCCTTCGGTCAGCCCGCACAGCAACAGAGCATGCCGCCCGCGAATCAAGAGGTCCAGCGAGTGGCTCCGACTCCCGTTGAGCCGGGTGAGCCGTCTAACACCACGGCAACCTCGTCGAGGCCGTCTAGCCGAGCCTCGAACAGAGCCCCCCGAAAGAAGCCGCCCACTGGCCGCCCGAGAGGCAGGCCGCGCAAGAGGCCAGCCGATGGGAACACATCGGGATACGAAGACGTTACGGAGGGCGAGGAGGCGCCCAACAAGAAGAGGGCTAAGCCTACCAAGGTGGACAACAAGTCCGCCCCGAATCCGTTCTCTGCCGCTGCTCCCGAGTCTCTTCGAGTCGCTGCCAGCACATCCGGTTCCCTGCGAAACTTCCGCCCAGTCGGGGCCAACAACGAGGCAGTGCCAGGCAACCATCTCCAAGAGGTTCCTCGAGCTCCCACGCCCGTCCCCGAGGGAGGTCGCTTTGCTGGGCTGCCTGGACGAGGCCTGAACTCGAGTAAGTTGCGACGGGAGTCTACCCTGAGCCAGCAGCACGCTGCCGCTGGCAGTTATTCCGATTCGAGACTGCAGCCACTGTCTCCGAGCCAGGAAGACGGCCGCTCTCCCGAGTCCGTCGCGCAGACCCCAGCAGCCTACTCCGAGGGCAGCATGGCCGACATTGGCAGCATGGCCGACATTGGCTCCTCGCCGCCGGTACAGCGAACGACGCCTTTTATGCGGTCTAGCCCGCCGCCTTCAAGTCCTGTCTTGCCGCCGATGCCGCACGCCGAGCTTCAGCATCACGACTCCAGCTTTGCTAATGATGAGATGGACGATCTCTTTGGTGAGGAACCACTCCCGCCCGCCCCCACGGAGACCCTACCAACACGCGCGCCCCTTGACAAGTCGACGAAGCCAAGGACGGTCAACGGCGTACCGATGCAAGTCTTTCAGATGACGGACGGCCCGATGGGCCAGGACATGGTGTGGCTTCGCAGTCTCAACGGGGCTCCTCACCCGGGTGCGCATCCAAGTCCTTTTCTGGCTCCTCATCCGGCCTCTGCACCGCCGGCACCACAGCTGCCACCCCAGCCGCTGCCCCAGATGCCGCTCCAGATGCCGCCCCAGATGCCATCTCAGACGCCATCTCAAGCGCTGCCTCAGCCCCAGCCGCCGTCAAGCGACGCTCTAACGCTCCCTCCCCTGAAGAAGGCCCCTGCTCGGCCCAAAAGAACCCGCCCGCCGCCCAAGAAGAAAGCCAAGCCTGCTCCTCGTGCTCTTATTGCGGCCCCGGTTCCCCCACCCACACCTCCACCGACAACTGATTCGGTGGACAAGCCCATGAGCCCTGCGCCCGTGACTGAAGCTGTCCAAGACAACGCTCAGTTGAGCCCAGTGCCCGTGGCTGCTGAACCCATGCAAGGCGTGGTCCAGCACTCTCCCCCGAAGCCTTCTCCCGAACCAGTCACCACGACTGAGGCGCCTACGCAGAAGGCGGGCCAGGATCAGCCCGCGACAAAACAACCCCCCAAGAAAAAGGCTCCTCAGAGGAAGGCTCCTCAGAACTCCAAGCCGAGGAATCCGCGTCCATTAGGTCGATCTCAATCCGCAGGAGCTGTTCCCCTGGCTCTGCCTACAGTCCCTGCTAGCGAACCCGCTGGCCCATCCTCCCTATCCCGGTCCTTCGTGACTGAACAAGACCGCCCAACTCCGCCAGCACCCTCGGCGTTGAAGAGAGCCGCATCGTCTGGCCCTCTCGCTTTGCCAGTGCCCGCGAGCGATCCCGTCAGACCTGTTAGCTCCGCGCCGCAGGCTCCCAGCCAAGTGCAACGGGAGGCATCCGTGCCTGCCAGCGACGCCATCCCACCAGCTTCGTCGCCTCCTAATTCGAGATCCAACAAGAACATTGTGAAGAAGCATGCAATCAAGCAGCGCCTGGAGGAAGCCATCAATAACGGAGAAATGCCTCCCTACTGCAGCAACTGTGGCGCCATCGAAACACCCACGTGGCGCAAGACCTGGGTTCAGGATCACGAAGGCGAACCTGAGCATTATGAGTACTCGGAAAAGCCGGGCAGAGTGACGGCTGTCGACATCTTGAAGCGCGACGCGGAGGACAAACCGACCTCTTACCGCCTCATCAAGAAGAGCTTGGGCCCTGCCGACGACAAGGCCGAATGGGAGGAGCAGCTCCTCTGCAATCCTTGCGGCATTTGGCTCACCAAGTACAGGGTGCAGCGCCCGCCAGACCGGTGGGATAAGGACTTTTCGCGTATTGGTCAGGAGCGACGAAAGAAGGGCACGGGACGTAGCGAGTCACGCTCCAAGAAGTCCCGTTCCAAGAGCGATGCTGTCAACCCTACTTCGGAGGCGTATCTGCCCACAGATGCTCTCGGACCGGTGGAGCCGTCGTCGCCCAAGATGGCTCAGGGTGGTCCATCCCTGGCGGACCTTGCTCGGCCGCAGAGTCAGCACAGCCAGGGGCTTGAGACGCGTGGACAGTCTGTCGACACGAACAGCGGCAACAACGACACGGGCTCTAACCCGGGATCAACCCACTCTCGAGGCAGTGGGTCCGCGGAGAGCCCTATGGAGTTGGACTTTGACGAGGCTGTCGGCAGCACTAAAAGGCTGCTGTTTCCCTCGCCGAGAAAGGACGGAGTGCCCAAGGTATTGGGGGAGGTGGACGTGAACATGGTGCAGATTTCTAATGAGTTCCAGCAACTTAAGCGTCTTGCGGGCATCGAGAAGGAGGGCAGTGCCGCTGGGACCTCCGTTGAGGCGGCCGTTAAGTCCGCCGTTGCAACCACCGTCGAAGACGGACAGGGAGCAACAGTCGAGCACGATGACCTAGAGGCACTCTTCCAAAGTCCGACCGTGGCGCGGCCCTCGACGCCGCCTCCCAATGCCATGGTCGATGCACCCACGGGCCTGTTCGAGACGCCGACGCGTCCCACGCCGAACCACAGGCCGATCACTAGGAGTGTCTCCCGGTCAATGCGTTCTGCCACGTCAATCTTGTCCCCCGGCCAGGCCCTTCTCCAGGCCCTCGTCCAGCAAACGCCGACTAAGACTCCGCGTGCTGCATTTGGACTTCAGGGGAGCGTCGGTCCTAGGAGGAGCCCGCGCAACCATGACGGGACCTTTGACGTTTTTGACACGCCCATCAGCCGGTCAATCAGCAGCCATCTCTACTCGGATGCGACCTTGAACTTTGCAGCCAACGAATTTGCAGCCCAGGAGCGTCAATTGGGTCTGGCCGTCAACGGATTTGTCGAGTTTGGCAACCTGCTCACCGGGGAGGGAGGGATGCCCAGATCACCGCCCAGTGGTGATAGGACCGTTAGATTCGACTACCATGGCTCGGCTAACATCTGGGGCGATTGGACACCGACAATGGAGGTCGATGATGACCCGATGAATAGTTGAGGAGGTTCATGAGGAGCCAACAAAACAAAAATAAAAGCAAAGGGGGGGGAGGGGCGTTGAGGGTTGCATTGTGTTACTCTGGCGAAAAGGGTACATGTCATGATGAATGAGTTTATGTACAAGCATGGGTGTTTGGAGTTTTGGCATTGCCTGAGATGCACGCACATGGCAACAGGTCACGGTTACGGTTACGGTTACGATACCATTGCTACGGCAAAGGGTTGGTGGTCTGAGGATATAGTACAGCATGGCCGACTGGCCCATTGAAGCATGAGCTCGACTAGACTAGCTAAGAATTTGCTAAACAGCAAGCAACTGCTTGCTCGGCACTATTACCTTGCTCTCGTCGTGCGTATGGCGTCTCCGTCCACATGTCGTTGCTTGGTACTTTTGATGATTGAGCCTGGCGTTGAATCACATTCCTTACTCATAGAATATGTATGTATGCAGTGTTCGCTCCAGC
The DNA here is from genome assembly GCA_000750105.3 of Tolypocladium sp. Sup5 PDA-1. Lineage (NCBI taxonomy): Eukaryota > Fungi > Ascomycota > Sordariomycetes > Hypocreales > Ophiocordycipitaceae > Tolypocladium > Tolypocladium sp. Sup5 PDA-1. The sequence continues at coordinate 717,916 of JPHH03000008.1, forward strand.
CTACCAATGCTTTTCCGAAATGTCTACATCGTGGACATTTACCCCCTCCTTGAACCACCTCTCCTCATCGCTTATCCGAACATCATTCCCGCTCATCTGGCGCTTGCGCATCAGCCCGTTTGGGGCAAACGTCCAGTCCTCGAGCCCGTACGTGCGCCACCACTGCCCCTCACCGTCGTGCCACTCGTACCAGAACTGCACGGCAATCTTGTCATCGGAAAAGGCAAAGAGCTCCTTGCGCAGGCGGTAGCCGCTCTCCTTGGCCCACTTGTCCGTCAGGAAGGCCTGGATGGCGTCGCGGCCCTGGAGAAAGGTAGAGCGGTTACGCCATATGGAGTCGGGCGTGTAGGCCATTTTAACGCGCGAGGGGTCCCTGGACTGGTGTTAGTTAAAGGAGGTGATAGCGTGGATGGTTGTGTAGGGAGGTACCGGGTATTCCATGCGTCTTCGGCGGCTCGGACCTTTTGGCGGGCGGTTTCGAGGGTAAACGGTGGAAGAGGCGGTTTCGACTCTTGGGCGGCCATGTTGAGAGTCCGTAGCTATAAAACAGCGTCCAATATGCGTCTCAATTGCTGCGCTCTATGCTGTCGACGAAGTGGTTGCTGGCGGCAGTCGTGATATTTATGTCATTGTCTTGTGAATGCCCCCGCCCGGCTTACCCGGGAGTCTGACGCCCCATTGGATTGCTCTGGGGGCCAGCCCCGGTTTGCTACACAAGGGCGCGCCTGTCATGACATGTTCTTGGAACTCAAGGGCGATGGTGACATGGACTGAGGCTTCTTGGAACTCAAAGGCGATGGTGGCATGGACTGAGGCGAGGTGAGGCGAGGTGAGGCGAGGTGAGGCGAGGTGAGGTGGGATGTGGGGTGGCACTCTACGCGCTTGGATACCTGCGACGCGTCTGCCGCGTCCACCAGAACCCCACCATCAGACGTCAACCAGGCACCTCAAGCCGACGAGCTTCAACATTCAGCAAGACCGTTTTGTCTCAACACCAGGACCTCTGCACTGCCGACTCGGTCAATTACAGCCTCCCATTGCCCAGCATGGCGGACGCGGAGCTCCAGTCCCGCTTCTCCCCAAACAAGCCGCTCGAGCCCGACGTGCTCGCAGAGCTGCAGTCGACGATGCGGTTGCACGACCTCTCGGCCGAGGACCTCTTCTTCAAGTGGGAGTCGTACTGCATCAAGCTGGACCAGGACGCGCAGGAGGTGTCGCTGCGCGCGGTGCGCAACCTCAAGGCGAGCATCCAGGACGCGCTGGAGAAGAGCAGCCACCGCCACCACCACACGCAGCAGGTCAAGGGCGAGCGCAAGAAGATCAACGCGACGCCCAAGTCCGGCGGCACGGATGTGTTTGGCATGCTGGACGGCCTGGTTCCGAGTACGCCAGCGAGCGGTGGCGGCAGGCTGGGGAGTAAGGGGAGTGCGAGTGCGAGGAGGAGGATGGAGACGACGCCGAAGGGGGGGGTGGGCAGTTCGCCGGCGGGAGGGATGCGGGATCAGCTGAATTCCATGAACGGGGTTCCGGCAAACGCCTTCAGCGAGCGCGCAAACCCCGGCGAAGTCCTCGAGGTCCTCAACGGCGCCCTCGCCCCCGCCGAGCCGCCCCTCGCGCCCTTCCCCGAGCCCCGGATCAAGCTCACCGCCGCGTCGGACCAGAAGAAGCTGGCCTACAAGCCGCTGGCCATGAAGCTCTCCGAGGCGAGCGAGATCCTCGACGACCGCATCGACGACTTCAGCGCCCTCGTCCAGGAGCACCACCGCCTCGACGACGGCGCCTTCGGCAGCGCCGCCAGCCAGGGCACCACCGAGGTCGTCGCCGTGGGGCGCGTCGCCTCCGACTCGGCCGAGGGGCGGCTCAACGCTGCGTCGCTCGTGCTCGAGACGTCGCGCCGCACGGGCATGGGGTTCCGCGTGCCGCTCAAGATGGACAACATCCGCGGCTGGAGCTTCTTCCCGGGGCAGATTGTCGCGCTGAGGGGCAGCAATGCGACGGGCAGCGAGTTTGTCGTCAACGAGGTCCTCGAGATTCCGCTGCTGTCGAACGCGGCGTCGACATCGGCGGCTCTGGAGGCGCACAGGGAGAGGCTCAGGGGCAGTCAGGATGCTATGGATTCGGACGCGGAGCCTGCGCCGTTGAACATCTTATTCGCGGCGGGACCATACACGGCGGATGATAACCTCGACTACGAACCGCTGCACGCGCTGTGCAGCCGGGCGGCTGATACCTACGCCGACGCCCTCGTCCTCACCGGCCCCTTCATCGACATCGACCACCCGCTCATCGCCACGGGCGACTTCGACCTCCCCGACGACGCCGCTCACGACCCGGACACGGCCACCATGGGCACCGTCTTCAAGCACCTCTTCGCGCCCGCGCTGAACCGCCTCGCCGCCGCCAGCCCGCACCTCACCGTCATCCTCGTGCCCTCGGTGCGCGACGTCCTCGCCAAGCACGTCTCCTGGCCGCAGGACACGCTCGCCCGCAAGGAGCTCGGGCTGCCCAAGGCCGTGCGCGTCGTCTCCAACCCCATGACGCTATCCGTCAACGAGATGGTCCTTGGCGTGTCCAGCCAGGACGTGCTCTGCGAGCTGCGCGCCGAGGAGCTGGCACGGGGCGCCGCGCCAGGCGACCTCATGGACAGGCTGTGCCGGTACCTTGTCGAGCAGCGGCACTACTTCCCGCTGTTCCCGCCGGCTGACCGCGCGCGGCTGCCCCGGACGGGGACGGAGGCAGGCGTCGCGACGGGGGCGGTGCTGGACCTGGGTTACCTCAAGCTGGGCGAGATGGTCAACGTGCGGCCAGACGTGATGCTAATACCCAGTACGCTGCCGCCCTTTGCCAAGGTAAGAACCCTCAAAACTTCATAGCGGATGCAACGCGACGTAGCGGACTGACTGACAAACCATCACAGGTCGTCGAGAGCGTCCTCGCCATCAACCCGGGCTACCTCTCGAAGCGCAAGGGCCCCGGCACGTACGCCCGGATGACGCTGCACGCGCCCAAGGCAGACGGCGAGGCCGCAGACGCCATGGTCAGCCACCGGGTATTCGACAGGGCACGGGTAGAGATTGTGAGGATATGAGGGCGCGGTGGCGGTGTTATAATGATGTTTTGTTTCCGTACGCACGCCGGGCGGCGTAGTGAAAACGGTTCGTGGGTATACGTATTTGGGTTTATCATAGAGGGAGTATCTACCGACGGCCGCGTCGTGGGGCGACTTTGAATTCATCCGCTGGCGTCGGCGTCCACTCTGCGCCGCTTATCGCCGTCGTACCGATCTGCGTCGTGGGATGTGCTCCTCTTGCGGCTGCTTCTGTGGTCGTCTTGGTCCCGCCTGGGCGACCGTGACCGTGATCTCCGGCGCTGATAGTCATCGTCGCGAGAACGATAGCTGTCGCCCCTGTCTCGTCTGTCGCCGTGCCTATCCCCGTCGTCCCTCCTATCCTTGCCACCCTCCCGCCTCTCCCCCAGCGGAATCGCATTCGCCCCCTTTGCGCCCCTCTCATCCGGCCTGAACCGCTCATCATCAGGCTGGAACCGCTCGTCCCCGTCAAACCCGCCCCTGCCGCCTCTCCTGGCACCATCGAACTGGCCCCAGCTCCCCGTGTCCTCGGAGCGCATGTCCTTGTACTTTGTCGCGCCCTTGCGGCCGAGCTTGGTCATGTCCCGCCGCTGCAAGTACTCGGGCAGCGCCTCGCGGTTGCGCACATCGTCCTGGATGCGCGCGCCCATGATGTCGCGCTGCAGCAGCCCCGCGGCCTCGGCCTCTGCCTGGAAGAAGGCGCCCTTGTGGTAGTACTTTTGCATGTACGACATCTTGCCCTTGGCGTCGCGGTCCTCGCGCTGGCGGGCGAGGTGCGCGTCGTCCTCGGCGGCGCGCTCCTCGGCGGTGAGGTTTCGCCGGCGCTCGACCTCGGCGAGCTCCGCCTCGCGCTCCTCGATGGCGGTGCGCGCGCGCTTGAGGCGCTTGAGCTCGCGGACGCGCCAGGCGGTCTCCTCGGCGGCCGGGTCGAGGCCGTCGGTCGTGTCGACGTCGGAGTCTTCGTTTTCGTCGTCGTCCCAGTGCTTCTTGCCGGCCGCGCGGGCGGCAATATCCTTTTTGATCTGCTCCTCGACGAGCTCGTCGGCGGCCCTTTTCCGTGCTTCCTCCTCGGCTTCCCGGGCGGCTTCCGCTTCTTGCTCCGGGTTCTTCGCGTTGCCTCGTTGGCTTTTCGGCACGAACTTGGGTCTGATCATGAGCCGCCGCGGTGCCTCCTCCTCGCTGCTCTCCTCCTCTTCCGACTCGCTCTCCTCCTCATCTTCATCTTCCTCGCTCTCCTCCTCTTCTTCCGTCACGAAGCCCTGTTCGGTAGCTAGCTTCTCCGCTCGCTGGGCAGCCAGTTTCCGCTCTGCCGCGGCCTTTTCCAGCTCTTGGCGCCGGGCATTGAGGTCTATGCGGTTGAGGTTGCTGACGATCTTGCCTGCGCTGGCGGCCTTCGGCGGGGGAGCGATAGGAGCGGGTTCTGGTGATGCTTCCTCGTCGCTGTCTGAGTCGGAGGAAGATTCGTTTCCCGCGGGCTTGCCGGCTCGGTGGCGCGACGGCCGGACGGGGTTTGCGGTCATGCGTTTTGGAGGCATTGTGTGATGTGGTGCGTTGATCGTGGTTGTGATGGAATGGGGTCCAGCGTTGGAGCTTGTTCTGGAGTTGAAAAATATATGGGTCGTGCAATCGATAATATTTCCAAGTACGAATTTGCCTACCCTATACCCTTTAGACGGGCCGTCTTGCGTATTGTCACACGATTCTGCCCTTGATGACGCTCGATAGAAGCTTTTACCTATGGCATCTCAATTCCATTCCTCGTGTTCATGTTAGGCGTTTCTAATTTATGCATCCTTGATCGGCCACCTGAACTGCAGATCTGGTGATGATCTTCGAGTCAACCTGGCCTAGGTATCAACTACACGTACCAACGCCATCCATTCGTTTCCGCAGTCAGATGCACATTGGATGATATAGAGAGACTGGCCGATGAAGCATTGAAGCATGAAATCAGAATACAGATACTGATGTGCCTAACCAGGCATTGATTTGTTGAGAAGCGTTTTATTGTTTTAGTTTTGACTGAGCTGGAGCTCCTTACGTCACGGATGCGGAAAGAGCTGCCCCTCAGCTGCTTGCAGAGCACCCCAAGCACCCCTCCAACGCACAGCTCATCACTTAACCAAGTCCATCAATTTTGACAACACAGGCTGGAACGAGGCTCGTCAAGTTTGTTACCGCGATATACTATCCCAACATGACTAAACGTACGGTTCTCGTCACCGGAGCCACCGGCCTTTTGGGTCGAGAAGTTGCAAAGACATTTCGTCTCGCTAGTTGGACGGTCAAGGGTACAGGCTATTCGCGCGCCGACGGTGTCGACACCCTCAAAGCCGACCTCCAAAGCGAAAGCGAAGTGGCCGAGGTGCTGGATGACACCAAGTTTGTGCCCCTATGGTTCAATGAGGCTGCCAAGATGCCCTGCTGACCGGTGTCTCTCCATGACTCAAGACCCCAAGTCATCGTTCACTGTAAGCGCTCACAGACAGATGTTCACGTATATCTGTACAAACAGGTCGCTGATACATTGCAGGCGCGGCCCAGAGATTCCCCGACAAGGTCGACAAGGACCCCGAGGGCGCGAGGACTCTCAACATTGCAGCCAGCAAGAGCCTCGCGAAGCTGGCGGCAGCCCGGGACATCTTTGTCATTTACATCTCCACGGACTACGTCTTCCCGGGGCCGCCTGGCGCTGCTCCCTACGAGGCTGATGTCACTCCAAACCCGACCAACCTGTACGGCCAGACCAAGCTGGATGGCGAGCGCGCTGTTCTGGAAGAGTACGCCCAGGCAGGCAAGCAAGGCTCAGCGGTGGTCCTCCGCGTCCCGGTCCTCTACGGCCATGCGGAGACGCCGGCTGAGAGCGCCGTCAACGTCCTCATGGACTCTGTCTGGAAGGCCCAGACCGAGGGAGCCAAGATCAAGATGGACCACTGGGCTCTCCGCTATCCAACCAACACTGAAGATGTCGGGCGCGTGTGCCGTGGTATGTCTCGCGCCCATCTGCTGAGTGTTTCATGATCGCGGCTGTTTGGGCTCCCATACCCTTCTTTAGCTTCCAATCCTCACTCGGAACTAACACTCCGGTGCTAGATGTGTCAGCCAAGTATCTGGATGCCGCCGATCGAGAGGCCTTGCCTCAAGTGCTTCAGTTCTCAAGCGAGGACAAGGTGACCAAGTACGAGATTTGCCAGCGCTTTGGAGAGATCATGGGCCTGTCGATTGCAAGCATCGAGGCGAACACGGAGGGAAACGACCCCAATGCTGCCGTGCAGCGGCCGTATGATTGCCATCTTAGCACCAAGGGCCTCAAGGATCTGGGGATCGACGTCTCGACGTGCGACTTTACCGCGTGGTGGCGGCGGGAAGTTGGCGCCTTTCGAAAGTAGAGGCCAAGCAGACGTAGGCGCACTTGGTACAACAACGTGCCTACATTGAGACGGTAGGTTGGTACGGACTACGGACTAGAGAGAGGCTCTTTTGGTATCACGCGACTCTCCAAGACGGCGGCTGAGACGAGTAGAGAGATGTTTTGCGCGGGAGGCTGAATGAATCGAGTCACCTGGCCCATCATTGATTGAACGAGCCGGGAAAGATGATGTTTCCGCTGCCAGGAATGAATGAGTGCGGGTGTGAATGCACGTCCCAGACCGCGAAACTCGAGGAAGCTGGGGGGAGATCGTGAGACGGCCGACGATGCCGGTGTCGACCTGTCCGGGTCTCGACGATTGCTGCAATGCGCAGGTTGGCGAGAGGAAACTCACAAGAAACAGAGCAAAAACTTGAGGTCTCGCCCAGGAATTGCGGCGTCCAGAAGCGCGTGAGGCTAACGAGAGCTGCACCGCCAGCGCGAACAGGACAAACAGCCCTGAGCCGGTCTGAGAAGCGGCCACGGGATTGGCGCCAATGCAGAGGATGCAGAGCGCCGTAAGACACTGGAATGGGCGTCGCGGCCCGCCGGGGACTCGCCTCCTTTTGAGACCCGACGCCTGACGCGAGAATCGCGACTCTGACGGCATGCAGTATTTACACGAAAAGCAAGGGATGTGTCTTGGTGTCTCTGGCGCAAGGCGCAGACACGCAAAATGACCAATGATGCCCCCCCCCCCAATCCCCTCCTCGCGACTTTTCCCCCCTCTGCCTGATTCTTTCATCTCTCCTTTTGCAGTATTGCTACTCGTACGTCGTCACCCAGGCTCGATACGAACTTTCTGCTGTTGATCTATCACCTCACTTTCGCCTCGCTCGAGCTTCTCACTTTCAGTCGTTTCTTTTTCCCGGCTCGGCTGTAATATTGCTGCCGTGACCTGTCTCGCCGAGGTCGTCCGCTCATTTTTCTTCTCATTTTTCTTCTCATCATCCTCATCGTCCTCATCGTCGCCGTCCTGCCTGTTGAATCTGAACGTTTCGAGTTATTCATCGTCCCCCACGGGTCCAGCTTACACGTAGGCTGGGGAAAACGGCTCCGATCGACGATCCCAGCAGGTCCAGTACAGGGATCCGCACATCGCAGCGCGCTGGAGCAGCCTTCAGCTCACTGGCCAGAAAAGCCGACTGGGAACCGGGATCGCGGGCCCTGCCCCTGAGGAGATCGGGATACTGCACTGCACTGGGGTGTGACGCCGTGTGATCACTATTCCCAGTTCCGAGTTGCAACGGCGCCCGCCATGGCCTCGAAACTAGCGCCTGTAGCGCCCGTCCCGCCGCCGCCGCCGCCGCCGCCGCCAGCGACCGTCTCTCGATATCGCAGCCTGCGAGGCAAAAGCGTCACGTCGCCGCGCGCCTTTGACATCTTCCGCGACAGCAGCAGCGACGAGGAGAGCTGCAGCGGCAGCGGCGGCAGTAGCAGCCAAGGGCGGCCCGACTCGGACTCGCTCAGGCGCCGCTCCAAGAGCGTTGCGAACCTGCCCTGCCATGGGCCGTCATCTATAGGAGCAGCAGCGGCAGCAGCAGAAGCAGCAGAAGCAGCAGAAGCACCAACAGCGCCAACAGCGCCTCCGACATCAGGCACGCGACACCTGCTGCCCGACCCGGCGCCGCCACTCCCCACATCCGTGCTTAGCCCCAGGCCCGTCAACTTCACAGTCAAACCCAGTCTCACAGCCCTAGAGCATCTCAAATCACCCATTGAGAGCGTCAAGGGGACGCTGCCGAGGCCGAACAAGCACACCGTCGCCTCTGAAGAGGAACACGACGCTGCGGCAGCGGCTCAGCAGAGGCAGCCCCGGCAGCAAGACCAGGAGGACCCGGCACCACAGCGCCTGCAGCGACGCAGGGAGGTTCCAGCACCGCCAACAGCAATAACCTCAAGCGAGGACGAGCGCGAACACGCCGCGCGCTTGGCTGACGAGGTCGCGCGCCTCGAGGCCGAGACGGACCGCATCCTCGCCGAGCAGAAGAAGCTCGACCTCGCGCGCCTCCAGGCCCAGCTCGTGACGCCGCCGCCCAAGCCCAAGCGCTCGCTCCTGAACCTCGACAAGCTCGCCTTCTTGTCCATATCAAGGGGCCGGCGGTCCAACGCCAGCAGCAACGCCAACAGCAGCCAACCGGGCACGCCAAACACCCTCGCGCCCTCTGTCTTCTCGCCCACCCTCAGCCACTTCAGTCGCAACAGCAGCGTCGACGACGAGTTGCTGCCCATCAGGATGAGCTTCATCCAGCCCGGCGGCAAAGGCATCGTGCCCCAGATCGATGCGCCGGCGTCGGCCATAAACGGCGGAGACCGGGTAAGCCTCACACGAAGACTGCCTTGTCCGGGAAGCACTAACTGATCATCCCAGCGCATCATCGTGCGATGCCTCTCATCGACCATCACCCTGCCCGTCACGGCAGACACCTCCCCCGTGGACATCCTCCACGCATCGGCGGAAATGACCAAGCACCACATCAGCCCGGCCACGTGTGTCGTCATCGAGTGCTACTTCGTCCTCGGCCTAGAGCGCCGTCTCCGCCGGTACGAGCGCCTCCGCGATGTCCTTAACTCCTGGGACAACGACAAGCAGAACTCGCTGCTCATCCTGTCATGCGACTCCGCCAAGGACGACCAGGACCTCGACCTCGCCAGCGTCCCGCGCACCGAAGACGCCCCTCCGGGCTTCTGCGTTCAGCTTCACCACTCCTCGCGCCCTGGTAAATGGAGCAAGCGCTGGGTGACGCTGCTGGAAAACGGCCAGATGTTCGCCTCCAAGCGGCCCGACGCCGGCCCCTCGGACAAGGACAGCACGGTGGTGTGCCACCTGTCCGACTTTGACATCTATGCCCCCAAGGAGAGCGAGATGCGGCGCAACCTCAAGCCGCCAAAGAAGTTTTGCTACGCCATCAAGAGCCAGCAAAAGACGATTGTTTTCCCCAACGGCGAGAACTTTGTCCACTTCTTCTGCACCGACGACGAAAAGCTGGCGGCGCGCTTCTATGAGCTGGTCCACGCCTGGCGGAGCTGGTACCTGGTCAACAGGATGGTTGACCTGGCGAGAAAGGACAAGGCCCCCCAGATAAAGTTCAGCCCCTTGGTGAGAAGGGCGACCTCTAGGAGGAGCGGCGATGATGGCGACAAGAGCATGCGGGTGTCCATCGGTGAGGCGGGCTACCACAACGGAGAGCCGCTCATGGATGTCAGCGGCTTCAAGGCTCCTGATGTTTCCAATATATCTTCCATCAAGAGGACACTCACCAAGCAACCGGCCAGGGAATCCCCACGGCCAAAGGCTCTCGCCAGGGTCCAAGAGTCGGAGCCTCCCGTGCCGGAGACGCCCAAGGAGGGCGAGTTCTCCGCGAGTGGCCTCCTCGGTGAGGCGTACGACAAGCGAAGGCAGGTCGAGCCGGTGAATGCCCAAGCCCAAGGGCCAGTCGTCAAGGCCGATGGCCCGTTTACCGAGGGCCCGTCTCTGTTAAATGGTGGAGTCGCCACGTCGCCCGACAGTGCTGACAAGGACAAGCCCGAGCCCAAGTCCTGGTTCCCCTCGGCCAAGGAGCACACGGCTCGTATTCGCAGCCAGTCCATCCACCACCAGCGGCGGCCTATGACGGCAGACGCCGTCGGCCACGCATGGCGCGACAGGCAGCCCGCGCCGCTGCTCAACCTCAACAAGGACTTCCCCGAGCCGCCGCCGCGCTTCCGCGACCCGATCGGCGGCGGCGGCAACAGGCACCCGGCCGGCCAGCCGCTCATCGACTTCGCGACGGGCGGCCAGGGCCAGCAGCCGCGCCACGGGGCGCCGCAGCGGACCATGTCCCGCCGGGGCCACCCTGCTTCGAGCACCGGCCCGCCGATGCCACCGCACCGGCAGCAGAGTATGCGCTCCCGGAGCCGCTCCACGGCCGGTTCATCCCAGGCTAGCGGCAGCCGGCGCCTCAGCCCGGAGGAGCAGCACCCCCCCGTGCCGCCGCTGCCGAGCCGCTCCGTGCACCGGGACAGGCACGGCGAGCCACCCCGCGGCGGGCCTGCTCCGCGCTTTGCAGAGCCGCTGGTGAACCGCGCACGGTGATTTCGCGTCTGACGTGATGCCCGAGCCATTTCATTGTGTTTAATCATGCAAATTCCTTATGTAAGGTACAGCGGTGGGCGTCGTCGTTGCGTCACCTTCATTTTCTTCTACCTCATGTGATGCCAGTGCCGGAATACATGTGTTTTAAAAGCGATGCTCTGCTTGCAAGTTTGTGCAATTCAGACGGGCTACCTTAGGGTGGGTTTGGGAAACAATAGGCTCAGGCTATGACGGATATTTGGGTATCGTCCTTGGGTTCGGGTTTTGGATACGGGTTGCCTAAGATATTTTGGATGTAGCACTCGCATGGAGGGCAGTGTTTATAATGTCGAGTGGAGGGGCGTTTAAACAATGACACTTCTGACATGACCCACTACAGACGCATCTCTGCGGGGTGCTTTGAAGCTCGATGTATCCGTAGGTAACGTATTAGCTACTCCGTACGGACCTTGTCCTCTAAGGTATCTTTTCTGTATCTATTAATTTAATGTTTCTTCATACAGTTTTAATCCTCTGTACATTAATAAAGATCCCTGGGCAACCATCTACTTGGTTCGCTTGAAAATCTTGTCGAGGAAGACGGTAAAGACCTCCTTCTTGAGGCCCTCGCTCTCGTCGACCTGGCTGATCATGGTGCGGATCTCGCCGGCGCGCTTCTCCTCAAAGGCCTCGTAGCGCTCCTTGAGGCCCATGTCGTCGTAGAGCTTCTTGATGACGGCTTCCTTGGCGTCGTCCTTTTGGCCGTAGTTGTCCTCGAGGATCTTGCGCTGGTCGGGGGTGGCGACCTCGAGGGCCTGGTTGACGAGCCAGGAGCACTTGTTGTCCTTGATGTCGGTGCCGATCTTGCCAATGTGTTCGGGCAGGCCAAAGTTGTCGAGGTAGTCGTCCTGGACCTGGAAGTACTCGCCGAGGGGGATGAGGATGTCCTCGGCCTGCTTGAGGTTCTTGGGGGTGGCGAGGTTGAGCTGGTGGAGGGCGAGAGCGACGGGCAGGTAGAAGGAGTAGTAGGCGGTCTTGTAGATGACGATGAACTGGTATTTCTGCATGGAGAAGTTGTCGAGGTTGACCGTGTCCTCGGGGGCGGTGAGCAGGTCGCAGAGCTGGCCCATCTCGGTCTGGAAGGTGGTCTCGTGGAAGAGCTCGAGGAGGTCGACGTAGGAGGGGTGGGAGCGGAAGAACTTCTTGAGGAGGGTGTAGATGGCCGACTCGAGGATGAAGGCGTCGTTGATGGCGATCATGCCGACGCCGTCCTGGCGGTACCAGCAGGGCTTGCCGCGGCGGGTGATGCTGCCGTCCATGATGTCGTCGGAGACGAGGAAGAAGGCCTGGAGCAGCTCCGTCATCCAGCCGAGGGTGGCGGCCTGGAAGTACTGGTCGTCGTCGAGGGCGGCGCCGAGGAGGAGGGAGACGGAGTCGGGGACGGACATGCCGCGATTGCATTTGCGGCCGAGGGGGTTGACCTCGAGGTTCTAAAGAGAGGCCAGTCAGCATTGCCTACCTTGGCCGATGCGAATGTGCTAGGGAGGAGGATAGGTACCTGCTTCAACCAGTCGAGCTCCTTCTGGGGCAGCTTGTACGACTTGGCATGGTCGAGGATGGTCTCCTCCAGCCGGGGGTAGACGGACTCGAACTCCTTGAGGGTCGTCTTCTTGGCCATGTTGGCGACGGCAGTGGTGCAATTGGGCTGTACGGGAGATGAGGTGCGTGTAGATGCGAGGAGCAGAAGCAGAGACGAGTTCCTGGGGCAGACCCGGAGATCTGAATAAGATGAGGAGCGCGAGAAGTGGGACTATCGGAACGGCCAGGCCAATTATGGCGGGCGGTGAACGACGATACTTACTGCTGCAAGTGCTTGGGCTGTGGTGCCCCAAGTGCCCCTCGACAAACGGAAGAGATGGATGGACCCCTCATTTTGGGGTCACATTCGGAGGGCCTAGTCCCGCGGTTTTTTTTCTCCCGCAGGCGGTGAGGGGCATTCTCATTGCACTGTAACAAGGCGCTACTGCACCGCCGGTGTGCCACGAGGGGCAGCTGGAGCGCGAGCCTTGCAGCGTGGTGGGGGTTGTCCGGTCCAAACGACGGGGCCCAATCCAATGGCCAGTCGGGCGTTTGTAACTGTGCCGAAGCCCTACGTGCGAGCCGTTGCCTGCTTTTGGTATCAACGGCATCGTGATGAAGTCGTGCAAAGTGTGTGGAAGGTACTAGTGGATTGACTTGAATTGCATCACTTGACATGACTCGTCGTTGCCAAACTGTAAAGCTGGGCGTATCTCGTCTGATTGTCGTTCTCCCCAGGCCGGGCACTTACACGAGCAACACCATCAACTGGCAGTACAGGCGATGCACGCGCACGCGGGCCATCATCTTGTCACGTAACACTTCTATTCTTTACATTAATGTACTCAAATTTCAAGGATTATTTTAACAAAGACGCTCAATTGCCGGTGTTGACTTCAAGCAAGCTTGTTGCTCTGGACAGTGCAGACATACAGTATCCATGACTAAACACTGTACGCGCGCAACGCCCAAGCATCTCAACGCGACAGCTCCAGTGCTCCGAGGACGACATCATTATAATACCGCGCCACCACTCACGCCGGCGCATTCGCTCAATCCCGCGATACGAGATAAGCATATGAGCTTCGCGCAAGCTGCCTGGAACAGAGCCCTGCCGAATGACGAACTCACATGCCCAAAGACTGCAAACATTTGCTCGCCGACGACTTGCTTCCAGACGCGGCCGAGCACCGCGGGGGCACGGCACAGAGTAGGGCACCATGACGCTGAGCGCTCAAGAGGTTGCGCAGCTCCGGGTCGCTCTACAAGACGCCGTCGTCAAGTGCTCCGAGAGGTGTCTCTACCAGTCGTCCAAATGGTAACCGTCCTCACTTGCTCAATCGTCACTCTCGTGCTAATGCGACGGCAGGGCTGCCGAGCTCCTCAACGCGCTCCCCGAAACCGATGATGCGGACCAAGACGTCCAGGGCCCCGAAGGCAAACACACGTCTCCGATATTCACCCCCAACCAGGATCCGGAAGAGGCGGCCCTGGAGGCGACAGAGCTGAGCAAGTACCTGCTCGCCAAGTCCTTTTTCGACTGCAAGGAATTTGATCGATGCGCCGCCGTCTTCCTCCCCGAATCTCTCCTCTCCACCGTCCTCGCTTCGCACTCCGATGCCGCCGCGGTAGCGACACAAAAGGGCAAAGGCAAGGCCAAGGCCACCGAGCCGCCACGGCCGTTGACTGCGGGCCCGCTGCCCAAGATGAGCCAGAAGAGCTTGTTCCTCGCCCTCTACGCCAAGTTCATGTCGGGAGAGAAACGCAAGAACGAGGAGTCAGAGATGGTTATGGGCCCGCAGGACCTTGGAACAGTTGTGAACAAGCAGTTGCTGGTGGTTGGACGATATCTATCGGCGTGGTTCGACGAGAGGACGACCGACGATGACGAGGTTCTGGGGAGTCAAGGCTGGCTAGAATATCTGTATGTCCCTGACACTACCACCAGAGATGCCCCAGAGCTAACGGATCAATGTAGGTACGGCATGGTCCTTGCCAAAGAGAAAAACGACGCCAAGGCCATGGAGTTCTTGATTCGCAGTGTTCACAAATACCCCATGAACTGGGGTTGCTGGCTGGAGATGACGTCTTTAATATCCAGAGTCGAAGAGGTAAGCCAAGATCCCCAGCTATTGGCGACTACCTTGGCTAAGTGTAGGCGTAGTTGAATCGGATATCCCGGCATTGCCCGCAGAACATTGTCTCCTTCATGTTCCACCTCCACACGTCACTCGAACTATACCAACAATCGTCGAGTCTCGCCAGCAACCTCGAACAGCTCCTCTCCATCTTCCCGACGTCATCATTCCTCCTCACCTGCAATGCGCTACTGGCGTACCACGCCAAAGACCTGATGGCTGCCGAGCAGCATTTTAGTCGATTGCTCTCGCTTCATCCACACAGGCTCGACTCTCTCGACCACTACTCCAACATACTCTACGTCTTGAATCTTCGGCCGAAGCTGGCTTTTGTGGCGCATTTATGCTCGAGTGTGGACAAATTCCGGCCGGAATCCTGTGTCGTCATCGGAAATTACTACTCGCTTTTGTCGATGCACGAGAAGGCTGTCCAGTACTTCCGGAGGGCTTTGACACTTGACCGGTCGTGTCTCTCAGCTTGGACGCTGATGGGGCACGAATACGTCGAGCTCAAGAATACGCATGCCGCCATTGAGTCGTACCGGCGCGCCGTGGACGTCAACCGGCGCGACTACCGAGCCTGGTACGGCCTCGGCCAAACATACGAAATGCTCGAGATGCACACCTACTCCCTGTGGTACTACAAGAAGGCGGCTGGCCTCCGCCCGTGGGACGGCAAGATGTGGCTGGCCGTGGGCTCCTGTTTGCAGAAAATGGGCAGAGAGCGTGACGGCATCAAGGCCCTCAAACGAGCCCTGCTGGCAGACGCATACTATGACGTCGGCAGCAGCTTCGGAAGCGGCGGCGACCTTCTCGGCGCGCGGGGGGCTACTGGCCACATGGACCCCGAGATCTTGCTGCAGATTGCCGTAATGTATGACCAGCTGGACGAAGAAGATGAGGCCAAGGCGTACATGGAGCTCTGCGTGGCCCAGGAAGACGGCGCGGTGGCGGCGGCCGCGGCGGCCAACTTGGGCGAGTCCGTCATGATACACAACGACTCGCCCGCCGGCTCCGACGACTACCACGACCGCGACGACAAGGCCGGCGCCAACGAGGGCACGGGAGTTACCGCAGCCACCAGCAAGGCCCGCATGTGGCTCGCCCGCTTCGCGATGCGCGTCGCCGACTACGCCGCCGCGAACCGCCTCGCCACGGAGCTGTGCCAGGACGGCGTGGAGGTTGAGGAGGCCAAGGCCCTCGTGCGCGAGATTCGGTCCATTCTCGAGTCCGCCGGCGGCGTGTACGATGCTGCGGGCTAGAGGCTGCAGCCGTGGACCGCGCGGCGGGCGTGAGAGTTGGCACAACAATCACGATAATAATGGGGACCACGAAGCTCACGATTTTTTGTTGTCTTCCCAAGTATTACGGTTATTAATAATACCTGAAGAACACTTTTTTGGTACACACTTGCCTGCCATCCACCGGTCTATAATATGTCCAAAAAGAAAGAAAGGAGCGTGGTAGCCCTACCGAGCCTTTCACCTATTATTACCTATGTGAACGCTTCGAGAAAACGGTCTCTCAATACCCAAAATACCCCGTTGAATTAAATCCTCCGCCAAAGTCCCACATACTCCTCGCTTTGAAGCTGTAACCCTCCAAATCGATAATGAGTGTTCAAGAATGGTAGTAAAGAAATCCTCCCCCTTTTCAACGCCAAGAGACGCCCCCAATGGTCAATTGACCTTGGTCTTCGCGGTCTGCTGACATGCTCATCTGAGTTGGACTTAGAGGAGCATGGCGGCGAAACCGGCAATGACGAGAGCGCCGAAGCCAGTTCCGGCCCGGTCGGCACCGGCAGTGGGCACGACCGGAGGAGCGGCAGTGGTCGCGGCCGGAGGAGGAACGACGGTGTTCGGGGGAGGAACAACGGTCTTGGGAGGCGGGACGACGGTGTTGGGAGGAGGCACGACGGTGTTGGGAGGGGGCACGACGGTGTTTGGCGGCGGTACGACCGTGTTTGGCGGCGGTACGACCGTGTTGGGCGGCGGCACGACCGTGTTGGGCGGTGGCACAACCGTAGCCGGGGGCTGGGTCTGCGTCTGAGGAGGAGGCACAACCGTAGTAGGGGGCTTGGTTGACGTCTGAGGAGGAGGCACAACCGTAGTCGGGGGTTGGGTCGACGTCTGAGGAGGCGGCGTGGGAGGGGTGGTCGTTACAGGACAGCTGGTGATGGTCAAAGTGGTGGGCTTGGTGACCGTGATGGTTTGGTTTCCAATGGTAAGCGTGGTGGGAGTCTGTACGGGTAGTCAGTATAAGGGCCCTTGGACGACTGAAGTTGTGTAGGTTTCATAGCCAAGGGGCAACTCACGGGGCAGAAGGTGGTGATGGTCGTGATGGTTTGAGTCGTAGTCGTCACATTACGAACAGGAAAGGTAGGCTTGATGGGCATCCTGGTGGTGGTCTCCTTCCTGGTGGTGATCTCAGGCTTCACCAAGCCAGCAGAGGCCGAGGCGACGAGCGCCAAGAGCGTAACGAACTTCATGATGTTGAAGTGGGTGTTGGTGAGGCAGGTGAGGCCAGCGAAGGTCGATGAAGTTGGGTGGGCGCGGAGCGAGAGTCTGTATCAACACAACAGCAGATACGTACTTGCGGCGATGGGTGAGACAGATGAGAAACAAGTCGGTGGGAAAACGCCAGCCCTTTGTAGTCGCCGGCTGGGAGGGTCAGTTCGGGGCCATCAACTGCATTCAGCTGGACCTTGATGCCAATGGACAGATGCAATCGTCACGACATTAGGCAGTCGGCAGTCGCCGGATGAGGAACGATCTAGAAAAGCTCCACCAAAAGAGAACAAGACTTCAAAGTATCTGACAGAGGAGCTCAACGAGGAGGTGCCACAGACGACCAAGGGTGGGAATACATGCTCGCCAAGTACAAGGAAGCTGGAGGAAGGATGGGACGCCATCCGGAAGCAAAATGGTGGTGTTCTGCCCAGCGATACGAGAAACTAGCGAGGGGAAGCTGTCAACTCTGATGTAATGATGGGTGGAAACCATGATTTCAGTGGACTTTGAAGCCAGATAGAGTTGAACGGGTTCGGTAGGGCGGTTGTGATGGTGGGCCCGAAAGCAGTGAGGTGCGAAACCTAGCTGCGCAGGGCTGATGGTGTTCTTCCATGAGTGAAAGTAAAAACCGACAGCGGCGCCACCAAATCCTGTTCCAAGTTCGAATCCAAACCTTTTGCAGTGTGCAAGAGTCTGGGATCCAATTGCCGAGAAAACAACATGTCGAAAGCAGAAATGGCGACACAATTGCTCGTGGACGGGTGACATGATGCAACCGGTGATATGATCGCAAGCAACGGGGGATCTGCAGGACCAGCCAGCGCCAATGGCTAGCCATTGGCTCGGTTGACTACCTGCCGAGTAGTGCGAAGCCGGGCCATTCGGGCGCCTTGGACGACAAGCGAGTGGCTTGGCAATTCGACGCGAGCAGGAGGAATTCTTCACGATGAGAGCGTCGACGGTCCTAAAAATATCAGGCAATGGGGCCCCGCAAATAGTATACTCGTCGTGTAATAGCAATCGATTGCTCTGCTAACATATGACAGTAAGAAAGTAGAGCAGACTGGTTAGAGCTGCTCTTGAACGCTAACGGACGGTTGCTGCATGCAAACGCCACCGGGGAGGGCAAGCTTCGATGAGCGATGGGCTGACTGGAATGCTGAATGGCCTGGTAGCACCGACATGGCAGCTCGTCTTGGCCAGGCCGCGATGCCGAAAGCGTCCATCTCGCTGGAGATGGAGCCGACCATGCTACATACAGCTGCAGGTACAGCCCATCGCTCGATGGAGCATTAATCGGCGAACTTTCTTAAAGCAAAATCGGATCAATTCTGCCTGCCCAAGTTAACCTAGACGGAGGCGCTTCGTGCCGACTTTGTTGGCGGCTTGTAACGTAACGAAAGACGAAACCAGCATTGTGCCAGTGGGGATTGATCTGTGGTGCGGGTATCGGATCCAACGAATCCGGAGAGAGGGTCGAGCTCTTGCGGAAACCGAGCTTTGGTGGTGATGGAGATCCAGACCATAGTCACAGAATTGCGCCCGTCGAAGGGAGATGAATCGTTTTATAGCATCAACGTGAGGTAAAGTAGGTGTCGATGCAACCTGGAAGCCTAGCACAGTGTCCTATCAACAACTTGCGGCCGCAAATCATAGTGCGAGTCACGTGTATGCACGGTCCATTGCTCATTTCGCTCACATGGCCACTTCCCCTCAAGACGCGGCCAGATTTCGCCAGGCTCGTCATCTTTTTCTTCCTCGTCCATCACTTCATCGACATGGCCAGCAATTCATCGGATCGTCTCTGATACGAAAACCCGCCTTGGGCAAGTGCCATTGCGGCTGCGACATATCCCTGTCCTATCCCTCTCAACAATCCCATTGTCGGGGCCAGAGCCGTCGGCTGGGTGCGTCGAGGACGGCAGGCGCGGCGTGGTTGATGAGTGCGAAAGCGACAGCCAGCTGCTGTTCCGGAAGAAGACGGCGAAAGAAAGATGCAAGTTGTGGAATCTTGGCCAGTGCCTTTTGGAGCTGGCCGTCGAGCGACGCCGTCTGCAGAAACAGCCGACCAGCGAGACTTGGTGGGAGAGTCAGTTCGCTCGAAGCGAGCGACCCATCCAAGCAGAGTACCACATTGGTCGGGCGCTGCATTTTCGCTGGTATCCACCAACATCCTCCCTCGAGACAATCGGCCAAGCGGCCATTTCGGACTCAGCAAAGGATGGCGCACTGCTGAATGCTCCCCCGAGCACCAACGAGCAGGCTCGTGTTGCCCTCGCTTCGTAACCGTCGGGGGATCACCTCTGCTCGCTTGGTGTCGCGCCCACCCCCTCCCCCCTTTTCTCCCGTCCCCCTCGGTGCCCTGGGAATGAGGAGTGCGTTGCGAGCATTCGAATCCTTCATGATTCATTCAGTGAGCCCCAGTGAGGCCTTCATACCTACTCCGTACGGTACTTCCCATTGTCCAGCAGACTGATTCATCGCCCACGACTACACAAGTTGGTGGGACCCTTTTCACTGCCTGGTACTCCGTACAAACGGTCGTGGACAGGTCAGCGAAGAGACCCGTTTCTGCCTGAGGCATTATTGGTGGCTGCCTGAAGGCTGTGATTCTCGGCCTCGGGCTAGCTCCTATTCACCGGCTGGCCCTGCAAGCCCTGCTACGTTGTAGCTGTGCCAGAGCCCGGTGGAACTTCGGACCTCCAGCGAGGCGCAGCTGGACACGCTTGCAAAGTCTAACGCATCCGGAACGCCCGAAGTCGTTTACGACGACTGTGCTAACTGTGCTTACGACCTTCCCACCAAAACGACAGCGCCCACATCCATCAAGAATTGGGCAGCGAAGTGTTTTGTCAAGCTTCCGGCTGGACCTTGACAAGTTTTTCCGCGAAGTGATGAATCGGAACCGGAACCGGAAGGAGCCATTGCGACATTTTTGGGCAGGCGGAGGCGTGAGACACCTCGCCCCCAGTGGAAGACGTCCACGAGATTCTCCATACTGGTCGCCATCTCTTTCATGTGAAGAGGAGAAAGAAAATTCGTTGTCCGTCGGCTGCTGCAGGTACCTGAAGCCACAGAGGGTTGATTGCTGGCCTGCATGAGATAACGCACCGCGTGAAATCGAGTGGCCCATTCTCCCAGAGTTGGCGGTCCTACGGGCCAGGCCGCATGTGACAACAGCACTTTCACAAAGAGCGCTTTACTCGATGTCAAACTGCAGGTCGAGGGTGGGTCTTCCGTGTACGGCTGGTCCTCATGGCTTGCTCGTCTCCCGACTGTGCCATGGATTACGCCCAACGCAGAGGACGGACAAGACGGAGTACTTTCCCTGCCCATGTGCCTGCACTCTGATGATCGGTGAGGATGCGTTCTTGAAATGGCATTGGACGAGCCCCCGACTTCAGTGAGGACAAACGTGCCAGCCAGTCAGGCCAGAACACACGGCATGTTAGCGAGAAAAGAGCGCATTGTTGGCATCCAAGAACCCTGCCAAAGGGCGGCGTGCAGTTCGTTGTGCATGGTCAGGAACTTACTGGCATCGTTGAGAGGTATCATTCCTGATGCATCTCGAGGCACCAAGCGGTGCTCAGTCAATGCAATTGGGGGACGCCGATGTCGTGGTATGTATCGGCCCAGCAAAGTATCGCGGCCAACGTCCGATTGCGACATTCTCTCGCTGTGATCCCATGGCATCACGATGCGCTGCGTTTTGCATCGCATCCAGCAGTCATGCTGTCACAGAAGTCGCTAGTTTTTCACAAGCCCCCACTTGCAGACCCGCCCTTGCAGTTCGAGAATTTTTGGCTGTTGGTGCCCTGAGAGCGCGGAAGTGATCGGTCGCTCGGTCAAGCATCTCTCACCTGAGCGCTGATTGGCGATGCGACCTGAGATGGCGCGCGCCCAAGGCGGCCCTAGCAGGGTGCAGCCCAGCACCCGAGAACGATCGCCAGGCACAGGCACACGGCTTACAGCGCCGAAAGCTGGCTTGGAAATGCACCAACTGTGCACAAATGTTCCCTTTCCTCGAGCTTGAGGTCCCGAGGAGGTGCAGGCACAGCGCTGGCTTCTTTGCGACGGCACCCACGAGTGACAAGAGCCATTCCTGGCCGTGGCCCATGGCCAAGTCCGCCTGTAGAGGTTGCTTGCGCAAGCAGACGGGCGTTGTTGCTGGTGACATTCCAGGTTGGTCTTGGCCAGCAAACGGACGCCTCTTTACTTCGAGGACGTGCTCGGCGTATTGCCCACGACTCGAGGCACATGCGCATGGCTCCATGAGTCGCTACAACGACACGGCGCTTGCGCTGACATGGAGCGCCGAGGCAGAGCTCAGCCGTGACGGGCTTCGCCGTAGGATACCGGAAGGTTCCAGTTGTTGGCAGAGCGCACACATTAACACTGTACCAGTACTTCGTACAGTGCTGGCAGCGCGTACGGAGCATGCAAGGCACTCATGCACGGTCTTCGAGTCGCGGTTGCTGACGAGGCCCTGCGAGTCGTTCCGCCTGGCCCACTCGCCCACAATCATCAGCAAACCAGCAGCCAAATCGCCACAGCCTGTCAGGGTTGGCCACATGGAACACCTGCGAGGTACCAGGCACGAACGGAACGATGCCGGGCCAATTGGGAGCGCAGGACAGGGTCTGCCGCAGGATGCCAGCAAGAAAAACGGCGAAAAAAAGGCGCACCCTGGCTCTTGCTTTGTTTTGCGTCGAGCACGGCCAGAGTCGAGTGCGAAGCTGGACGGAGGGGCTTACCGCCGTGGCGGCCTTGTCCCTGTTTCGCGGCCTGGCCTGCCCAGTCTTGCCAGTTCAGGCTGGCGACAAAGAGCTCATCCAGCCGTGCCAGCTCATCCAGCAAGTCGGGCAATCCAACCAGACCAGACGGGGTGCCAGGGCCGAGCTGCTCGATGCGGGATCGCGGGCCCATGGCGACGTGTCAGGTACCCGTCTTGCCGTTGTGCACTACGCGCCGCACGGTGCATTAGCCCGGCGAGGGATCCCACCCTCCCATGCCGCCGTCGTGGACGCACATGCTCCTCCGAGGCCGCCTGTGCGTCAGATTCGGGCTTGACGGCACTGAGTGAAACGAACCATGTGCACGAGGCAGTTCGGGCGGATGCGCACGCCACGAACAGGAGCGTTGAAAAGGCTGTTCATTGACTGGGACAACCGTCCAAACCAAACAAACTCTGTTCCTGGCGGGGAACGGACCGCCCCTCTAACAATGGCAAAAGTTTCCAGCCAGCGCACGTTTACCAGCGGCTGTGGCAACGCTACCGCGCCACGCATCAAGTGGCTGGCCGTTCCCACAGCGCACGACTAATACAAAGAGCAATTGTTGTATCCGTACTGTACGAGTACAGCACACCAGTCCAGGTGCGGAGCGCGGAACAAAAGAAAGGCACAGACAGGCACGATGCAACGCTTTATCGACTCGCGGCGATCCACCCCCTGCCCACTCAGGACTCCCTGCCAGGCCTGCCCCATCCATGTCCACCACGATGGGTCACGGAGGACCTTGATCCATCGCACCGGGGTCCAACACAATGTGGCGTTGGTCTAAACGGCGGCACCGGCTCACGACCATGTTGCAGCGCGGTGGACTCGTTGATTCTTCCCCTTGGTTCTCGAACCCGATCAAGTGGGCGTCTATTGACCCACGTCGCCTTTGACGACAAATCCTTTTACAAAATCTGCCCGTGCCACAGCAGCTCCCGCCGTCCCCCCAGCCTCCCCCATGGTTATAAAGAACCGGCCCCGTCCCTCCGCTTCTGGCCTGTCGTTTTTGTCTCCCCATCACAGTCTTTAGTTCCACAATCCTTCGTCCTCGGACCCTTCATTCCTTGTTCAAACACTCTAGCTTCTTTCACTCCTTGAAAGCTATACATACAATCTCTTGTCGATATCTCTGAGCTCAGTCCTCGAGAATCCTCCTCACAACATCGTCCTTTGATCCAGTCCTTCTCAAAGTACCACTACAAAACACCATCAAGATGCATTTCGCTACCTCTGCCATGGCCCTCGTCGCCTCCGCGGCCGCCGTCAGCGCCGGCACCGTCACCTTCTGGACCCTCGACAACGTCCAGCGCACCATCTACTTCACTGTTAACCCTGGATCTTCCAACATCGACTCTGTCGTCGTCAACAACCAGAAGAACACGACCGTCCAGTTCCCTGACCAGTGGGTCGGCAACTTCTACGCTGTCCAGGATGGCCAGGCGAACAACGCTGGCATGCTGGGTGAGGTCAACTTCTCTGGCTGGAACGGCCTGACCTACTTCGACGTCTCTGCCATCGTCGACCCCAACGACCACGACAACGTCAAGCAGATGTGGCCCAAGTCGTCGCAGGAGCCCATGTCCGGCTGCGAGGTCTTCCCATGCAACAACGCTTACTGGCTGCCTGACGACGTCCAGACCAAGACCACCCAGGAGAGCGACATCATCACCACGCTGGGCTCTGGCTCCACCGGCATGTCCTTTGCTGAGTCGAACTAAGCGCGGACGCGCTAGCTCAGAGCGTCGGCGCTTGAAGTGCCTTCTCTTCTTCACACGCGCTGAGCGCCAACCAAGATCGTCATGATGAAACGACACGGAAGCTAGACACCAAAGATACCCCTCGAGCGTCTCTAGCAGACCCGAGGCTTTATGGGATGTGGGGAAACACAACGGATTTAGACATCTGCGGGCAGCACAGGCGCAAACCCGCGGACATGGGATTTTTCGGGGCTGGCGCGAACCACGCCCTCCACCTTATCAACCACAGGCTTGGTCCCCCCTTGGACGCACAACAAGATTGTGCGCATGGGGGTTCTCGAGGCTGGCACTCGTTTTCTACCCTTTTGGGCCTTCTTACACTCATTCAACCAACCATTTGATTATACCCCCCCTTTTCATGTACATAGTATACATATCCACCCACCTTTGTTGGCTTATAGATTGGGAACATTTGGACAGGAATAGAGCCCTGCCATTAGAGCAAAAATCAAACCATCATGTCCATCCTTGTGCTTGTTGCGAATTGTCTGGCAGACGAGTGAACGGCTGCCACGTGCGCTATGAGGGAAACAGGAATGTGTCTCGGGTGTGTTGGCGTGTTGGCGCCCAGGCCACGTCGTGAAACACCGCGCGACGGCCCGCGGTTGATGACCCCTGCACTCGTGTCACCAAATCGTCATCTCACGACGTTTCGCCAACAAGTAGTCCGTACATTTCCCCGATTCAATTCACTCGTCGCGCAGCATAGCGGTGACGTGTACTCCGTACGTAGTTGCTGTTGCTGCCGATCACTTTATTTTTGGCATGCCACGTCGGAACACGTCGTCCGCGTGCCGATCAAGATCGTTGCCAAGCACAGATCGCGTGGAGTCTCGCGATGCGCAATTTCCCAGTTTCTCGGGAAATCCCCCCCCCCCCCCCCCCCCCCTCCCCGGCCCCTGCTGGCCCGTCCGCCGATCGGATGGGAATTAATTTCCCTGCCCCCGCGCTTGTCTCGCGGCGGTCCGTGGCGACGGGACGAAGCGTTTCTTTATCTCGACGACATGCAGTGGCTCGCGCGCGCCGGGACCTCGTATGGCTCCCCGTGCGGATGTTGGTCTTTTGAGGTGTGAGTTATGGTGTGGTGATGGCGCTGCAGCTACCCTGATGGCGCGGGGGTTTCTTGGGGTGAGGTGCATGCGTGCAGCTGGCGTGGGACGGGAGTGAATAGTGATGCCGCCGGGAGCGTGTTCACCGCTCGAGTTGTACGACGTGCGGTGCGTCCCAGAAGAAAGGAAGCTGAAAGGGTAAAGAGACAATCACTTGGCTAGAAAAAGGGATGGGATTGCTGACTGACCAATAACCCGGTGCCATGTACCTGGATTGACTGGGAGGGTTGTGGTCCCTGAGACGGGCTTCTACTGTCTCAGATGCAGCCTGTTAAGACCATCAAACCATCTACATACTCGTAGTTACAAGTCTCAGCCGCTGCAGTCATACCCGGGCTCCGAAGAAGCGCATCCGTCCCCGCAGGACGGCCCAGGAACCCTTGCAGCACGGTGCGTTCGTCCCAACTGCCTCCGTCTGGGATGCGGCGCCTGAAGCGATCCTAGGCCGCCTTGCTTCCGTGGTCCTCGGTAATTGGTACGTACAGGCGGCCTGGAAGAGCTTTTTCCGCGAAGATATTGGCGCTGCTTTCTGTTTGAGCGTTCAGGGGTTCTCGGGCTATGATATCGGCGTGGTTGCTGTGGAAGAATGTGGTCCTCAGTCACCAGAAATAGGCGTAGTATCCCACGTCGTAGCTCGATATGAAGTGGCTAGACGCTTCTAGATGAGGTTTTCCACTCGTCTGCCCTGGTGGGATGGGGGGTCCGGAGTTTGCCTCCTTCCAAGCCTCCATGTAACGTACTTGGGAAAAACTCTGGTGTACTTCGTAGTGGCGACTAATGTCTTGCAGTTAATCCTTCATCCAGCGCAAAATTTCCAACACAGTGCCAGTATCCTCGCCGAATTCGAGGCATACTTCGTCTTCGACGGCCCGCTCCTCGGACCGACCGTTCTCAATCTCGGCGATGGACACCGAGGACGGCGTCGAAAGAGGCAGTCGAGGCGCCTAGGGTTCCCGGAACTGCCGTTGATCGTTTCGCGGGAGATCTGCAATGTGGCTGCGGCGTGGGTGTGGTGACGTCAATCTCTGTGTGGGAAGAGAGGCGGAGGAGATTGGGGGCAGTCGAGCCATGTCGGGAAAGGTGTTAGAGTTTGCGAGTTTTTACGACTTGATCTGCCTGGGACAAGCGACGCTTTTTCAAAGGGGTTAATGCTCGGTTAACCAATCGCCGAAATACAGAAACCACTGGCTCTTCTATCCGTAGGTATTGTATGTACAGCCGCCTACTTCGTACAGACTACATGTATTGCTGCGCAGCGGATGGAGCTTAGATGCTCGACGACCCCGGAACTCGGCGAGATGCGATGATCGAATCAACGCCGTAGAGTTGCATTCGCGAGGTAGAGATTCATCAAATGATGCGCCAGGTTTCCCCGCGAGCCTGAGCGTCACCTTCAATCGTGCCGACTCCAGTTTTGCCGTCTGCTGTTGGCTGTCGATCTACGCCCAGGTTCGTATGCATGATGGATTGGCGTTGTCTATATCAGGGGTAGACCACGTTCACTTCTTCGCACTTGGTGCCTCTTCCATGGCCGTCTTTGATACCGCCGAGTCGCGGGGAGTCGACGGGAACATGAACTCGGGCAGAGTACTTACCTTGCCTGAACAGCAGCTATACAGGAATCTTTGCAGAATATTGTATGAATGCAAGTCGCTTCGCTGATCCCTCTGATGCATGCAAGCAGACCATTGTCTCCCTCGTCCCTGGCAAGCTCACTCCGCCAACCCGGGCACATCTGGAAAAATTCGTCTTGTCGGCACGGGTCATCTCCCTGCCGCCCATGGCGAGGGCCGCAGCGTGGCCCGGATGCGCAAAAGGACGTCGTGCCGTACAAGGGGGCTAAGACGACGTACATACTCCACGACGGCGAGTTCCTCAGTTCTGGGAGATACGCCAGGGTAGATGTCGCCGGCAGCTGGGTGAATGACGGGAAAGGGGCCACCGTATCCGAGTTTGCGCTCGTCGCAGAGTAAAAGCTGTTGAGTGGCCAATGATCAGTCCTTCCCGTCAATGGCGAGATTGAGTCTGCGAAATCGTCCTGTTTGCTTGAGCTCAGAGTGACGCGCTGTTAAGTGGAATGCCAGAGGTCGGCCCCAGGGGCATCGGTTGGCCGTGTTGATTCTATACTCGAAATGTTACACATTGCCACCGGGGCCGATACTACATCCATTGACACAGCTGAATCAAAGCAGCCGTAAAACTCCATTCGTCGCCATCCAGACGCTCGCGCTGGCCACAAATATCCAAACACTGGCTCACGGCTTGTCGTCGTCCTTGGTCGGCTCCTCAACCGCAGGTGCCTCATCCTCTTTTGCCTCGTCCTTGGCCTCGTCCTTGGCCTCATCCTTTGCTTCGGCGGCTTCGGCGACTTCCCTGACCTCCTCGGCTGGAGCCTCGGTCTTCACTTCCTTGGCTTTCACAATGTCTGCGAGAAAACAGCCTGCGTCCCCAAAGCCGTCAAGCTTCCCAAGCTTGGCAGAGAAAAACTCCACGTCACGGAGCATGCTAAAGGGACGTCCGTCAGTACTCGAGACCAATCACTGGGATCCAGGAATACACACCTCTGCTGACCAGACTCTGTTTTAGGGTCCACCCCTTTAAGGGCGGCCCCGAGCTGGTCTTTGTAGCTGGAAAACACAGGCCGCATGATCATCTGTATAGATGTCTCGGGCAGGTGCTTTGTGAGTACCCTGTGGAGAGTCGTCGTCTCCTTTGCGAGCGTCTCCACGTACGGGTGCGGGCCGTCAGTCGCCGTGGAGTCCCAGTCAATTGCCTTTATGCTCTTTGCGTGAATTGCCGCTCGTCCACTCATTATGTCGACGAGCTTCTGATGGATGCTGTCCTGGTGCTCTTGTAATAGTCGTCGGACTTTGTCAAATTCACCCATGAGGCTGGACACCCCGGCACCGGAGCCCGCGTGCCGGCGAACAAATTCTCGAGTGTGAGGGACTAATGTTGCAGTGAATGAGAGGGCCTGTGAAGCGAGTGCCAAGTGCTTCGTCGTAATGTTCTTCAGCCCAGCCGATCGAGTGGCACCGGCTCCTAGGATCAATTGAGTACAGCGTGAGTTGAACAGCTGGAGATATGCGACGAGCGAAGACGCAACATCTGTTGTCATCGACGGGATGCCAGCGATGAGGTGCAAAAAGTTGCCTATGCCTTCCAGGCATAGAATCGCCGAGTTCGGGAGCATGAATTTCTCCGATTCAATGACGGCCGCTCGGGTCTTGTCTTTTCCGGTACCATTAGGCTCGGCCGTCGCAGAGTCCTGCTTGTTCTTCTCGATCTCTTGGTATGGCACCCAGATCTTGCTGCTGTCTGTCCAGGCGGCGGCATCCTGAGTGCTGGACCCTAGGATCAGATCCAACAACTTGATGTTGTTCTCAGTAAAGTCCTTAGCATTCCATTGATCGGATTCCATGCCCTGTGCAAGCTTCTGCATCTCTGCATCTCGGTTCCACTGGACAAATTCCCTGATGTGGCCATTAACCACAGTCTTCAACGACGTGCCACTTCTGCCCGAAATAGCCTCGCATTCATTGGCGAAATACAGATTCAGGGTGAAGTATCGCAGGAATAAGTCAAGCGGAAGGTGGGTGGCCTGCTCTGACCGGACCTTGAGAACTTTGACGATCTTGTCGTTTGCGACATCAACGGCCTGGGTGAGGAGGCTTGCCTCGTCGAGCGTTTTGTGCAGCTCTTCCTGCAGCTCGAATTCGCTGCCCAGAGGATTGCCTGCATAACGATCTGGTCGAGGACTGGTCACCGGCGACCTGACGGGAGGAGACTTCAACCCATCACCATCCTGTGATTGTGTGAGCGAGCTGGCAATGTCCAGCAATACTTTGACCTGGGTTGTTAACCGCCTCAATGTCTCGGTCACACCAATGTATATCTTGATGAGCAATTCCTCTGCGTCCTCGGCATCGAGAGCGCGCAAATTCCTTGCAAGGGATGCGGATTTCTCTTGGTTCGACCTGTGTCTGCCTCCGCTCGTTGTTGAGACGGACATCATGGACTCATTGTCGTCGTCGTTGGAGCTTGGAAGCGGCCGCCGAATCAAGTTTCTGATCTCTCGTAGGACAGCCTCCCGATATGACATTGCAGCTGTTGCAACATGCTTTGCACGATGCAGTCCAACCATGTTTGGTAGAAGCTGTGCTTTAAGCTCCCCAGTCGAACCAAGATAAGTAGGGAACACCGATGGCGACCGTGCATGGCCTCCTCTTGATCTCGTCGCAGCACTGCTCCATCGAAGGAGAACATCTGTGTTGGAAACCGATTCGACATGACGTCGCAGGTCAGCGATGAGGTTGCTCGCGAACTGCGATTCGTATGCCTTTCCAATGCGAAATCGTAGGGCGGTAAGGTCGGCATCCACCCCTTGAAGTGCTGAAGCAGACCTCAGGTCACGCAGTTGTGGCCCAGAAACATCTTCGTCTGGTTGTTCATGCTCGCCAGCGATCAGCATTTCCAGCGAGTCCATGCTCGCCAGAGCCTTGTCAACCTCTCCCGTATCAACTAGCGACTCGCAGTTGGCAACGCCATCCACTATCTGCCGCAACTGCCACACAGCATCGTTGAGTTGTCGCAGATTCTCTTGGCGTCGCCGCTTTTGAACAATCTTGAGGCCATTTGTCACAACCTCCTCGTCCAGAGCCTCGAGCTCCTTTCTTAAAGCACGTATTCTTTCTACCGATTCAGCGGCCTCTGAGTGCAGCTCCTTCAAAGATCCAAGTGCCGTAAAAAAAGTAGTGGAAGCGGTCGATATGGAGTTGATGAGGTGGACTTCAATGGTGTCCATGTACCAGGAGAGCTTTTCTTGAAGAATGGCGTTGGTCGCAAGAGCTTTCCTTGGTGCCGTGGCATTTCCATTTCCCTCGCCCTTTTCCGCTTGCCCTACATTTGGCGGACGAATGACCTCGGATCGCTCGCTTACAACGTCGAATGTTCGAGGGTTTTCTAGATGAAAGTCCTCCTCGAAGTAGACGTTCGGAATGGTCGATAACGGCGGCGGGCCTTGCGCAGCTTTTCGGGTGAAGCCAGAGCTAGATCTTCGAATAGGGCTGGGCGCTTCAATTGAACCCAAGGACGTCAAGGATGCCGTAGAGCCTCTTCGGTTGGTCTGAGGCTTCAACATCGGTCGTAATAACCCATCGGCCCCTGAATCGGCATGTTCATCTTGTCTAGCTCCGCGACGCGCGTTGGATGCTTCCTCATCGCTCTCTTTGACCCGTCTCAATTGCTCGTATAAAGCCCCTACCTGAGTGAGGTAAGGGGTAAACTCCTCGACGTCGACAAGAGGGATGTTCGTGAGGGTGACCGGTGGAATATCCCTCGCCGTTGGAGGCTTATGAGAGCTTGAGGCGGGGGCAGTCGTATGAGGCTGGAGGCCGGTTCGTACTATGGGCGGTTGCAGCAAGGTCGAAATGGCTATTCAAACTCGTCAGCCTACATCACCAACGGAGGCAAAAGGACCACCGACCATTCTGTCCAGACTCAGGCACCGAAATCGCCCAGCTGCTGGATGAGGTATCCAGAGCGCCGCCTATCGAGTGGGTTGAGCTCGCCGTAGAGTCTCGCCTTGACGCTGGCCGTGGATAGCCTTGGCTCGGCCGACTGCTGTATCGCCGTCAATAAGGAGCAGGACGGTGGGTGCTTCGCCGTGACAAACCTGTGCAAGGGGACCTCATGTCGGCCGCCAGGGGATAGGGCGGAGAGACTATCGGCGGACTTTCCAGCTTCAGGTAAGGAAAACATGCTGCGCGCAATCCGACGGGCACCCCGGATTGGAGGTCCGGAGCTCTGCTTCACAGCGGATCGAAGAGCCGATAACTGGCTTGACGGCTTTGGTGTCGGAACTACCGGGGTATCATCGCTGGCAAAGGAGGAACTCGGAAAATGGCGCGCAGTCGTTGGGGCTTCATAAGACAATCAAGACGGCCATGGATAGCCCAGCATCATGCCAGACAAACGGCATCGTGGTGAGCTTGTTGAGGTCGATGTAAGCTGCGGCTGCTCTAGCCACGAAGCATCAGCTTGAGCCGACAATTCTCCGCCGAGGCCACGTGATGATAAGCCGCGAGCGCTAAGCCCCACTGCAGTTAGGGGCAGGTTTAGTGGCTGCAAGCACTTTAGTCGCGTGTCGCGTCAGTCAGTCCTCGAGAACGCGTCTCACGCGTAAATTGCCGACCGCCTTGCCTCCACTCGAATCCCTTCTCCCGAACCCCTCCATCCGAATCTCATCTCACCACCGGGTTTCCTGTACTCTGTAAGCGCCACGATCTGCAGATATACAGAGCCGTGATGGATCGCCAGTCTGTTTACTCGACGCACGTCTTTGAGCCGAGCCACGGCGACAATGGCGACACCCGGCTGCAGCTTCAGACGCAGCTGGAGACCTTCATCCTCGACTTCAGACTCGACAACAACTTTGTCTACCGGTATGCGCCAAAGCTCGGTGCAGTCGATGTAGGCCACTTGATGCTAACAAGGCTTGCAGAGACCAGCTGAGAGAGAATGCGCTGTTGAAAAAGTACTACTGCGACGTCAAAATCAACGACCTAATCAACTTTGACGAAGAGCTCGCGCACAAGCTCGCCTCCGAGCCGGCAGAAATCATCCCCCTCGTGAGTAACACGCTAAATAGACCAACGGGACCGGGAACTGACGCGCCATTCATCCAGTTCGAGGCAGCGCTGAAGAAATGCACACACCGTATCGTCTTCCCGCACGAAACCAAGATCAAGGTTAGCGACATTCCAGACCACCAGCTGCTCCTTCACTCCGATGCCGACGACGTGTCAATCCGAAACCTCGACTCCATGACCATTTCGAGGCTGGTTCGAGTTCCCGGCATTGTTATTGGCGCCTCGGTCATGTCCTCGAAAGCAACCGAGCTCCATATCCAATGCAGGAACTGCCAACACCAGTCGACCATCCCAATCTTGGGAGGCTTTACTGGCGTCACCTTGCCAAGAATTTGCGACCGCAAACGAGTCGCTGGCGACCCAACGCCCAAGTGTCCCTTGGATCCCTACTTTGTCATGCATGAAAAGTCCAAATTTGTCGATCAGCAAATCATCAAGCTTCAGGAGGCACCCGACCAGGTTCCGGTTGGAGAACTGCCGCGCCATGTTCTCATCTCTGCTGACAGGCATTTGACAAACCGTGTCGTCCCTGGGTCAAGATGCACCGTCATGGGAATTTTCTCCATTTACCAGAACAAGGCATCCAAGAACTCATCGACCGGAGGAGCCGTTGCCATTCGAACGCCATATCTGAGAGCCGTCGGCATCCGGGCGGATATGGATAAGACCGCAAAGGGAAGCGCCGCATACACTGAAGAGGAAGAGCAAGAGTTTCTTGAATTAAGCCGGAGACCAGACCTGTACAACGTCATGACCGACTGCATCGCCCCGTCCATCTACGGAAACCGGGATATCAAAAAGGCCATCCTGTGCCTGCTGTTGGGCGGGTCCAAGAAGATCCTCCCCGATGGTATGAGGCTGAGAGGTGACATTAACGTGCTCCTCCTCGGTGACCCAGGTACTGCAAAGTCTCAGCTGTTGAAGTTTGTGGAAAGGGCAGCGCCAATCTCCATCTACACATCCGGCAAGGGCTCATCTGCAGCCGGTCTGACGGCTTCCGTCCAAAGAGACCACTCTACCCGGGAATTCTACCTGGAAGGTGGTGCTATGGTGCTCGCTGATGGTGGTGTCGTGTGTATCGACGAGTTCGACAAGATGAGGGATGAGGACCGTGTGGCCATCCACGAAGCTATGGAGCAGCAGACTATTTCCATCGCAAAGGCCGGCATCACAACCATCCTCAACGCTAGAACGTCTGTTCTGGCCGCGGCCAACCCCATCTTCGGCCGATATGATGATATGAAGACTCCAGGAGAGAACATTGACTTCCAGACCACCATCTTGTCTCGTTTCGACATGATTTTCATCGTCAAGGATGAACACACCAGAGAAAAGGATGAAAGAATAGCAAAGCACGTCATGGGCATCCACATGGATCGCCGTGGCACGGAGGAGGTTGCCGAGTCAGAGATTCCAGTTGACAAGATGCGGAGATACCTGACCTACTGCAGAACGTGCGTCAAGTCCTCAATACGTCGCCTATAATTGCTTGGGCCAATGCTAACAACCTGGGCATAGTCGGTGCGCCCCCAGACTCAGCTCGACCGCTGCCGAGAAGCTTTCGTCCCACTTCGTGGCCATCCGTCGACAAGTCCACGCTGCTGAAATCGAAGCCAACACTCGGTCCTCCATTCCCATCACAGTCCGCCAGCTGGAAGCCATCGTCCGTATTACCGAGTCTCTGGCGAAGCTCACGCTCTCCCCGATCGCCACCGAGGAGCACGTCGACGAAGCAATCCGGCTTTTCTTGTGCTCCACCATGGACGCCGTCAACCAGGGAAGCAACCAGGGCAGCCGTGAGCTGAACGAAGAAGTGAACCGACTAGAGGTGGAGCTGAAGCGACGACTGCCCATCGGCTGGAGCACCAGTCTGGCAACGTTGAGGCGGGAGATGGTGGAAGGAAAGGGGTACAGCGAGCAGGGCCTGAACAGGGCCTTGATGATTTTGCAACGGCGAGACACGATCATGTTCAGGAATTCAGGGGCACAGGTATACCGGAATGGAGCTTAATGAATGGTAAGGATGTGGGGATGGCGTGTTTTCCAAGCAAGATGGCTTCTGCGGCAGGACGGTGTCGGCGCTGAGATGCATTTATACTGGTATAGTTCGTTAGACTGTACAATGGCACATGTGATGATCTCAAAGTTCATCTTAGACACGCAGACAATGTCAGCGCTTCATCCATGGAAATGGTATGAGTAATAATGATACAAAGTATCAAGTATAGTACTCAATGCTCGACTCGCTCTACCTCTCAGCTCAGCAATCGAGTTGATGTGCCCAACTATTCCTGAAATGCCACTCGCTTCCGTCCGTGCTTGGGAGCCCTTCTCAAGGAGACCCCAGCTTCGGATTGTGTAATGCGCTATTCATAGGACCTGCAACACACGGACGCGACGCGGCGCTGACGGGCTGGATTTTGCGGCTGCCAAGCACCTGCATTGAATTGTCAGGTTTGCCATTGCGTCCAATATCGCCTTACAGAAGACCCCAATCCTTTCCACACACAATGAAGCTGATTGGGCTGCACTTGGCATCAATGAGACCCGAGACGGCGCCCTTGGATACTCCCAGGGTTCGTACCCAGTCGGCTGAACTTTAAGAGTTGTCATCTCCTTGGTTTCAACCCTTGCCTTCCTCCGCCTTCCACTCTTCCTCTGTCATGTGGAACCATTGCGAGATGCAAGTGAACACGGCCCAAACCTCCCCGCAGAGGACCAGGTGCAAAAGCTCGGTGCCAAGGAAGTTCACAGCCGAAGTCCAAGAAAGTCCGCAGAGCAGATTTGCGCTGTAAATGCCTTGACATGAGAGCCCTTCTCGCAGGAGCAGTGTCCGCCCCACTAGTCTCAGAGCAGTTGCTTCATACGGCGCCATCAAGATCCGCGTGATGGCATCGGTAAATATGTGACTTCCAACGAGCGCAGGAAGTTGGGTCAGCAATGTGTCTAAATAGATGGGTGGCTGGCTCCCATCTGATCGCGAGTCCGGGGCTAAGCTGGGGCGTAACTCAGCAGACCAAAGACCTGGCGGTGCGTCTGTCGACTCCGTTGCTTCGACGTCAAAGCTTATGAGGGTCGCACTGACACCTTCGTTTTCGTCGTCGTCGCTTGCATAGTCGTCGCCTCGGGTGGAGAATACGCTTGGCCGCCTAACAGCTTCCACAGGACCAGGCCGGCTGGTGGAGTGACGATCTGTATCCTGCAGGGGAGGTGCGTTTGTACCGTGCTGGTTATGGCTTTCTGGGAAGTCCTGTTGAAAGCTTCCGCTCCCATCGCTGTCGTTTGAAGGCTGAGGGATTGTTGGGGGAGGAGGTGGAGGGGGCGGCGGGAGTGTTGGCGGAGGCGGTGGCGGAAGCTTCTTCCCCTGCGATAGAGTATTGGGTAGCCGTTTGAAGACCTGGGTCCATATCTGCGGCGTCCAATCGCGCAACATCCGCTGTGACATGACCCAAACAAGGAACGGCGTCGTGGAGATGAAGAGTCCCCCCACCCAGCGCAGCAATGATGGTAAAGTAAAGTCCTCAGGAGCTGGAGGAGCTGGCATGGGTGATTCGTCGGTGAACGGCACGAAGAACTTGAGACTTGGCAGCAACAGTCTGCCGGGGGTTAGCCCCAATCGTTGCAACGCAACGTAGAGTTCTAAGTGAACTCGGATGTACGACCAGATCTCGTGAACGCTGCATAAAGTTAGGCCATGGGGTGCTTCTCGCGGAACAGAGGGTAACGCACCAACGCCTTGCTAGTATCTTATCCTCGTCGCCTGCCCACAGTCGGCCGACGTAGCGTTCAACATAGTTGGTGAGAAAGCTTGTAGGCGCGCCAGCGAGGATCTCTCGTGAGATGGAAAAGTCCTTCCTGGTTGCTTGATAAAGTTCCCAGAAGGGAATCTGAGAGTATCGTTTGTAAATCTAAGCCGTGTCAGTAAAACTGAGCTTCATGATTCCAGGGTAAGCGGTACCAGTATGCGCTGTCTAAGTCCATGCACTCCGAAAATCCCGACGGATTCGACACAGCGTCTGGCTGAGGAAGCCAGTCCAAGTCCAATAGACTGCTCGTAAGCTTGATGGCGCCGTTGGGACTCAGCTTCTGGCCCTGAAAAGGGGTTCTCTGGTTCGGCAACCCCAATGACAAGCATGACTTCGTTGTGAGATCTCACGATGTCGCGGTTCATCCGCCTCGTTTCTGGATTTATCGGGCGCCCGCGGTAATCATACTGTTGGGTTGGCTGCTGCGTATCGTCGTTGCCTTCTCCCTCTACCACATCATCGTACGGCGACCGGCCCTGAGGTCATGTTAGCTGTGTCCCTATTTCCCAGCTTTATTGAGACTTACCAAGGCCTGAGCCGTTAAAGGCCCCTGCATACCCATGGCGAGTAGGAGGTGCGATGCAAGAACATCAATGCATCTCTAGCTCTGCAGAGGGGAGAACGTTTGTTCTCAAGACAAGTTTCAAATGCCACCCTGAACTGGTGAGCTGAACATGGGTGAGCTGAGGGAGGAGCTGGCTGGCTTTCCAGGTAGGACAGTGGGGCACAAAGGCGCTGACTCAGCACCCGTTCTGGGAGCGTGCAAGTCCGTCTTTATCTTATCGCGACTCAAAAAAAAACCATCCAAGCTCTTTCGTGAGACGGCAGAAGTTGAAAACGCCAAAGACAATTTCCACAATGGCTACGAAACAGCCCTTGAAGACGACGTTCGACGCCGACCGGGTCATACGGCCCATATTTACCGGCGGCTCTGTCGCGATCGACAATGGCGCCCAAATCCTGGCCACGACGCTCGGCGAGGATGCTGTCCTCACCAACCCCGCCAACGGGAGGCATCTCGCTCAGATTGAGGGCGTAAGTCGTTCCAACGCTTGTCTTGAAAATGGTCTTGCAGCTAACTTAATATTCAGGATGGAGAATCTATCTCGACTCTGACTTGTGGGTGGCTCAATGAATGAATTACTTCAAGAGGCTCCCCTGCTAACCGGCAACCAGTGACGCCCTCTGGATCTCATCTCATCATATGCTCGCGGTCATTGTCCATGAGGATATTTGCCTTGAAGCGCTCATCGGACGATAATTCCATTGATGCCTCACTTATTCGGACTTTGAGGCCGCATTCAACCCCGGTTGTGGTCCTAGCTGTCGACCGCACGAGCACGCTCCTCGCTACCGGTGGGACTGACGGAGCCATCAAGGTGTGGGATATTGTGGCCGGCTACGTTACTCACACTTTCCGCGGACCGTCAGTTTTGGTTTCAGCACTGCACTTTTTCGAAGTTGCTGCTCGCGCAAAGGAGGGCAACAGTTCACGCAAGGGAAAGAAAGGTGCTCGCGCACAGGACGACTCAGACGATGAAGAGGCCGAAGGCGTCAGCACCATCAACTTCAGACTTGCTTCAGGCAGCCAAGATGGCAAGGTGCGAGTTTGGGACTTGCACAAAAGGAGCTGCGTTGCCAACCTCGACTCCCACGTGTCTGATGTACAGAGGCTGGACTACTCGCCTGAGCAGCAAGCTATTGTCAGCGCGAGCCGGGACAAGACTATCATCTGGTGGGACGCAAAGTCTTGGAAGATCAGAAAGGTCGTTCCGTGTCTTGAACTAGTTGAAACAGCTGGCTTCATTGACGAGGGCCGCCTGACCTTCTCTGCTGGATCTAATGGATGCCTTCGCGTTTGGGACACAGACACCGGGCGCGAGATCACGCAGAAGCAGGCAGCCAAGAGCGAGGAAGAGGCCGTTGTGTCCGCGGTGTATCGGCCAGGATTGCCGTTCATCCTTGTTGTCCAGGTTGACCATACGCTGGCCCTCTACGGACTGCCAACAAAAGCTGGCGCAGCATCTCTGGCTTCACCAGAACCGTTCCGTCGTATATCAGGGACGCACGACGAAATTATCGACTTGGGATACCTACTTCCGGACAAGTCTCTGCTTGCCCTTGCCACAAACTCCGAGGACATTCGATTGATATCTGTGTCCGAGTCCGAGACTGCGGAAGGGCAGGAGGCTTGGGCAGCCGAAAAAACGCCGTACTTTGGACAGGATGTGGCTCTGCTGCGAGGGCACGACGACATTGTGATTTCCTTGGATGTGGACTGGTCTGGGTACTGGATTGCGACGGGTGCGAAAGACAATACTGCAAGGCTCTGGCGCGTGGACCCAGCCAACAACTCATATACCTGTTGGGCTACTTTCTCGGGTCACGCGGAGTCTCTCGGCGCCGTTGCCCTACCGCGTACAGTCCCCGCCGAAGGATCTCCATCTCGATCTGACCCTCTGAATCACCCACCTCCCTTCCTGTTAACGGGCTCGCAAGATCAGACCGTTAAGAAGTGGGAAATTCCACGGAAACCACACGAGCAGGGACAGAAGACGGGATCACGAGCTGTGTTCACTCGGAAGGCACACGACAAGGATATCAACGCGATCAATGTGCATCACTCGGGACACCTCTTTGCGTCTGCCTCGCAGGATAAGACCGTGAAAATATGGTCCGTGGAAGAAGGTGAAGTTCAAGGCATCCTTCGAGGTCACAAGAGGGGTGTCTGGTCTGTTCAGTTCTCCCCCGCACAATTGCCAACTATTCAGGGCGAGGATGGGCCTGTAACCGGAAAAGGCGTTATCCTCACAGGCAGTGGTGACAAGAGCATCAAGCTCTGGAGCCTCTCCGACTACACATGTATCAGGACCTACGAAGGCCACTCGAACAGTGTACTGAAGGTGGCCTGGCTTAACATGCCAGCCACCAAGGAGCAGTCGAAGAAGCCAGTGCAGTTCGCCAGTGCCGGTGGCGACGGCCTCGTCAAAGTCTGGGACGCAAATTCTGGCGAGGCGGAATGCACACTAGACAATCACGAGGACCGGGTGTGGGCTCTGGCCGTTCATCCAGGGACGAATGCTATTGCCTCTGGAAGCGGTGACTCTACGGTCACTTTCTGGAAGGACACGACAGCCGAGACGCAGGCTGTAGCTTCACAAGCAGCTCTCAAAGTGATTGAGCAGGAGCAGGAGCTGCAGAACCACATATTTGCAGGCTCATACAGGGAGGCTATTACATTGGCACTTCAGCTGAATCACCCAGGCCGTCTTCTCAGCTTGTTCACGTCTGTTGTGACGAGTGACAACCGTGAGCAAGGAAGCCTGTGCGGTCTCAAGGTCGTGGACGACGTCCTTGCAACACTGTCAGATGAGCAGATCTTTTTGCTTCTTCTCAGGCTACGAGACTGGAATACAAACGCTCGAACGGCCCCCGTCGCCCAGAGGATACTATGGACGCTGGTCAGGAGCTATCCTGCGTCC
Organism: Tolypocladium sp. Sup5 PDA-1; assembly: GCA_000750105.3. Lineage (NCBI taxonomy): Eukaryota > Fungi > Ascomycota > Sordariomycetes > Hypocreales > Ophiocordycipitaceae > Tolypocladium > Tolypocladium sp. Sup5 PDA-1. The sequence goes on from JPHH03000008.1 coordinate 756,275, forward strand.
AAGTTCTCGAATCTGTCGGTCAAGGGAGCACGGGGACAACAGAGTCTGAAGGAAGTCTTGCAGGCGCTTCGAGTCTACACTGAGCGGCATTACAAGCGGATGGAGGAACTGGTAGATGAGAGCTACCTGGTGGAATATACCCTGCAGGAAATGGATAGCCTCGCGCCGGTGGCCGAGCCAGAGGACGTGGCGATGAAGGAGTTGGACGACGGGCAGATGGACACTGTAATGGTAGGATAAAATCGGTTGGGATCTGACACGTATAGAGCATAGAATTGGACATAGCCTTGGGCATAAACATGAAGGTTGTTGAGTGATCCATTTCACTTTGTTGGCGTTCGTACACCGTCAGTTCGTTGCCGAGGACAGCACGGTGTACATGATGAGGGCTGCGAGTCTCCATCAAGCTGCGGCGGTATTCGCTTTCCGAGCATGATAATCAACGGTCTCAAAAATTCAATTGAAATGAGTGAGGACCTTGACCCTCCTCGGCCCGAAAATTTTGTATAAAAATGAAGCTAAAGCTTCCGATCGAAGTCGCTGGTACTTCGTATTGTCGACTGACCGCCGAGGGAGGCATCACTAACTTAACTGGTCCGCATGCAGGTGCCAAACTCTGCCCCACAATGATGCACCTCTTTTCATCAGCCTCGTCGCAAACAACCACCATCACCGCAGCAAACGCGACGCCAAACCTTGTACCTTCACTACCGCCTTACGCTCGCGCCGAGAGCCTCTTCCCACCGCACGCGCAACATGGCGAAGCGCCAAGCTTCAGAAGCCCTGGACGAGCTTGCAGGCGTCGCCTCGCCCGCGTCAAAGAAGTCGCGGACGGGGGACTTCGACTCGCCGACGGTGCTCACCCCAGATGCAAACGACGGCGGCCGACCGAACGGACGAGTTGACGGCGACGTGGAGGTTGAAGATGATGGGGACGATGACGAGTTTGGGGATGGACGCCCTCCACGGGCGCCGATTCGACAGGACGCCCCGACGGAAGGGTACGCCGACCTGTACCTCGACACCATCGACCGCAACGTCCTCGACTTCGACTTCGAGAAGCTCTGCTCCGTCTCCCTCTCCAACATCAACGTCTACGCGTGCCTCGTCTGCGGCAAGTACTTCCAGGGCCGCGGGCCCAAGTCGCACGCCTACTTCCACGCCCTCGAGGAGGACCACCACGTCTTCATCAACCTCGAGACGCAAAAGGTCTACGTGCTGCCCGAGGGCTACGAGGTCAAGAGCAAGGCCCTCGACGACATCAAATACGTGTCCGACCCGCGGTACGCCAAGCGGGAGGTCGTGGAGCTGGACCGCGCCGACAGGAAGAGCTGGGCGCTGGGCGGCAAGCAGTACACGCCGGGCTTCGTCGGCATGAACAACATCAAGGAGAACGACTACCTCAACGTCGTCGTCCAGGCGCTCTCCCACGTGCCGCCGCTGCGCAACTACTTCCTCCTCGAGGACTTTTCCAAGAACACGGAGCTCGTCAAGCGGTGCAGCATCCTGTTCCGCAAGATCTGGAACCCGCGTGCCTTCAAGGCCCACGTCTCCCCCCACGAGCTCCTCCAGGAAATCTCCCTCCGCTCCAACAAGCGCTTCACCCTCACCGTGCAGTCCGACCCCGTCGAATTCCTCTCCTGGTTCCTCAACAACCTGCACCTCGGCCTCGGCGGCTCCAAGACCCGCCCCGGCAGCTCCATGGTCCAGCGCACGTTCCAGGGCAAGATGAAGGTCGAGTCGCAGGCCATCACCGCGCGCGCCGACGCCGGCGACAGGCTGCGCTTCGAGGAGGCCGCGGACGTCAAGGCCGAGGTCGTGCGCTTCCTCCTCCTCACCCTCGACCTACCCTCGGCGCCGCTCTTCCAGGACGAGCTCGAGAAGAACATCATCCCGCAGGTACCGCTCACCACCATCCTCAGCAAATATGACGGCCAGCGCGCGCAGGAACACCACGCCCAGCGCAAGCGCTACCGCCTCCTCCACCCGCTGCCGCCGTACCTCATGCTCCACGTCAAGCGTTTCTCGCAGAACAAGTTCGTCTCGGAGCGCAACCCCACCATCGTCACCTTCGACGCCCGCAACCTCGACATGTCGCCTTACGTAGAGCCCAACCCCAACGAGTGGCCCCCCAGTGAGCCCATCTGGTACGACCTCGTCGCCAACGTCGTCCACGAGGCCGTCCGCACAAAGGATGACGTCGCCGACAGCAGCGACGAGCGCAAGACGTGGAAGGCCCAGGTCAAGGACAAGGCCACTGGTCAGTGGGTCGTCTGCCAGGACCTCTTCGTCGATAAGGTCCAGAGCGAGCTGCTGTACCTGGGCGAGACGTATCTGCAGATCTGGGAGCGAAGGCGGGAGCCCAAGGGCAAGGGCAAGGGCAAGGCTTGATAATACCACATGTACTTCGTACAAGGCGTCAAAAAGGGTAGACGAAATTAATGTCACAATATGAATCAAGTAATTCATCAAAGCCAGGGTTGCCAAGCTCGCAAAGCCTCTTGATTTCGCTTCTCCAACAACACAGCAAAGCGTATCCCTTCATGCGCCAGCAGTGCTGAAAATCATAAGCTATAGTACATGTCCACATTCGCCCAGCGTAAGACCCCTACCGTATTCCAGGTAGAAGAAAGTTTTTCACATCCCATTTCCCGTTTCCCGCCCTTGCGTGCCTATAAGAAGAAGCCAGGCTCCCATCCAAGCAAACGACGTCGAGGGAAGAAAGAAATTAAGAAAGCAAAAGGGGAAAACGAAGGGTTTCCTGTGACGTTTAAACCAAGTGCTCTCGGCTATATAGTGTACAACAAGTCTTTTGACGGGGCTGGCGGCGAGCGAGGAAATGGAGACGCAGGCGAGAGACCGACGTTAGTCGTAGTTCTGTCTCGGCGCGCCAGAGGTGTGGCGCTTGTCGCCTTGGTTCTGGCCGGCCTTTTCGCGACGCTGTTCGTCGATGGCGGTTCGTTGCTGGATGCTGGAGTCGTGGCTCTTGAACTCAACCCGCGTATTCTGCGGGAAGTTGAGGACGTGTTTCATGATCTCGCTTCGAAAAAAAGTCAGTACAACGTAAGCTTGCAGGGGCAATTGTCAAGAGAAACATACCGAATCTTGAGCACGCGGCCGCCGTCCGTCCGTGTCCAGATGCTGAGGATATCCTCGCCGTTGCGCATGCTGAGAACGGCGCCGCACACGTCCTCGCCCGCATCGCCAAATTGATCGCCAATAAGCGCCAGGACCAAATCCTCCCAGTATCGATCGGCCACGCCCTTCTTCATGCGAACAACCCACTTTCCACCCTTGCGGTTCACCTCGTCCTCCCAGATCGGTCGAATATCCCTCTTGAAGAGGTGATAGTCGGACACGACGGGCAGGCTCGAGGGCCGCTTCAGGTGTGAATAGATTTCCCAAAACTCCTCCCCCGTTTTGACCGAAGCGATTCCGTGCAGTGTATTCTCGTACTCGATATAGCCATGGGCCTTGGAGATTGGAGGTCGGTACCAGAAGGACCACGCGTCTTTCAGCGGGTGCACCTGGGCGGTTGTCGACGGGGCCGACGGCTTGTTCTCGGAGATGGGCGCCATGCTCGGCGCCCTGCCGACCGGCTTCATTGCGTCCTTGGGCACACCCGTCTTGGCCATGGCCGAGCCCATGGCAGTATCGAAGGGGTTCCCGGGGGTCTTTGGCGTTTTGGCGGATCCAAAGGATGCGAATGCGCCGGAGCCTAGGCCAAAGGCGCTGGACGCGCCGCCTGTCGGGGAGACCAGCCCACCTCCGGGGGTGTTGAATGGACTGGCCTTGCCATGCGACGACGTGTCGCCGGCGCCATGGCGCTTGGAGAAGGGAGCGTTGCGGGGGGAGGCATCAGCAGCCGAGGAGCCGTTGGGCCCATTCGATGACGTCGAGAGGGAAAGCTTTCCGGAGCTGGCGGTCGAGCTTGTCAGTGATCGTGTGAGGGGGCGAGCTAGGGGCAGCGCGGGAGGTTTACTTTGTGCGACGGGTCCATAGATTGTTGGTATCCATTAAGACTTGCTGCTGTCTCCTCTGTAACGAATGGGCTTGATGTCGAAACCGACACCTCGAATGGGCTTCGCGAGGGCCGAGACGGGGAGGGGTGGCGCGCGGGCGTGGAGGGCGACGGCGTGGCGAACAGGCGACTGTGGGTGGTTTTGGAGGTCTTGGAGACTGGATGTTGGGGGCGCACACGAGGCTCTGGTACGGGAGGCGAGGATGGAATGAGCGACGAGACGGTCTTCAGTCGGCTTCGCGGGGACGGTACGCGGGGTGGTTGGATAAAGCGGTCGAGCAAGGGTCGAGAGAGGATGGCAAGCGGCGTTGATGAGTGCTGTGAAGGCGGTGGTGGAATGAGATGTTGTTGTTTGTGGATCTGCTGGGGGTTTCGAGGAGGTCGAGAAGAATTTCTGCGTGAGGTAAAGTACGGAGCCCGTCGAGCGTCGACCTTGGGCTGGGTGAAAAATCTCAGGCATGGAGAGTACCAGGCAGGTACCGCTAGTGGCTGGCCTCCACTGTTAGCGGCTGCGACTGCCTGCGGGCGCCAGTGGCAGCGCTCGCTGGCTTCTGGAAAATCAGCCATCTGCTCCACTCTTCGTCCCCTACCTAGAATGGGCTCATGGAGCTCTTCAGGGCTCCGTGCGCTGTCTGCTGCTTGACGTAATGACTCTGCAGGCGAGCCCAGGGGTGTTGCTTGAACACCCGCCGACCTCAGGCACATGAGGTCCAATATCTACAACTCCAGCAGCAGGCTTATGCGTTATTGATGTCTTGCTGCGTGCGTACTCGTACGAGCCCCTGGCATGTCCTACTTGAAGATGTGCCACGGATTTCTGTCCGAAATGGGGCGGTATGACGCTTCGCGCTGTGCTCTGTGTCCTGTGCCCTCTCCACGGGGCTGCAGTGCAGTTCACACTGCGTGGCAGTTGGACTCGTCGGATGGGGGCCCGGACGAGAGCCGCCAACCAAAGCGCCTCCCTTTCGCCTTTGAGCTCTGTGGAATAGCTGCATGAGTACGGACTAGTAGTTGGAGTGCTTGCTACCACTTATTCGTCTTACCCTCTCCATCCGTCAACCGCTGCTTGAACAGCCCCCAGCGTGCAGGACGAACCGTCAGCCTCGAGTCCGTAGCTCTCCCCGCAATCTTACCATGCAGCCAGCATGCAGTGTATTATTGCTTGTGCTTCGTACCTACGCACGAGTATGTCGCAGTCCAGCAGGCTGGGGGACACCGGTTCGTACACTCAGGTCTCGACTGGACCATGGCAAAGACGGTATTGATTGGTTGCTTGCAAAGCTGCGTTCGTGTCCCTCCCTTACTGAACCAACTGGTTGTTGGCGGACTCTCCGGACTGACGTGTGACTGAGAGCTTTACCCATATCGGCCGAGACGGTCGAGTCAGTCATCCGGCGAGGATGCAGCCAAGCAGCCTACAAGCTCCGTGTCTTGCAATCTTTTTATGCACGCAGCCATGCGTCTCAGGGACTTGCGTAAAGAGGAGCATGCAGTTTCGAAATGCCTGCCAGAATCTGCTGTCAACACACACACAAAACGGCCATGGCGGGTCTTGTAGGGCTGCCGATACGTATTGAGATCGTAGCGTTTCCGCATGTATGGCATTGCGACTACAGCTGTAGTCCAGGGCGCTGCGGTCGCGTGCGTGTGGAAGAAATACCTATATACTCTGTCATGGAGCTTTGTTACGCTTTTCTGGATATCTAATTTGATTGGGGATGCAGATTGAAAGTCTGAACAAGTGCTGCTCTTCTTCTACTCAGCCCGGAGTTGAGTCCGAGAAACGAAGTACGGAGTACGTGCGGAGTACGAAGTACAGTGAGGTCCATGCAGGCTGCCCCACCAAGCCTCCTGCAGCCTGTAGAGTTGCATCGTTATCGCCCCTCGCTGGCTTATCGCACCCAAAAAAATTTCCTAGGTCCTCGCCGTCCATACCAGCCTCGTGCCCAGCTCAGAGGCGTCAGTCTCTACCCAACTCCCACATCAACGTCCAAAGAGTTCATATTCCACGATGGGGCCCTCAAAAACACGGACGGTCAAGAACAAGCACGCCGCGCCCAAGACCGGCGCACCGGGCAAGGGCGGCGCAAAGCGGTCCGCCACCGATGGCATCTCCAAGCCCAAATCGAAGAAGCCACTCAAAGGCGCCCCGCCGTCGAAGCAGCTCAAGGAGAAGAACCGCGCTGCGCTGCTGAAGAAGCCCAAGAGGAAGAAGTACACGGAGGAGGAGCTGGGCATCCCTAAGCTCAACATGATCACCCCCGTGGGCGTGGTGAAGCCCAAGGGCAAGAAGAAGGGCAAGGTCTTTGTCGACGACACGGTACGTACCGGCTGATGAGCCGTAGTTTCAGGGGAGCTAACGGACGAGTATAGGAGAGCATGGGCACGATCCTCGCAATTGTGCAGGCGGAAAAGGACGGCCAGATCGAGTCCAAGATGATCAAGGCCCGGCAGATGGAGGAGATCCGCGAAGCCAGGAAGGTCGAGTCCGAGAAGAAGGAGTCGGAGAAGAAGTCCAAGCTCGAGGAAACCAAGGACTCGCTGCGCAAGAAGAGAAAGCGGAGGGCCGACAACCCGGAGGACGAGTCGATCAAGAGCCTAACAGTGGCTGGCTCCAAGGCCGGGAAGCCCAAGAAGAAGGTTGCGTTCGCGTGAGGAGAAAAATTCAAGGGGGACATTCATCGGGCTTGTTATTTGGCATCGTTTGGCGCTCGGAGTTGAAGCATACTATGGACGGCGGGTATTATGCAGAGGATTTATATCTGGGATCAAGTATTTATACCTGGAGCCATCATGAAGTCACAATCTCAGATCAGGTAATATTCCTTCTATCCCATGCGTAGCTCTATCTGAATCTTCCATATCTTCTTGACATGTATTTATGTTCCGCTCCATGTCCGCCAAGTAATCTTTGCTCTAGTCTAAATGCTTGTGGTTTGAGCTCGTTCTATGAATAGGAGTCTAATCCTGCTCAATGGCCAGCCTTCGGCGCATCGGGTCATAGTCAGCGCCTCGTGAGGGTTTGTCTGTCGTTCGGGGGTCCTGCAACGGCGTGACACTGTCCAGGTCGACGTTGAAGGCCATGTGGTTCAAGAAGTTGCCAATCTAGACGGCACGGTCAGCCACAAAACGATACTGTTCAAACATGCGGGTGCTGGGACTTACAGGACGCGGGTGCCATCTGGTCCCGCCAGTCTCGAACCAGCAGAGGTGGCCGCCGAGCGAAGTCGTGATCATAACCGTGCTGGGGTTCTGCATGAACTCCTCGTAAGGAAGTCCTGCATTGACGGCAATCTATCTCACATGTTAGGAGGCCGATTTTCCGGAGAAGGGGGGATGGGTTGCATACCGGGTCGTCGGTGGCCTGAATGGCCACGAAGGGGATCCTGATCGCCAGCACGGCGTCTGTGGACGAGGCATCACGGTAGTACGCGTACTCGGTAGGGTATCCCCATGTTGGGCACCTGCAAACATGGTCAGCCAAGTTCTCACCCAATTGCATAGCAGGATTACATACTGGACCTCGCGATCAAAGTCGTGCAAGTAGGTGATCCTTTCGATGGCAGTCAAGTCCAAGTCGGTGTAGTGCTCCAGCTCCTTCTTGTGCGTAGTTATCAGTCCTTTCATTGCAGCTTCAATAGTATTAGCTCTGGTGCATCGGGGGGCCAACAGAATTGCCACTTACTCCCCATGACGCGGAGATAGACCTCCCTGCTGAAGAAGCTGTTTTGGAGAATCTTGCTCGAGACCTCCAGGTTGAACGGATTTGAGCATACAACGGCTGCCTTCAAGATGCAGTTTGAACCCTCTTCACCGCAGTACTGACACGGGCGTTAGTTGTGCGTTCTCCAGGCACGATGGCTTGGCTAACTTACATTGGTGAGCATGTTGGCGCCGAGTGAGAAGCCAATGCCAAACAATGGCCGATTGGGAAAAGTCTCGTGCAGCCATTTCACCGTCTGGGGAGATTGTTAGCACGAATCCATCTGGAGGCTCTGTTCCTCGGCTTGCACGTACCTGTCGGACATCCCAGGTGGTACGGGCATTGTAGAGCACGCCGCTGGTGATCTTGCTCCCGGCGCAGCCTCGCGAGTTGACGACACAGACCTCCCAGCCGCCCTCGCCAATCAACGGCGCAATCACGTGTCGAAGATAGACCTCGTGAGAGCCGCCGGAAAGGCCGTGGAGGACGACGAGCATCGGCTTGCTGTCGTCTGAGCCCACATTGTCAAACTGCTCGTCGGTGTAGTAGACTGTCCTCCGCGGCAGGGTCTCGTCGACCTCCTCGAATGGCTCCACGGCAAAGTCGACCGCAAAAGTCCCCTGGTATGTCTTGTGATCCGCCTGGAAGAGCTTGCGGCGGTAGTAGACTTTTGGCCCATGAGGTTTCATGGCCGTCCACATCGTCTGGAGGTGCCCATTAAACAGCAGGGGGTTGAGGTGGCATGGCGGTGTCGCGTTTTCGCAAATCTTGAGCAGGTCCGTCTCCTTGCCGTCCTTTTCCCTCACCGTCCTGGGCGTTGGCGCATGGGTGAAGGCAATCTTGGCTCGGCCTAGCCACTCCATGATCGTTGAGCGACTGCGTCGGGCGGGTGAGTGCAGAAACAAGAAGTAGCAAACGCTGTCGCAGCAGCTCCTCCGTATGAGATGCAGCACTTCCCCAGAAACGAGAGCACGGGGCAGCAAAATAAACTCGGGATCCCCAGGTTGGCCCGGTACGAGTAATTGAGAGTTTGAGACAATAGAGAAAAGGCCCAGATTATTCGTGCGGTGATGCCCAGCCACCAACACAGTCAGGCATTGGTTGCACGCGGAATTGCGCGGGAGGTGGGCTAATGAAATAAGGAAGTCTCGGGGTCATGGCTTCGGCCGATGCATCTCTTCTGAGCATAAAACCCGGGCTCAGCGCCGGCCACGTAACGCAGCAGCCCGGCTTCACCGTGAATATTGACGCTATCAAGCCAATGGGAAAGGGTTTATTCGAACCGGAGCATTCAGAGAAGCCCGATCTCCGGCATCTATGGACCGCAGCGGGTCGCGACGCTGACGGCATCTGCCGAGGCACGCCTAACAGGGGTTTGCTGGGCGCGGGTCGGAAGTGCGGCGCCTACACTTCCGACGACCACATCGCCATTCACGTGACCGGGCTTGGCTCTCGACCTTGTTTTGGCTCGTCCGCACAAAGCCTTTACGCCCGACACCCGCTGCTATCATGAGTCCATGACCATACATCCCGCAACGCCCCGTAAAGGAACGACCTCCTTGCCAGCACGAATGGATGCCATCTCCAGAATGGATACGAAGCGCCGCTGCGACGCAACCATGGACTGTGCGCCGGTCGGGATGGGGTAGTCACGGTAGAGGTTGCCGTGACGGCTCTGCGCCTCCGTGGCCTGATGAACATCCCCCACCTGCGACACTCGCGATCATCTACCAAAGCTGCATCGACGGCGGCATTTTATGCGACTGAACTGGCCTTGCGAACTGGGAAACGTGCTGGGTGCTGCATTCGGAAGCTGGAGGGCTGGCGTGTGGATGTGCAAGCCCCGGGTAATATGGCAGCATGCCTGAGGCCCCTGGGGCACACGCCTGTGGGGGACTGTCGACCACCTCGCGCAGCTATCCCGACTTGCCGCGGAACTCTACCATGCCAGGGCAGACCTGATGGCTGCGAGACTGCTTTCAGGCGGTAATGTTCGTGGAGCAGGCTGGCTCTGTCTCTCGCCTCGCTGCAACGTGCCAACAACTACAACGACCAAACCATCGACCTCCTCCAGTTGCGAAGGCGCACCTCCGTCGGTGTCGTGACTCTATCCCGCGGTCTCAATTCACGGCAGAGAAACGAATGCAGCTACTTTGCCAATTCCGTCAGGCCAGCTCGGTCCTGGCTTATGGGCCAGCCGTGCCGACGAGGCTCAGTGGCAGGCGCCAGCAAAGCTGTGCATTTCCCGTTCAAGCCTCACAGGGCTCCAGCACATCACCACCTCATTTTGATACGTGCAAGCCGCTGCGGGCACAGCACCGCCACCAACGCAGATGCACATTTGGCACGGCGGTTCGCGACAGGAAGCATGCAGGCCATGTCGGCTTCACGCATTCTGACATGAAAAACTTCCGAGCGCAGCTTTGAAATCCACCAGCCACACGAGGCAGAGGCGGATGGGCGGAGGAGAATTCGTAAATGATCCGCGAGGATTCGTATGTAGTGCTTCGTGCCCGCTGAGCGCGCAGACCCCGCGTTAGCTCACGGTGGTCTAGCGGGCTCCCTGAAAAGGCTCCTGGGCAGATTTATATCTGCTGGAGGGTTGCCTTGGGGCGGATGGGCTTGCAGAGCGTCCGGGGGAGGGTTTGACGTCACATGACGGAAGTCTGCAAGTGCACAGAAATGGAACGGACAATGAAGCTGGTGAGCCGGTGGCGTGGACTGTTGATCGAACAGCGAGCTTGGGGGCTGGCCACTTCTTTCTTCAGCAACGAGCCGCCACAGGTGCAGCTCCCCAACACGGTCGGGTAGGTTCGCCAACGCTGAGGGCATGGCATTGGGCTTTCTCTGCCGGATTGCTGCATCCCCCGGCTTGCATTTTCTGTTTTATTCTTCGCTTGCGGTTTTTTTCCTCGCCGAAGACGGCATTCTGGCGTCAAGCTCCAGCCTGACGTTGGTCGTGGTCGCTGGTGGTCAAGGCTTACCTGAAAGAGCCCCTGTCGTCTCGGCTAAGGTGCGGCGATTTACCCAAAAGGCACTAAAACTCTAACTGGGGCACTCGCGAGCCGCTGCCATGAGGCATCTGCCAAAGCCTCGTCGTCGCCGCCGACATGCTGCCATGAAAGACGTCGGAGGAAGTGATGATCACGGAGAACGGGCTCGGTCTGGCAGAGGAGTAAAATCCTCGGATCGACCAGGATCCCCTCCCCGGGAGCCCCGTCGCAGCCCCAGCAGCAGAGCCCGCCATCGCCATTCGAGACCAGAGCACGCCTCACACGACCGTCACCATTCGCGAGAACGCAGCCGAGAACGCCCAAGACGCCGTTTGTCCGAGTCTTCGCGTCGGGGAGCCGAGGTGGAGGATCTGATCCCTCGCTATCGTGCAACCAAGGCGCGTCACCCTGAGCCTGACGACAAGCCATCTCGACGGAGCCCCAGCCGTGAACGCGCCGCCCCAAGCTCCCCCTCCTCGACCAAGCGACACAGGGGCCGGAGTCATTCGTCGGATCGCCACCGTCGAAAGAGGTCCAAGAAGGACAATAGCCCGTATCGACGCGATCGGGACCTCTCGCGAGACCCTGACTCAAGGAAACATCGGCGACGCTCACCTCGCGACCGTCACGAGCCATCCCACCGTCGCCACACCCATTCCCACAGATCCCCGACACATTCTGAAGATACCCATTCCCGGCACAAACGGAGGTCTCGCTCCAGAACCCCAATAAGGCAAGACCTAATTCCACGGCAAGCCGTATCGCGTGAGTCGCGAGAGTCGCGGCATCCAAAGTCTGCCCTACCCCCACCACCCTCGCGGAGCCCGTCGCCGAAACCAGGTCGTCGTCACGAGTCTGCCCGCCGTGCAACCCCACCGGCTCGCTCTGATCAACCCGGCAAGATATCTAGCGCTGCTACGGGAGATCGGCCTGGTGCAGACCCAGATCACCGGCCATCGTCTCGACACGCGCCGCCGCGATCTCCCAAAGCTCACCGGGAGCGGAGGCGTCGGGAGGAGTCTGCCGAACCGCACCACTCCTCGCGATCTGACGTCGACGACGATATGGCGTCGCGAAGCAGCTACCGTGGTGGACATAATCCCATGTACGCGCACAAACCTTACTACGGCAACGAGCCTCGTGGAGGTGACCCCCAGGCCTACACTCAATCTCCACAGCAAGGGGGCTCGTACCACGACTCGCCGACAATGTCCCCATATGGAGCGTATCGAGGAGGATGGGCAGGACAATACTCACCTCAACAGTATGTGACCAAGCGCTGATTGCTTCAGAGTGTCTTGAAACTTGCTAACCGTTATAGTCAATATCCACCCCAGTATCACCATGGTCATGGAAGTTATGGCCCCCCGAATGGCCCGCCAGAGCACTATCATTCTCACCACCCGCACTCTCCTTCATACTCTACCCCATCCGGTCCAGCGCAGCCATACCCACAGGGCAGCTACCGGGGAAGCTATCGAGGTGGCAGCTTCCGAGGGGGCGCCTCGTTTCCCAGCCGTGGCGGCCACCGAGGGTCTAGTTCGCACTATGGACCTGGAAAACAAGGCCCGTCACCAAGAGGCCATGATGTTCTGCCCGAGGAGTCGAGCAGCCGACGACAGAGTGTTGTGGGCGGGTCAAATGACGAGAAACAGGCCCACCCAACCGCCTCGGATGTTGAGAAGAAGCCGGCAGAAGGGCCCAAAGCCTCGACAGGAGATGCTCCTGAAGCAAAGAAGAGCGACGAGGCAGCTGCGCCGGCATCGAACCGACCACCAGCGTCCAACCCTGCACCATCGCAGCCTGGCACATCCGGAAAGTTCAGCTTTTCTTTCAAACCGTCGTCAAAGCCCACTCCTACTGCCCCGAAACCCGAAATCTCGCAGAAGTTCAACGCTGCTCCGCCAAGAAAGGAACCGGAGAAGGAACCGGAGCGAAAAGACAGCCGCGACCGCGGACCTCCTCGCGGGGCACCTACGGAGCCTGCCTCTGCTCGCCCCCGGCATGACTTGAAGAATGCCCCAGAGGGTCCCCGAATAGGCCCGCGGATGCGGAAAGTGAAGAAGATCATGAAGAGACTGAAGCCCCGACCGACCTTGCCTCTGGAGTTGGCTACGTCCGAGTCCGTATTTTTCAGAAAGCCGGGCAATGAGTCTGTGGTTGGATCAGGGACCTATGGCAAGGTCTTCAAGGCCCGCAATGTCTACACCAAAGGCCTCGTTGCCCTAAAACGAATCCGCATGGAAGGAGAGAGGGATGGGTTCCCGGTCACCGCTGTCCGAGAAATCAAGCTGCTGCAATCCCTGCGGCATACGAACATTGTCACTCTCCAAGAGGTCATGGTTGAGAAGAACGACTGCTTCATGGTCTTTGAATACCTCTCCCACGATCTCACAGGCTTACTCAACCACCCGTCGTTCAAGCTAGATCCGGCGCAAAGGAAACACCTCGGAAAGCAACTGTTTGAGGGACTGGATTACCTGCACACGAGAGGAGTGCTTCATCGGGATATCAAGGCTGCCAATATCCTAGTCGGCAGCGACGGAATCCTGAAGCTTGCCGATTTCGGGTTGGCTCGCTTTTATGCAAAGCGACATCAGCTCGATTATACCAACCGCGTCATTACGATTTGGTACCGTTCGCCAGAGCTGCTGTTGGGGGAGACGCAATACACCGCTGCCGTCGACGTCTGGAGCGCCGCGTGCGTCATGGTCGAGATATTCACCCGGCAGGCGATTTTTGCTGGTGATGGGACGGAACTCAGCCAACTCGAAAAGATATACAACATCCTTGGAACGCCAAACCGCCAAGACTGGCCTGGTCTTGTTGACATGGCATGGTTCGAGCTGCTCAGACCAACAGCGAAGCGGAAGAGCGTCTTTGCCGAAAGGTATCAGGATGAAGTAACGCCTGCGGCTTATGACCTCCTGTCTGCCATGTTTTGTTACGACCCTGCCAAGCGACCAACCGCCGCCGAAGCCCTGCAACACGCATACTTTACGGCCGAGGAGCCTCTGCCCAGGCAGGCGGTAGAGTAAGTACAAGCCAGATCGCCCCCTTGACGGGAACGGAAGCAACTGACACATGCACGCAGGCTCGCGGAGATCGACGGCGATTGGCATGAGTTCGAGTCCAAGGCATTGCGGAAGGAGAACGAGCGTCGGGAGCGCGAGGCTCGGAAGGCCGCCAAGGACGCTTCTCGGGAGAAGGACAAGAAGCGCGGGCCAGACAGCCACGGCCGTGAAAGGGAGGCAAAGCGGGTTCATGTTGACGACAAGGCTACGTAAGTTGCCAGTCGACCGGAGTCGAGGTGAGACTCATGTCGGATTCCTTGAGTGATGCATCCACCATCTACACTCAAGGGGTTGTGAGCAGTCATGACAGATCTTTCGACCACAGGGTTAGGTTCATGAGGAAAGACACGGACATGGTAGAATCATGATGCGCGCGGGCAGGGAGGCATGCGCGCTTGTACGTTAGCTTTTGGAGTTGCCCGGAGTTTTTCGCTGCGACACGGCCCAGTAGCCAAATGAAAGATCAACACCAGCAGTCAGGCATGGCGATCAGAGCTCCGGTGCCGGTTTCCTCTGATTCACGGTAGATCTCCATGGCGTTCGCCAGCTGCAGGCATGCGAAAGGGGCAAATGGTCCGCCGGAACCGAGACACTGGTTAGTAAGGCTGCGAAGGACCCATTTCAAACGATGGCCGATCATCGCAGCCTCGAGCTTTCGTCGCTGGTCAACCATGGGAAGATGATGAACGCTACGGGCATGAACAACAAGATGGCGCAGGTGAAACACGTCGGTCAGCGTGATGGGGTTGCGTTGAGCACGACTGGCGTGAACAACAACAAGATGATGGAGTCGACTCATGTTGAGCAGCGTGACCGGTCTGCTTTCAACTCTACCAGCATGTACAAGACGACGGAGACGAACCGCGTAGATCAGCGTGATGGAGCTGCTGTCAACCCCACCGACATGAGCAGCAAGATGATGCAGTCAACGCCAATGGCGCAGCGCAACAAGGCTGCGATGAACACCACCAACAACAAGATGGCACCGTCCACCCACGCCGAGCAGCGTGACGCGACCATCTTCGAAGCCCTGGCCAACCACATTGCCAACCTCAAAGCCGCCAAGAAAAACACCGAGATGGCCACCGCCGCCGGCGCTTCCAATGGCGCCGCCACGAGCAACAAGGTGACGCAGCGTGGCCGGGCTGCGGTTAGCACGACGACGGCGTCTGTGAATGGCAACAAGACGGTGGAGGCGCTCGTCGGCCACAAGAGCAAGACGAACGCTACGGGCGTGAACAGCAAGATGGCGGAGGCCGTCTACAGGGAGGTTAGCAAGAGGATGGACATGGAGGCAGAAGCGAAGAAGGCTGGGGCTCAGAAGAATGAGACTACGTGCTAAAGACTCAAGGAGGCTTGATTGCGTAAAGGGTATTAAAATCTACTATAGTAGATAAGAAATGCCTCTTGATCACTAGCAGGTTCCAGAATCTTAATTAAAGGCCCTGTGGTTGCTTCTGCCTACCCCGTGATCGTCCTTGCAACCAAGGATGCCAACATGCCAGCCTACACGAAAGTACCAATCTTCGTCCGAGTCCGAGCCCTCTTCGTCCCGATGAAACCACCGAATCCGGGTTAATTCCTCATCGCCAAGCTCCCCCAGCTGATCGACAAAGTGCGCCGCCGACTCGCCATCGAACCCCTGTACCACGTCCACCTGAACAAATTCCTCATCGCAGTCGTAAAAGACCTTGGGCCGAGTCTCTCCTGGCCAACCAAGGCTGCGTCCCTGTTGTTCACATTGGCGGGCACCCCGGTCCAGCAACCAGACGAAGCAGTCCAAGTTCTTGCAGGCGATTTCCCTGACTAAACCGGCGACAAAGCCCCGAGGCGTAGGCTCGCCGTGGAGGCGGCCAAAAGCATAGGGCCAGTCGCGGTTCCAGTCCGGGTCAAACTCGACAACGAGATTTCTCATGGGTATGAGGCCCTTCACGGGCGCCGAGAAGGGCAATTCGGCAAGGAGGTTGATCCAATTCAGGCGCCGCCAGTCGCGGTACCGAAAGTCCAACGTTGCCGCGAGGCTCATGGGGTCCAGGTTGAATGCGTCTTGGTAAGGACGCACCATGAGGTGCCAGTCCTCGCCGCCGTCGTCTTGCAGTGCCGGAGCTGCTATAATGGCTGGAAGCTCCCTGTGCTTTTCCCACGATTCTAGTTTAGATGTTTGTTCGTATTGGCTTGCGAGACGGCGTCTCGTTTCATTCCACTGCGTCATGTTGAAGCGGCTCACGATAACCTCGCGAGATTCCCTGCACGCCGTCCAGAGGCCAACGTCCCAGAGGTAAGCGGACCGGTTGACCTTACCATCAACATCGAGTCCCGGAACACCGGCGATATAGTACCTGCGGGCGCTGGTTGGCGGGCATGGTAGGTTTGTGTGAGGCACCTTCGTGCTCGTGTCTGCCTTCTGGTGATTGTCAAAGACGGAGAAGGCATGTATGCCAGCGCGACCATGGCCCGTTGGACGAATTGCAGACTCCCAGATCTGACGCCTCAGCTCGGGTGGTAGCTTTGGAAAATGATGAAACGTCGCGAAGCTCATCATTGAGACGTGGTTGATAAAGGCAATTTGAGGTTGAGGAAAGAAGATTGAGGGATGAAGAAGCGCGAGAGGGTCGGGAAGGGGAGAGAACGTGCCGACGAGTTGATGCCTAGAGGCTTGGTTTATTAGATGCTATTAATCAGGTAGGTAGCGGAAGCACTTGGGGGGGAGGTTGCGCCTACCGTTTAAGACGCCAACACTGGGCAGTAGGTACTACATCAAATCTCGACTACAGCCGTGCTGTCTTTTTCCTTCTTCATCTTCTTCTACTCTCTTGACTGTGCCGTATAACGAGATCCCGTAAGGCGGTATCTCGTGTGCATTCTCGCCTTTGACTCGAGCTTGACTCTGCACGTAGATTTCCATCCGTTCAGCCAGTATGTGACCTCGCACGACACTCCTCAGGCTTTGCCGATTTGCGGGCGACGAACATCAACATCCAACCTAAAGTCCAACCGCAATGCCCAAGGTGCGTGATGTCTCTCTAGCCCAGCTTCTGTTTTGTTCTTGGGAAGCTCAGCTACCTCGATGTTGTCGTAGTCGAACAACATCCCCGTGGGCGACGCATCCGACCGCCGACCACCCTTCGTCACGCCCCTCGCCTCTTTGCTGGATAAACCACCATAGATTGCGGTATTTGCTTGTGGTGGATAGATATACGCTGATGTGCTGGATAGACTGCCCCCTTCTCCATGCGGGACGGCAGCGGCAAATTTGACTTGGTCGCTAAGATACATGTTGGCACAGAGAACGGCCTCACAAGTACTACCTCCAAGCTGCTGCGCAGAGACCTCCCTCTAACGTCACGTTCAAACTCTAGATGCCGATCTCGTCGACCTCGGCCCCCCCCCCCCCCCCCAACGTAAGATTGTCCGGCTTCTGTCCACTTGGGCAACACTTGTTGGAGAACCTTGCTGAACGAGATGCAATAGTCGGACAACTCCGCCGCCGCCCCTCCCAAAGTACGTCCCAATATCCCCCATCCGTCTTGATATTTACAGTCAAGCTGAGAGGTCCGTGGCAGCGAGCCCCGGTATGCCCATCAAGCAGTTGGCTGACATGATTGGGTGTAAAGGCTGCGCAAAGGCAGCGGGTTGTACGAAGTTCCTCCATCTGCGGCTTTTCTGCTACTTGGCTAATTCACTATGTGTAGCATGCCGTTAAGAAGGACGCCGTAGTTGCTAAGGCGAGCTTGACCATGGAAAGGGTATTGGAGCCTGGGTGGACAGTTGGCGGAATGGCAGCGGTGGGTGCTGAATGGCTCTTGATTACTTGGTTCTAGTGTCTCAATTGAAGGCCGTACAGTCACTTCGACCATTCTAAATCTAGGTATTGGCCTCGTAAAGGTGCCCGTGCCTAAGGTCCTGGCATCTTCATGGCGTCTCTGGGCTATATCAAGTACTCGCCTTACTTGAGGAAACGCCTGATACTCACTTATACGAAGTAACTCCGTAGGCCATCCTTTAACGTCCTTCAGGACTGGGATGCTCACGATGTCCATCTCTTCTGGTGTGCGAATGCTCCAGCCTCGTATTTTCCCTATTCCTTGCGGTTCCTTGCTATTCCTGCCGTTTCTCGCTGTTCCTGGCATTCCTCGCCGTTCCGTATACTTCGAGCTACTTTATGGTGTCTCAAGTCTAAACACCCAACATTCTGCAAAGAAGCCTGTGCTTGCGGTCCCTATGACGACGAGTGAATATCTCTGCAAGGCACAACAAGGCGTGCTATGAGCATGACTTCATGTCCCTGTCGCAGAGCGCCCAGCCGCGCCGCCGACAAGTCTTGAATCTTCCAAGTTCCCGCCCCGCCAACCGCCCGCCGACGTGACGAGTCAAGCCCAGCACACAACTGGCCCGCAGCAACGCCCGCCCTGCCCATGCATAGCAGCAGGTTGGCTCATGCAGAATCGCCCCCGCGGATGAACGCCGAGAGGTGTGTTGCAGCACCCCCTCTCGGCAGACGAGTATAAGAGGGGCCCGGCTGGGCACTCACCACCCCGTTGCGCATCTCCAACGCAACGTCCTTCTACAAATTCATCTACGATACATTCCGTGCTCTGCTAGATACCAAACATGAAGTTCTGCACGGCAACCGCCCTCGCCTGCCTCGCCGACAGCGCCATGGCCGCCCCGATCAACGGCATCAAGCTCCTCGAGAGCCGTGACGCGGTTGCCTTTGAGGCTCACATCAACCACATCCAAGAGATTGCCGAGGCGAGCGCAGCGCCGAGGTGATGGGGGGGTTCAATCAGCACATTGATGCGAGGGAGAAAACATTGGATTTAGTTGCGGCAAAGGGTCTGGCGAGGTCCTCGGGGCTTTTTGGATGATGACTGGGTGATGGCTTCGAGATGGACAGCTAATTTCTCACGACTTGCCTCGTGAACTTCACAGCTCGTCAGCCATTGAGTCATTCACATGCCGTCAAACCGACATCCATCCATTGCAGGTATCTCATAACTAGAATAGCAAGAGCGTTTCATTGCCCGTCGTTAACACACCCCATATTTTGCCGTGACTCCCGCTAAATCCATCGAGCAACCATCGTTCGTGTGGCCATAAAATACCACTTTTCTCTATAGAATCATCAAAAACGTCCCAAGATCACAATCCCGTGTGCCTTTGTCCCCAACCCCTTTTCATACCGTCTTTGCGTGCCCTTGTTTATTGACGCCCTTCCCCTTGAAGTCAGTTGACTGCAGCAGATGGCGAAGACTCCCTTCGGCGCGGCCTTCCTGCTTGGCCGTTGACCCCCAGGGGATCCAACTACCAAGTGTTGCAAACAAGCCTGCCCCGGAACCCACGTCTTGTATTGACGAGATCGCCCCCTTGGCTAAAGGCTGGTCAAGCCCATCGGCTGGCGGCGCAGGTGCTGTCTTGTTGTTCCCAGCATCGTGTGCCTCGGGCGGTTGTTCAGGAGTCGTCCGGAGTTCCAGCTGGCTGGTCGAGGCCTGCGGGAGTGCTGGCTCGCTCACCAGGCCGGTGGCCGAGATTCGTGGCGTCGACGTTTCCCCAGGCGTGAGGTTCTGTCTTGGGCCATCGATGAGTGCCAGTGAGGTAGATGGCCTCCTGACGTGATTCTTGGCCGGAGTCTCCCCGTCCTGCGAATTCGCATCCTCAAATGTGCTCCGACACGAGGTGGTAGGTGAAGAGTTGCCAGAGTCCTTTCTTGCAGCCCGCCCGCGGATCTCCTCGGCTATTTCAGAAGCAGACTTCTTCTTGGTTTTATCTTCGTCTGAAGATCGGCTGGACGACATGATGGTCTCGAGCGTGCCCATCGCTCGACTATTCCTCCTGCCGGGTTGTCGTCGCTTCCTCTGACGCCTCATGTTTCGTTCATCGTCCGAGGACACGACCTGCAGCGTCGGTCCCTGTAATTCGTGGCTTTGCTGCGCCGGCGCCAAGAACGACGTGCCGGATCCGTGAGGGGCGTAGTGGACTTCGTACTGGTTGCTCAGAGAGTACCTCGACCTGGCACAGATCTCAGCGATGCGGTCCAGATCGGCGTTGATATCACTGCCCCCGCTGTGTGCCTCCATGTTCGCCATGAAACTCTTGAAACTAAACGCCTCCACAGGGGGCAGCTTGGTCTCTTGGTGGACTTGGACGCCCGTCATCTTCTTCGCACGAGCCCTCGCCATGGTGCTCAACATCCCATTACCCGCAGAGGCGACCTTGCTGGCAAAGGGCAGCCCTCGGCTCAAACCTGCCCCAGGCCCACCGGCATCGGAGCCGGAGCCGGCCCCACCGTGGACAACAACGCCGGGCCGAGTCGAGCTCGCCGGCCGACTGGGTGTGGGAGGGTGGTAGCTGCGAACGATGACGGGTTCGGAGTAGGTGCTGCTCTGGGCCCCGGTGGACTTGGCGTATCGGTGACGGCTCGGGTAGTGGTTGTTGATTTCGCGGAGGGCCGAGGTGCGATGCTCGGCAGTCGAGTCGTCGACGGGGATGGGCCTGCCCTCGGCGGTAGAGGGCACGAGGCTCGTCGAGGACGGGTTGGCTCGGAAGGGCCGTGTAAAGGAGAACGGGAAGGGATCGCGGCGAGGGTCGGTGGGATGGCGGGAGGATGAGGCGGTGGACGACGGCGCGTGATGGCGAGAGGTTCGAGGTGTGGCCGAGTGCGACGACATGGCGGACGGGTGGGAGACGAGTGGCATCAGTTTTATATATCGGGGTGTCGGAGACGGGTGTCGCTCCCGCAGTATCCTGTGCCTCAGCGGCACATTGGGATACGTGCGGCGTGCCTTTGGGCTGATCTGCAGAAGGGTTCCTGGACGCACGCCGTCTCAGGACATGGCTCGCAGCAGCGGTGCCGTCCAGTGCCCGATCGACGTCGAGATCCGACGCAAGGTGAAGCCAGAGGCCCGAATGCTGCTACGCCCACGACGGGGCGCACGGCCAAATCGACGGACCCGTACCTAAACAGCGGTGGGGCCGGGCGCTATCGCGACTGCAGTCAGTCGTAAAAGGACGCCGCAGCGAGACAGCGAACAGCGAAGCTGACGGAGAGACGGTCTCGAGAGATTGGGATTGGGGAGAGCAGGTGGAGGAGGAGAGACAGGAGACGAGACGAAACACGCAAGGGGACAGCAGCAGGCAACTGCAGGACGATGGGAATCTGATTGAAACAACGTGGTGGTGGTGGTGGGCAGAGGCTGCATGAATGTCTGTCGTGGCTCGGTG
Organism: Tolypocladium sp. Sup5 PDA-1; assembly: GCA_000750105.3. NCBI lineage: Eukaryota > Fungi > Ascomycota > Sordariomycetes > Hypocreales > Ophiocordycipitaceae > Tolypocladium > Tolypocladium sp. Sup5 PDA-1. The sequence continues at coordinate 777,287 of JPHH03000008.1, forward strand.
TCAACCAGAGGGTTGGTGAGAGGTCCCAGCGCAGCTCCCATCCCATCAGTCCTCCAGCTGCGCGGCACAAGCACAGGGGGGGACGCTACTGAGGCACCCCCTCCGCTGTGCGCTGGCGTGTGCCGCGCCAATTGGCTGCCGATCCCGTGGCGGGGTTGAGGAATCGACGTGGACACGCCCCAGTTGAAGCGTTTCTTCCCTCGACTCTGGCGCAGGCCGACGTTGACTGGACAATTGGGAGCGAGTGGGATGGGTCTGGGCGTCTGTGTGCACGAGGGCAGGCGAACGAGATGCCGCTGTTTTCCGTGGGAGGCAAAAGAGGCGGGCTGAACGTCACAATTAAGCGGTGCGTGGTACTCGACAGTTGGTGGTTTGATGCCCTCAACTGGCCGTCACCACGACCACGTCCCGAGCTGAAGGCTCCATGTCTCTCATTCTTCCATCTTTGTCGCGCTGTCGCCGCAAAGGGCCAGGACGAGACAACGGGCAAGACAGAGACTCGCCTCAGCACGCAGCCCCCAACGCGTGCACAGTGAGACATCCGGTAGCTGTGCCGGACAGAGAGCACATCTTTTGCCGTCTACCTCGTACATGGTCCGCACTACGAGGAAACCCCCCCCCCCCAATCAGTGGTCATGGCCGCCAACCGAGCCATCTCGTTGGGAGCAGACGTAGCAAGCGCTCCGAGTTGGCCCAGGTGAGCAACAGGTGAGGCACACAGTGGCGTACGCTGGCTGCAACGGGAATAGTTGATGCAGGTGTTGGATGCCCTCCTCCCCTTGGTCGAGCCACTCCACCTTGCACACCCAATGACCCGGTGCGGTGGATGTATCTCACAGCAGTGCGAAACCTAGCGTATTAGGAAAGCTGCAGTCTCATAAATGTAGAAATCTTTATTCACTAGGACGTCTGCTAAGCTTATCGGCTTAATTGACTTATCGGTCTGGCATCGGAAGAGCATGCTCGCAATTCCCATACCCATCCCGAATTAGAGTGTTTGACGGTTCAGTAAAGCACCAAGGAAGGTATCACTCTCTCGCGGTCAACTCCCAATCCCTTCGCCCAAATCGTTTCATACTCCCATCATCTCTCATCATACGTCCAATGTCGTGTCTCATTAGGCCGCCGATGACCCTACACCTCGTCTCTTGTGGAAAACCCCCTTCTAGCGGGTAGGCGGAGGGACAATAGTGCCATAGCCCTGGCCACCGGTCTGGACGTTGTCCGAGTAGACGCCCGGCGCACGGTGGGTCGGGAAGCGTCCCTCGTGCGCCTGCTCGCGGCGGTCGTAGTAGATGTACTCAAGGTAGAAGGCGTGGATATGGCCGGGAATGTACCCGAGGATCGTGAGGCAGATGTTGATAAACAAGTCTGCGGTTGGTTAGCGGGTGAGTCCCAGTAAGCATCCGGTCGAAAGGTACATACCCATCCCACATCCTGCCACTGCCCACACTCCCAGAGGAGGGACTGCGAAACGTGTCAGCAACAGCTCTCGCGCACCGGTCGTAGCAGCAACATACAGAGAATGGTGATGAGGACAATGAGGATCGTGGATGCGACGCCCATGGTGACGGTTTATCGGTCGAGCAACGGCGCTTAAGCGAAAGTATCAAGAGTGAGCGAGCGAGTCTCGGCAGTAGAGAGCAGGTCTGCGGTCGTAGGTAATGCTGAATCTGAGGATCTTCGCGCGGGGAAATGGAGGACTAAGAGTCACGTCGATGGCGATCGCTTCAAGAAGGTGTTCAAGGGAAGAGGGGGGGCAGCGATGGCGTAACGTGATTGCGTCTGCGTTGAGTTGCACTGGCCAAACAAGGCAGGCCAGACCTCGTTATGCTGGCTCAAGTTAATCCGTACTGTAGTCCGTACCTGCTTGCCTACGGGTACCTCATCAGTGACGCGGTAACGGTTACGGTTGCATGACGTAAGTGCACGTGCCTGCGGCTACCCTTCCCGGCCACGGAGCGAAGAGCCCGTGGCGCCAAACCAGCGAACCCCACGAACCTAAAAAGTCAATTGACGGCCTTCGAGGTCTTGGAATGCTTCAAGCTGCTCGTCGCAAGCCTCGACTCGATATCACTGTCGATGTCGAACTGCCGGCTTGCCGCCCGTCATCATCCAGCCCGCTTGTGCGACTGTGGCTGCGTCAGCGTGGCACGTTGCAGGTGCAGTTCGTTGGCCAGGGCACCTATAAATAGTGCAGCGTTGAAACACTCAGTCCCGAGACAACACAGCTCTGGGAGCGGATGGCAACCAGCCGGAATAGTCCATCGCTGCTGGTACAGTAAGTTGTCGACAAACTGCCCAATGCCTGCGGATCATGTTCCGTATTACCAAGTTCATCGGAGGGAACCGCAGCAGACTCCAGATGGGGCCGTTGCCAGTCTGGCTGCCTCAGGCTCCGAACCGCTGGTCGTCGGATCTGCCTCGGGGGTCGTCTCGAGGAATCGAGGATGGGCTTGAACTTGAATCACGGCAAGCTACAGACGTGCAATCAACGCAAACGGCTAGAATGGCTGCAAGGCGAGTGCTGAGGCGTCCTTGGCTTCCTCTGTGCCACCGTTGTGAAACGGACGAGGGCAGCAGCCTGGGCGTTGCGCCTCACCCACGCGCGCGTGTTCGGTGGTTGACGCGAGATGGCGCACCAGAGGATGGAGTTTGCAACCGTCCGATGCTCCGATAACGCATGCCCGCCGCGGTATCCCCAATTTGGCCGTCCACCCGTACGACGCGTTCACGATGCACGTCAATCGCCCAGGTCAATCACTAAGTACTAGATGCGTCAGGACGTCTAGAACAGCGGCGTCTCAAGCTGTTGGAAGCGCCAGCCAGAGGGAACTTCGAGCTAATGTGAGTTGTGACGAGGCCCCCAATCCGCTGGGACTCGGTGTGAGGTGGTGTGACCTTCCTGATCCTTGCCAGCCGCCCCCAGAAAACTATCGTCATGTACAAGACGCTAAATTTTGCTCAGCATCCCATTTCGTCCCGGCGTTTCGTCCTACATAGAACCACGTTGCGCAGTTGGAGGGCGTTGATGCTCGACTCGAAAGGGGCGATTCACCTTGCTCAGTCGCAGACCGGTAAGTGATTTTGTCGGTTTCTATTATTACCTCCAAGGGATTTGCATGCGTGAGCCGCGAGTGATGTCTGTTGGGACATACGGCACCCAGCCTTGAGTGGGCCCAGTTTGGGGCAAGCAAATGCCCAGTGGCACTGCAAGTTGGCAGAAAGTGTCATTCCTCATTGGTGAGGAGGACACGATCCTGGGAAGCAAGCTGCTCTACTTCGTACTCGTAGTTGCTCGAGTATGTTACGTCGTACTGTATCCGTATGGACTACAGACTCGAAGCCTTGTAGCGGAGGGCCGCGGGTTGTACACCAACGCAGAGCAGATCCAGGTAAGGTAGGCCTCCAGGTACCGGTCCACCACGGTGACCGGACATGTCCATTGGAGGGCGGAATTGGTGGTACAGTGCTGGCCCGGCCTCTGCGCCCTGATGGATCTAGACGCCCTTCTCTCGGCGTTGGCTCTCGATTAATCGTGCGTGCAGCTGCCGTGCTGAGAAGCTTTAATACGATCCGACTGTGCGGGAAGCTAGCATGAGCTCCGAGCCACCTCCGTGCGATGATGCCACCGGGCCACGGGTAACAAACGGTGATACTCGAGGCGTCTGGTAATCCGAGGACCGGCACGTGGGACTCCTCCGTCGAGTCCTGATACCCCGGGATCTTGCCGCAAGAAACTGAGTCGGACATGATGATGCAGCGCCTGCGGCAGCGCCAGCGCCAGCGTCCACGTTCCAACGTCTCTCTGGGGCCATTCCCGGCCGTGGACCGCTAGCGCAACCCCCCTGCTGGGACAGTGCCAGAAGCAGGCGCACAAGCAGGCGCAGGAGCAGAGTCAGAAGCAGACCAGACGTAGACACACAAGCAGAGAGAGGCGGACAACCGCTGGAACCGCAGAAGCGGCAAAGCCCCTGGTGGCACCGGCCAGCGGGAGGCGCTAGGCTATTCGCAGTAGGGTCTACGGCGATGTTTCACAACCTGGAGACGCGGGAGGGATGGATGCGCCTCGAGTTGAAGAACCCAGCCTCGTTGCTCGAGAACCATCCGGCTGCGCATCGAGGGACTGCGTTTCGTATCACTCGGCGCCTCAGCGAGCAACGGCACGACCCCACCCGAGATGAAGCTGCTTGCTGCTCGTCGAGTGACCCGCGAGAGGGATGGACACGACCACAGCAAGAGGGACGAAAAGACCATCCAGGGCCTGTCGACGTCTCCATCATCGGCCCCATCAGGCACCGCGCAGCACAGTGCCATTAGTGGGCACCTTTTTTTAGGAGGCATGCCTGCTGCAGCGCTGGCGGCCCATTGGAGCAATTGGACACCCCCAAGCCCCCAACAGCGACTGCCCAGTCCAGCCCACCCGCTGCGCGTACTGTAAAAGGTACCCGTCTGGGCCGGCCCCATCCAGTAACCGCTCGCTGTTGGTGAGGTGAGCAAACAGCTGACGGCGTGCCTGGGGCCTGGGGCCAACCTGAGGAACTGAGGTCTTCGGCTGGAGAAAACACCGCCCCGGCCAAATTTCCACGCAGCCACCTCCAGTTGGCAGTCTCCTTCTTGCACCCCCATTCCCTCTTTTCCAGATCCCCATTCACCCTCTCCGTCCAGTTCGAACGTCAGGGCGTGGTGCGCATTCTGGCAGGGCGCGGCCGATCTTTTTCTTTGCCCTCATTCCGTGCTTGACCTTTTCCCCCAGGTCCCCCTTCGGACAGTCGGATTCTCCAGCTCCGGCCCTGCGGCTCTTTTGCTCGGCAAAAGCCTCCTGAAGAGCTTCGAGTCGGCGTCACCCCAACCCCATCCCACAGCCCGCACGCATACGCATCGAGCCGGCTGGGTCACAGGCTGCAGCTCCCTTCTCGCCAAGTTCTTTCTTGGGAGACAAGTCGACGAGCGAGCACCCCGCGCCGACGCTGCCCCCGTTCTCCAACCCTACGTTGCTGTCGAGCCGGACGCTCCGTCGCCCATCATGTCTTCGCAGCCGCAGCTCAACATCGACCGCTACGTCGTGATCCATGTGGCCACGACGTGTGACGAGCACGGCGTCTACGTCACCAAGGATTCCGCCGAGGTCATTGAGCTTGGGTGGATTCTCCTTGATGCCAACTCTCTCGAGGAGGTGAGTCTCCATTTTGCGCCGCTGCAACTCCCTCCACCGTGTCCATCGCCTGCGTGGACCCATGTCTGGCCATTTCTAACCTCGTCTTCTTGGACTCGGCAGATTACCCACGAGAGCGTTCTTGTCAAGCCGGTCAATACTCCGATCACTCCGTTGTGCAGTAAGTGCCCCGAAGCCACCACTTTTTTTTATTCCCTCCCCGCGCGTCGTGCTCTTTTTTGGGGGTCGCGATCCACGCTCCGCTCAAGTTTGAACCTTCAAATTCTGAAAGCGCCTACCAATTGACGAGAAAGAAACATCAAAGCTGACCTCGGTGTTTTTTGCAGCGAGCCTGACGACCCTTACCTGGGAGCACGTCCGAAACGCCGGTACCTTTAGAGATGCTATCACTCGATTCGACACGTTTGCTACCGAGTATTTGACCTCCAAGAACCTCGATTTCGTCTTTGTCACCCTCGATGCCTGGGACCTCCGTGTCCAGCTTCCCCGAGAAGCTCGCGACAAGGCCGTTGTGCTGCCTCCTTACCTGCAGCACTCGCGGACCTTCGACCTCCGAACCGAGTACCAGCGCTGGCAGCAGCACCACCCCGAGTCTCTGCCCTTTGGGCCCTCGATGCTCTCCAATATTTGCGCCGCTCTCGAGGTTGAGCCGGTTCAGTCCAGCGCTCCGATCAAGCACAATCTTCCGTTCCACCTGCAGGCTCTGGCCCCGGCTTCTCCACGCCGCGCCATGGAGGAGGCTATAACTCTTGCCCGCGTCCTTCGTGGTCTCATCCGCAAGTCGCAGCCTCCCCAGGAACACCCGGATGTTTTGACCCGGCCAATGGATGCCAGGGCCGACGTGCGGGCCTTTCTGTCTGAGAGGAGTAAGGTCCTCCACATGTCTGGCCTTCCGCATGATACGACCCAGTCAGAGCTTGAGAGTTGGTTCACCCAGTTTGGTGGCCGTCCCATCGCCTTCTGGACGCTCCGTACTCCGGAGCAGCACAAGCCAACCGGTACGGGCTTTGCAGTTTTCTCTTCCCATGAAGAGGTGAGTCTATTCCTTCCCCAGTTTCCCTAGCATGTACTTTCGTCTTGCCGCCTCAGAGCCAAAGAACGGCCGCTAACTATGTCTAGGCCGCTGAGAGCCTCTGCATGAATGGACGTGCGTTGAATGAAAAGGCCATCGAGGTCTCTCCGTCGTCCAGCCGGGTTCTGGACCGCGCTCAGGACATCCTGACACCCTTCCCTCCGAGCAAGAACCGCCCCCGACCCGGTGACTGGACCTGCCCTTCTTGCGGCTTCTCCAACTTCCAGCGCCGAACTGCCTGCTTCCGATGCTCGTTCCCAGCCATGGGCGGACCTGGCCCTGCAGGTGAAATGGGCGGCCAAGGTGGCGGTGGTGGTGGCGGCGGCCAAGGCGGTTATGGCTACAACTACGGACCCCCTGCTATGATGCCGCCTCCCCCCCATGGCGGACACCACGGCCCCATGGGCCACGGCGGACGCATGGGCGGCGGCGGCGATGTGCCATTCCGCGCCGGCGACTGGAAGTGCGGTAACGAGGTCTGCGGCTATCACAACTTTGCCAAGAACGTCTGCTGCCTTCGCTGCGGAGCCAGCCGCGCCGGAGCTGCTGTCGTGGCTGATTCTGGCTACCCGTCTCCGATGGACAACGCGTCGCAGTACAGCATGAGCCAAGGATCCATGGCCGGCACTCCTGGTCCCGGGCCCTTTGGCTCTGGAAACTCGTTCGCATCCGGCGGTGGCTACAACCAGCACTTCGCAGGACCTCCGAGCCACTTCCTGCCATCCGGCATTGGTGGCGGCGCCGGTGCCTATCCCAGCTCTCTGAACACTCAGGGCTTTGGGTCGGCTCCCGGATCGCACTCTGCGGGTCCCTTCGACAGCAGGGCCGCTGAGGCTGCTTTCCAGTCTGCGACTAATGGTCCGGCATCCGCAGGCACCGGCCCCTCCAACAACTTCTACAATAACAACAATGGCGAAAACGACCCCTTTGCCTTCTTGTCCAGCGGCATCGGCGGACTCTCCGTTAGCGGCGGCGATGCTCGTCAGAACGGCGGAGGTGCTCCCCCGAGCAAGTCGCCCGCCTAAGACAACGACGTTGTAGCTTCCTACAGCCCGGTCGCTGCTGTACAAGCTTTCCTTAGATCGTCATATGCAACTCGATGGTTGCGTATCTTTCCGTGTCGTCTTCACGCTCGCACAACAGAAACGACTTTGGGATGATGAACATAGAGCACTTGACCTTGGCAAATACCTTCTGGACTTAGCTTGCTGTTTCAAAGGGAAAGGGGGGCATCGGTGTGTATTTGGTTTCCAGGACCAGGATGGCGTGTCGGACGCTTTTATATTTCAGGTGGGATGTGGTAAAATTTGAAGGCTGGAAGACAAAAGTGACTATACCACGGCTGTTCTGGTTTGACGAGTCTTCGGTACAGACTTTTGCTAGGAATCTGTTGTCTCTTTGGCGATGGGGGAGAAGGCCCCGCATCTATCTTCGGTCAGATGATGTGGACTGGATTTGTGAGGGCGGGTTCGGACGTGGAGGCTGCTGGAACCCTTTTGTTTGTCCCGGCGGGGTGCATAGCGAAAGGGAGTCTAGGGGGTATATCTTGGCCTTGGTGTGTGACTCAAATATCCAGTTCACCGGCGTCTGCGTCTTGCCACCACCCTCGGACCAGGGCATATTATTCTCACCATGTCGTTTTTCCTTTTTCTCTCTCTTTTCCTTGCGTCTATTCATTTCGTTCATTTGTCTTTTCTATCTCTTCCCATCTCTCTTTTTTTACCTTCTCACAACCCCCCTTCTTCTCAGACTTTAGTGTTATATTGGAGGGGGATGGGGGACGAGGAGGCGCTGTTTTGTGGGAGGACATCGGGCGAGGAGTCGGGGGGCTTTGGAACTTGTTCAATGGCTTTTGGCTGGTTGGAGGTGGGCTTGTCGGGGGGTGGGGGGGAGGTTGGGGGATGCATTCGTCCTTTCCCCCCTTGTGTTTGCGATTTGTTGATAAAAAGAAGGGTGTGTGTCTGAGACTTGGGATGTCGAGGATGATGTGGGTAGGATGGTGGAGATATAAAAACTGTTTTTGCTTCGTACCATGAGTGCTGCGTTGGTGTGACTGAGTGTCGTGATACATAATCAGGGAGGGAGGATTGGGGTAGTGTGTACGCGCTGGAGACCATGGTGATGAGTTTACCGGTCACAATTTGGTGACTCTTGATTTCATTGCCTTCCTGTATTGAATTACCGTGCAGTGTGATGTCCAGCATCTGGTTAAAGCTAAGCTAATGTTCCCGATACCCCGATCCTAGTTACCCCCCTGCTGCCCCTGTTCGACACCCTCCATGAGAATGTGGTCAAAGAAGTCGTCGATGTAGTTCTCGAGCGTCTCTTCATCCCACATCTCCTCATCCTCATCTCCGCCCCCGTGTTCTCCTTCGCCGTCGTCCCCGTCCTCGTCTTCGCCTTCGTCTTCACCGTCCCCGTCCTCATCGTCCTCGTCATACGAGTCCTCCCCGCCCTCCGTGTCATACTCGTCGTCGTCCTGCGCCGGAACCAGCGTATCCTCAGACCCGTCCTCCTCCACGTCGCTCAGCGGGGCTTTCCCGGCCGCCGCGCGGTCGTCCTCTTCCTGCTCGAGCCACGCCTCCCAGTCCCAGTCGGCGTCGACGTCGCGCGCGTAGTAGTTGTGGAAGGCCAGCGCGCGCAGCGCCTCGTCGCCGTGGACCTCGGGGGGCACGCCCCTGAGCGCCTGGTTGGCGAAGGCGGTCCAGTTCGCGCGGTCGTGAGGCGAGGGCGCGGCGAGCTTGGTCTCCTTGTCGTCGCGGCGCTCTGACGGGTGGATGATGAATCCGCGGTTGATCTCGTCGTCGAGCGTAGGGATCCGCTCGCCGTTGTAGTCGTCGTCGATGCCGTTGATGCCGGTGGGATGCTCGGTGGCCCAGGCCAGCGCGCGGAGCTGGGCGTCGGCGTCGTCGGCGCGGATCTTGCGCTGCTGCTCGGCGGTGAGCGTGGCCCAGCGCTTCTTGAGGGTGTGCTTGCGCTGCCAGTGGCCGCCCGTGTCCATGTGCGCGAGCGCCTCCTCCTCGTCCGAGACGTACATCTCCTCCTCGGACGGCACGAGGTTCTCGCCCGTCTCCCAGTCGAAGAAGCCCCAGGTCATCATGTGCATGAGGTGCTCGTCGAGGTGCAACCCGCGGACGACGGCCTCGATGGGGATCAGCTCGTCGGGGCGCAGGAGGTGGTCTCTGCCCGTGCCCCAGCCCTCGGTGTGGCCACGACCGACGAGACGAAAGGGCACACCGAAGACGTCGGACTCGAAGAAGTCGTCGCCCCAGTGGTCGGCGCGGATGTCCCAGTCGTAGCGCACCTTGGCATCGAGGATCTCCTCGGCGCAGGTGAACTTCTTGCGCATGAGGACCTGCCACAGGAAGTAGAGGCCGCGGAAGCCGAAGATGATGTTGGGGATGTCATAGGTGAGCGGGCCGAACACGGGGTCGTTGAAGTGCATGCCCAGCTTAACGATGAAGAGCTGCGCGTTGTAGAGGTCCACGTCGGGCCAGAGCGCCTTGTTGCGCAGCATCGACCGACGCTGGAGGCTGGTGGGGATGTCCATGAGCAGCCATATGCGCAGCAGCGTCTCGAACATGCCGGGGGGCATGCGGTGGCCGTTGCGCGCCATCATGGCGACGATCTCGCGGCAGCAGCGGTCGCGCACGAGCACGAGCTGGAGGTACTTGATGCCCGGCACGGTGCGGACCTGCTGCATGGTGTAGCCGTACATGCGCGCGACGCGCGGGTCAAACTGCTCGCCCCAGGTGCGCCCGGCGGGATCGGGGACGAGGTGTCGGCGGTAGAGCCGGAAGCTGAAGACGCGGCCGGACTCGGGGGCGGCGTAGGCGATGACCTGGCGGACGCTCGAAAGGAGGTGCCCGTCGAGGGCGTCGTGGAACGACCTGCTGATGCTGTACAGCTTGAGGATGTCCTCGGGGCGCAGGTGCTTGGCGAGCTCGACGGCGAGCTCCAGGCGCTGGCAGATGGCGGTGATGAGGTCCATGCCGTGGTGCTTGAGGCTGAGGCTGAGGTCATCCATGTTCTTGGAGATGCCGTACGGGTCCTCGTCCATGCCAAAGTACTCCTCGAGGCCGTCGTCCGAGAACTTGAACCGTTTGGTCGTGCGTTCCATCGACTCCTCTTCCGCGACCTGGAGATCTATCTCGTCGTCGTAGTCCTCATCAGGCTCGAGGAAATCGTCCAGCTCCTCCTCGTCCATGTCCTCGACGAGGTTGACCCCCTTCTCCAGCATCTCCTGCTGCTTGACCTTGTTCTTCTCGACCTCGTCGATGGCATGCTGCTTTATCGCCTGGGCAACCTCGAGCGCCGTAACGGGCTCGCCGTCCGTCTTGTTGGCCATGGCCTCGCGCAGCTTCATCAGCGCCAGGTGCGCAAAGACGTCTGCCTCCTCGCGGCTGAACCCACGGGCCATGGCATTGCGACGGAGGCCGTTGGGGTCAAATGGCAGCTCGAAGTCGTAGATGGGCGAGCTGGCATGCGAGTTGTAGGGGGTGCGACGTGTTGGGACCGACATGGCTGCGGTTGTCACGCTCAGCACGTCGAGAGCGTTGGTAGCAAATGGAAGGAAACTGAAAGACGGAAAACTTCAAGAGACTGGAGATAAAACAAAGAGACTGGAGATAGAACAAAGAGACAGTTGGAAAAGAAGGGCTGGCAAGATGCCTGAAGGTGTTGAAAAGGAGTGTGGTGCATTGGTGGTTGCATAGTGAAGTTGTGCAAACGTTGTAAACAAACAAGAGGGATTATTGTCAAAGGCTCAATAGAGCGAGCGGTCAATAGCCATAGCAACGCAGGTCGAAAGGCATCAAGATAGTCAGTCAGGTGACTCGTCTTTAGAAACCGAACGCACCTAAACAGCACCCTTTTCATTGAACACTCCGCCCTAGCAACCAGGCCCCGTGTCACTCCAGTTCACACAGCCATTTGCAAACGCAGCCGTAGAGAGAGATGGCCATGGACTTATTGCCACTAAAAACAAAGAGGACTTTTATCCCATAGACTCCGTCCTATTACCCAAGCCGTGGGAACGACCCTTCTTCATGCTCCTGCTGCCACATTCTCCAGAGCTTCACTGTCTCCTCATCCTATGAAGACCCCTCATCCTATGAAGTCTGGCTCTTTTCTAGGAACTTCCACCTTACCTATCGGTCAAGCTCGTCGACGGGCAGGTCGCCGTCGTCCCTCCCAACAATAGACTCTGCAACCTTCCAGACTTGCAAGAGATTGTCCTCGGCGGCACTCGCCACGAGCCAGGGCTCGTTCGGGTTCCAGCTGAAGTCGGCCAGGTGGTTCGTGTGTCCGCCATGCATAAACAGTCTACGAAGGATGAGCAGTTAGCATCCAGATACCGTGTTTTCGTGCGAGGATCGAGGGCAACTTACAACTCCGGAGGGCCATCGTCCTGGTCATCAGGAAGCTGTTCCTCGCCCACACGGGACAGGTCCCAGAAGATGATGCGTCTGTCGTAGCTGCCACTTCCCAAGATGCCAGCCTCGGTCGGGTGCCACGAAAGGGATGTGACGGCATCGTTGTGGCCTTCAAGGGTGTGCACCTTCTCCTTGACATTTCGCAGGTCCCAGATGCCGATCGTCTTGTCAGCAGAAGCAGTGGCGACGAGGACTTCCGAGGTAGGGTTGAAGGACAGGGCGTTGATGGCATCAAGATGTCCACGTCTGGCAACCAGCGCTGCCTTGGTTGTCTCGCTCTGTCGAACGTCGACGATCTGCAGCGTCTGATCATCGGAGACTGTGCCAATGAAGCTCTTGGCGATGGGGTGGTACTGAACATCGTTGACGATCTGGGCGTGGTGCGTGTAACGTCTAGCAGGCCGCAGCGTCTTCGAGTCGGCCTCGAGTGTTTTCAGATCCCTGCCGTGGTGTTAGCGTGTTGTCTCTCTGATCTCAGTGCAGACGTGGACCCAGCGGCAGCTTACCATAGGCACATGGTCTTGTCTTCGCTTCCCGATGCCAGGCAACCAGCTTCATGAGGATTCCAGCTCAGGCCAAACCCTTCGGCCTTGTGGCCCACAAGCTCAATCTGAGGGTTGATCTTTCCAAGCGTGGTGGGCTGAAGAGGGTGCTTTGTGCGGTCGAAGACAAGGATCTTACCATCAACGCACAGTGTGGCGATGATGTCGGGGTTTTGGGGCTGGTAGCGCGCCTTGTTGACCTCTCCCGGGTGCTCAATCTTCTGCACAATGTCACACTTGATGGCGGCGACATCACCGGCATTGCCGTATCCGCCAATCTCTCCTCTGTCTTCATCGTAGTTGTCAGGGTTGGGTGCCACAGCCTTGGGGATCTGCACATCGGCAATCTGGAGAAAGTTGGTGCTCTCATCAGAGGTGTGCGTGCCGAGCAGAAGGCGGTGCATGCGGAAGTTTTTGCCCTCGGGTTCCTTGACGTCGGGGAACCACTGGACGGTCAGGGTAGGCCAAGTCAGGGCGGTGCTGGAATATGTCAGAATGCCGCATCAAGGCATTTGAGGGTGAAGATGCCTACCCCAAGATCATGTCGTACAAGAAGGGGCTGTTCTTCTTCCACGTCTTGTACTCTGAGAACTGTCAGACGACACATGGCTTTGCGAGTAGCATGAGTGAGGCGCTTACCTTCATTGATCAGGCGCTCAACCTGATCGTCTTCCTCCTCCTGGGCCATATCGACTGCAGACCACGAGTCAGCGCTGTGCCGTTGAACGGTGAGAGAGGGAGGGGAGGCTGAGGAGAAAGCTCACCATCGACCTCCGGGTCCAGCGCCTGTGCGGGAGCCATGGTGGGCGGAATTGCGGTCACAAAGTAGGCAGGAGTAAATCAAAACGGGGGCTGATTGAAGATTTGTGATGTTACAGGGCGATGCGCAAGGTAAAGCTGACGCGGGGGCTTCCCTGCGGATGAAGCTTGCGACGAGGCTGGAAGATGGGAGTCGAGCGCTGGCAGCACGCGTCGCGCGTAAAGTGAAGGAGAGAAAGGCAAGGCGGTGGGTGCCAGGGTGGTGGGCGTCCGCCTAAACTGCCACCAAGGCGGTGAGGGGTGGCTGGAGTGTTTCTGTGGGCTCTGGGAGGCTGCCAGTGGCCAGCGCGAGCGAGGGGGTGAGGTCGGTCCAAGTGCCTGAGGCCACCCCTCGGAGCCCCAAGTCCCTCCCCCGCCAACGAGCTGCACGCGGCTGCGGCCCTGGGCAGAATCAGCAGTGACTTCCAGGTTCCACCGTTCTGCCTCTGCTCTTCTTCCACCACAACACCACGCTCAACAATCACCCTCCGTCCCTCTCCCCCACGCACGCACAGCTGCATCTTCCGCTAGCTGTGGGCCCAGATTCTTGTTGTCTGGTGCCACTACCCCTTTCCTTCGTCCCTTCTCTCTCTCTCTGCTCGTTCGGCGTACCGCGGACCGGTCATCAGCTTCGGCGGAAGGATCTTCTCGTTTCGTTGCGCCGGGCAGACTGGATTGGGCTCGACGTCCCGATTTGCTGCGATTCTTCATCTCGCGCCATACATATCTCTTGTCTCTATTTCTAGACTACATTCCGGGCGGGCAAGCTTCCGCCGCTGTGCAACATGGGGCACGTCGCCACTCTCCGACCTCCGCCCGTCGAGCCTGAGCTAACCTCTGTCGCAGTGTTCCCAAATTCTTCAGATGGCTCTCGGAGCGCTATCCGGCCATTTCCCAGGTCATCGCAGAGAACAGAATACCCGAGTTTGACTGCCTCTATGTTCGAATGCCTCCCGACCGGTTCCCCTCCGCCTTTCGCTGACCCCAAGTCCCTAGCTTGACATGAACGGCATCATCCACAACTGCACCCACAAGGACGCCGGCGAGGATACAACCTTCCGATTAAGCGAGGAGGAAATGTTTATACGCATCTTCAACTACATCGAGCACTTGTTCGGCAAGATAAAGCCCAAGCAGCTCTTCTTCATGGCCATCGACGGCGTTGCTCCGCGCGCCAAGATGAACCAGCAGCGTGCTCGTCGTTTCCGCACGGCACTGGATGTTGAAAAGGCCCGTGAAAAGGCCATCAAAGAGGGTGTAGAGATGCCAAAGGAGGAACCCTTTGACAGCAACTGCATCACACCTGGTATGTAAACCTTCACTCCGTGTTCCCCTAGCCGAGACTGATGTTTGGCAGGAACCGAGTTCATGGCGAAGCTGTCGCTGCAGCTTCGATACTTTGTGAACAAGAAAGTTTCAGAAGACACTGACTGGCAGGGGTGCGAGGTCGTACTCTCTGGCCACGACGTCCCCGGCGAGGGAGAGCACAAGATCATGGAGTACATCCGCAACGCAAAGGCGCAGCCCAACTACAACCCAAATGTGCGCCACTGCCTCTACGGCCTGGACGCCGACTTGATCATGCTGGGTCTCCTCAGCCATGACCCCCACTTCTGTCTTCTCCGTGAAGAAGTCACCTTCGGACGGGCTTCCAAGACCAAGTCAAAGGAGCTTGAACATCAGAACTTCTATCTTCTCCATCTCTGCATCGTGAGAGAATACCTGGAAATGGAGTTTCAGGAGCTGCAAAGGGAAGGCACACTGAGCTTCCCGTTTGACCTTGAGCGGGTCATTGATGATTTCATTTTGATGGCGTTTTTTGTTGGAAACGATTTCCTGCCGAATCTCCCCGGACTTCACATCAACGAAGGTGCGCTGGCCAACATGTTTGGAATCTATAAGAAGGTTCTTCCGACATGCGAGGGCTACATCAACGAAGACGGTGTCATCAACATGACCCGTCTGCGGAGTCTTCTGGATGAGCTCAGCAAGCTCGAGTTGGTTTCCTTTGAGAGCGATGTTTCCGATGAGAAGTGGTTTGTTTCCAAGCAGATGGAAAAGAAGCTCGAAGGCAAGAACGGTGCAAGCCACAAGACTCCCAAGGGCGGTCAGCTTGTCATCACCTCGTTTCAGCGGGATCTGTGGAAACAGAAGATCCGCCCCTATGTTTCGAAACGATCCGACGAGCCGCTCAACCTTGGTGCGGAGCTGAAAGCAGCAGACCGCAAGTTTGTCCAAGACCTTGCCGATGCCATGCACCTGGATTGGTCGACCAAGGAGGACGACAACGCGGATCGACACCTTATCCTATCGTTCCCCGCGCGACCAGCAGGACAAGGCGACGGCGAGGACGAGGAAGAAGAGGAGGGCAACCTGGCTGCCTACCGTGTCACCAAGACCTACGACAAAGCAGTAGTTGTTGATGTGACGCCCGACGATGCTCAGCAGCACTACGAAAAGCTGTACCAGGACAAGTATCAAGGCTGGAAGACCAAGTACTATCTGCAAAAGTTCCCGGAATGGCCGTCGGAACAGTACGGCCAGGAGCAGACGTCTCTTTGCGAGAATTACGTCCAGGGCCTTCAGTGGGTGCTGTACTACTACTACCGGGGCATCGCGTCTTGGCCGTGGTACTATGGCTATCACTACGCGCCTCTTATATCAGGTAAACTCCTTTCAAGACCGGAAGCAGGTAGGGTTCAAAGCTAACTGCCATCAGATGTCGTCAAGGGCCTCGGTGCTGATCTCAACTTCGAGAAGGGTCAGCCGTTCAAGCCGTATGAACAGCTGATGGGCGTCTTGCCCGACCGAAGCAAGAAGATTGTGCCCACCGTGTACCACGACCTGATGACGAACCCGAATTCTCCAATCATCGATTTCTATCCCAGAGACTTCGAGCTGGACATGAATGGCAAGAAGATGGAGTGGGAGGCCGTGGTAAAGATCCCGTTCATCGACGAGCAGCGACTTCTGGCAGCCATGGCACCAAAGAATGAGCTCCTAGACGATGACGAGAAGGCTCGAAATGGATATGGCGTTCCGCTCAAGTTCACCTACTCCTCGGACGTCAACTTCACTTACCCTTCGTCGCTTCCCGGCATCTTCCCAGAGATCCAGTCCTGCCGCTGCATTGAGAACATGTTCGACATGCCCGACACAGAGGGTCTTGACTACTTGACAGGCCTGACGACCGGCGCGCTGTTGAACGTCGAGGCGCTGGCTGGTTTTCCCACCCTGCATAGCCTGCCTTATACGGCACAGCTGGTCCAAGGCTACGGCATCAACGTTTTCCAGTCAGACAGCCGGAATCCTAGCGTTGTCGTCACCCTGACCGATACCAAGATGCGGACAAGCATAGAAACATGGAAGGCGAAGCTCGGCCAGCGATGCTATGTGGGATATCCATTCTTGCAGGAGGCCAAGGTGATTAAGGTCCAGGACGAGCTTTTCAGCTATGAACTGGCCGAAAATGAAAAGGACATCATCACCAAGGACCACTCGAACAGGGAGGCTGGCGATTTTTCCAAGGATTCGGAGTACCTCGAGAGCTGGCATGCGAAGCGCCTGGGTATCACCATCGGACAAGTGGAGTGTCTTGTCTATGTCCACATGCTCAAGGGCCTGATCAAGACGGAGGAAGGAGCACTGATCAAGGAATACGCCGAGAACCCAAGCTTGCGAAGCACCTATGCGTCTCAGACAGTTGTCGACGAGGTCGTTAACGAGGATGAGCGATTCATCGAAAAGGCGGCTCTGCCCGTCGAGGAAGAATTTCCCGTGGGAACTCGGGCGTTCTTCCTCGGGGACTATGCCTACGGACGCCCTCTGGAGATTACTGGCCACGTGAGCAACAAGACGGAAGTTGTCGTCTCCGTGCCCAAGAACAAGGAGCAGGAATTTGCCAAGCGGATCATTCATCAGGCCGAGCGCAGTAACCCGTACACGCCATCTTTTGCGGTCGCCAAGAAACTCGGAGTGCATCCTTTGGTGCTGAGCAAGATCACGTCGTCTTACCAAGTCAGCACTTCAGGTGGGCTCAAGTTGAACTTGGGTCTCAATCTGAAGTTCGAGGGACGCAAGCTCAAGGTTTTGGGGTACTCGCGAAAGTCCCACACTGGCTGGGAGTTCAGCGCTTTGGCAGTCAAGTTGATTGCGGACTACATGGTAGCATTCCCCGACTTTTTCGCCGCCATCCAGAAGGAACCTCAGAGGAGCGAGATTTCCGAAACTAATCTGTGGAACGATCCGAGCGTTGCCTCGCAGCGCGTCAAGGACATTGTGGCTTGGTTGAAGAAGCAGGAGATGAGCAAGTTTGAGCGCGTGCCTCTCGAGGCCGAGCAGCTTGACTCGGAGGTCGTCATGGCGCTAGCAACCGTTGGCGAGCAAACATACCAGGCCTCGCTGGACATTGATATTCGGAAGCTGCGCGGCGTGCCTCGTGCTGCCATCCTGAAGCCTTCCGACGCGGAGCTGGTGCTCGGGAACCAAAGCTTCAGCCTGGGCGACCGTGTGACATTTGCAGCTGCTGCTGGAAAGGTCCCCATTGCTACAAGGGGAACAGTTGCTGGCATCAGCCGAACTGCGACGGCGCTGCTGCTGGATGTCGTGTGGGACACGTCATTCATGAGCGGCACAACGCTGGGCGAGCGCGCTCCGATGTTCCGCGGCCAGACGGTTGCATCATCTTCCGTCCTGAACACAACGGACAAGCAAGTCATTTCTGCATCGAGCAGATCTCAGCGCCGACGGGCTGCTCCAACGGCAACGACTGGACCCTACGGCTCAGTTGGCGTGCCGCAGTACAAGGATGCCACAGCCCCTCCACCCCTGCGAGGTGGATGGCGCGGTGCTATCAACGGTGGTGCCAACTCGCCTGGTCGCCGCGGCAGTCCCAGCCAGCGCGGTGGTGCCCCGAACTTGCTGCACAGCACCCTGGTGTATCGAGGCAGCCCCCATGGAACACCGCCTCCGGGGCAAGGCGTGAATGGCCAAGGCCGTGGAGGAGGCAATGGTAGCTGGCGAGGCAATGGCGGCGGTCGAGGACGAGGTCGTGGGAACTTTGAAGGATCCCAGACCCCTCCTACTCGCGAGCAGCCGGCCATGTATGGCAGTGTCCCCCCTCCCGCGAGCCTTGACAACTCGCGTGGCGGCCGCGGTGGCCGTGGTCGAGGAGGTAGAGGGCGAGGAGGTCCGAACAGGGGGCGGGGTGGCAATGGCAATGGCAGCGCCAGTGTCAGTGGCGGAAATGTTGCTCAGGGCTAGTATCCCATGGGTTCATGAAAATGTACTCCCGGAGGTTGAGGCTGTATCGTCGTTCATAAGGGTGGATATTTGGGGCATGGGGCGGAATGCCTTTTTTGTACACGGATATTGTCAGGGCAGTGTTCTATTCAGGGGCCATGCGCGATGATGATGATGATGTACTATAGACAGAGCTGGATGCCTCAGTGGATGGCGGGCAAGCTTGCCGATCGGGGGTAGTTCTCTTCTTGTTATGATGAATGTCATGCCGTTGAAAGGACAAAATTGATCCATTGCTAGCCAACCTGCTAAACGCCACAAGTTCTTGTTCCTACGTGACTAAATTACTCTTTACTAGAACGGAGCCTGCTTATTTGGCTTTGCCCTTGCCGTCCTTTGACTTGACCGCAGGGAGGGCGAACTTGTCGCTCAACCCACCAGTCACGGTCTTCCAGAGGAAGATGTCCTTGTCCATGTTCCAGGTTAGGAGCCCAACCCACGGCTGCACGTTGTAGTGCAGCTTGAGTGAAACATCGCCGACTTCCGCAATCTTTCCGCTCGGGTGGGTAATTTGGTACTTTGGCTTCTGGTTCTTGAGCTTGAGGATACCTCTGGAGGCGGCGAGCAGTCAGCAATTGAGCGCAAAAGAGGGTCACTGGCAGTCCAGGGGGTCGTACCGGCTGGGGTCAATGGTCTTGCCCACGGAGCTCTTCTTGAGCTTCTTCATGGCAACGGGCCCAATGTTCTTCAGGTGGTCGGCGCTCGGGTTCGTGATGATGCTGTCCCAGATGACGGCCGAGTTGGTCGCATTCTGGCCGGGCGCGCTGGGCCACTCGGCCGTGACGTAGACGAAGAGCTGCTTGGTGTTCCACGTGAAGAGGGACGACAGGTCGGCGTCGAGGGAGAACTTGATGATGGCGTACTCTTCCTTTTTGGACGAGTAGTAGTGCGGCCGGCCCTTGACGCTGTTGGTCCATGCAGTCAGCGCCTTGTTCCTTAGGTACGAATTCAGGTAAGGCGGTGGAGGAGATGAGGAGGGGCGTACACTTGGATGTTCTGCGGGATGAGGACGCCGCTCGGGGTGCGGGAGGAGAAGAAGTCGGTGGCAGCGATGAAGGCGCCGAAAATGCAGGCGACGGTGGTGAAGAAGCCGAAGACGTTCTGGATGCGCGTGAAGGAGGAGTGCATGGTGGGCGATTCGGGGGGCGCACGAGGGCGCGCGTTGCTGTTGATCGGGGTTCGCAGCGCTGGCTATCGCGGCATTGGAGGTTGGAGGCTGAATGAGCCGTCGCGGTCGTTGATGATGTCGTGAATTAATAGGACACGTTGGTGTGGGGGATGATGTTGGAGGCGTGGTGTTGGCCTTTCAGCCTTGCAGGTGGAGGTGGTCCCTGCGCGGAACCACTCCAGTGGGCTGCCCGCTATGCCATCGGCTCCGCGCCAGTGATGGACACGGGAACCTGCAAGCTGCAGGATACGAAGGTACTGGGGGCTCTCGCTGCGAGCGCCTGGAGTGCTTCTGTTCAAGTTAGGTCGACAGCTTGTGGTGCCTGGCAAACGGGTGACTTAGATCTTGCCAACCTGGAGCGCGTGACAGCTGCCGTGACAATTGGTTGGCCTTCCTAAACACCGCTGTTGTGAGTCCGTGACTCTGCGACAACACGAAGCTGCCGCAGACATACAGTCAAAACGACATCGCGGACGAGAGCAAAAGTAGGTTCAGCGCCCTTGACTCTTCAACTCATCCTACCATGATCGCGTCTTTAACTTTGCATCGTCGCTTGTCTCTACGAAGCGACTGTGGTCGTGTTCTTACAGCCTGCAACCTTAACTGACGCGCTGGATGGATCCAATCGATGCGACTGAGCAGATGATATGGTACTCATCATAGACCTCACGGAGTCGTCGGACACAGTTGCTGCCAGCGACGGGCTTCAAGTGAGTAGATACAGACCATTTCCTTCACACCGCCTCCCAGAAATAGGGAATGGAACCTAGCCACAAACATCCATCGTCATCGGTTCATGGTGGTTGGTTGCCGTTGGCAGGCTCGTCAATGGCGCCGTAGCGGATGGCGAGGCTGCCTGACGTGCCTCGCAGCCGCGTCCTTGCCAGTGGAACCCCAGCACCCCAAAAACTCCCTAGCTCTCAAGTGACAAGTCCACCACTTTTGGCTGTGGACCCCGCCACTGACCATTGAAGAATCAACCGTCATCGTCAACCCTTGAACCCATTTCGCAGCGCGCGACTGCTGCTGGCGAGGCTCACACGTGAGTTTCTGGGGAAATACAAGTCGCTAGCATCGCAGGCGAAACTGACATCGCTCGCGACAGGTCGCGACAGCACAGCGACGCCAAACCGGTCTCCAACGGCGAGAATCACGACGTCGTAAAGCTGGACAACCACGCACGCGAGCCCCAGATTCACGAGTCGGTTCAGACGGGAGAGAGGGAGGATCCAAAGAGAACTCGATGGGAGTACGCATAGCCCCACTCGAGCCCTTGTTCGTCCTGCTAGTCCAGCACTGACTGGAAGCAGCCCGTGGGAGCGATACAAGTCCAGAGCACACTCGTTCCCAGACTATGGGTAGGCACCCTCTGACCTCACAGGCAGGGTTTCTGTTCTTGCTGATGCCTTTTCCAGGATTGAGGGGGAGAGGATGGGTCCTTCGCTCCTGGTGCGTACTCCCTGAGCGCTGCACACCCAATATCGGATGCTAACCATCTCACAGAAGGCCATCAGCGCATCAGCCGGCCCTGTGAATACACTGAGCTCTCGGCGGAGCTCTTCTGACGTTTACGTCGTGAAAGATAGCCCACCGACAAAGCGGCAGAGACCAGATAGCTCTCGCATTCACGGACCTGTGAAAAGCCACTTCTTCTTGGGCTCAAAGCCAGCGGCGCACGACGATGTCCTGGACCTCACCCGGTCAGTTTCGCGTGATGATCAGTACGACCTGAAGAGCAGCTCGAGCACAGGAAAGACGGCATCCAGCGCGGCTGTAAACATCTCCGAATTCCGCAACGCGCGCCCCCCGGCTAGCAGCCATCCGGTTCGCAAGAAGCGGAAAAGTCGGCTGCCAAGCGAGACGGACAACATCGCGCGCGCAGTCACACCCAAGGTCTCTAGCCTCGCTACGAAGACGCCAGGACGAGATACTCGATCAGGTGCTGTCGACAGTCCCGATATCCTGGCTAACGACGAGCACCCGCCGCCGGCCAATATCGTTTCCGATGTCCAGCCGCAACCCCCCGCCAAACGTATGCTGCACCTTTGTCACACAGAGTCAACAGGGCCGCCAGTCAAACGCCCCAAACCAACGCAAGCACCGAAGGAATCTATTGAGGGCTCAGAGGACGAGCTGAACGCGCAACCCGACAAGACCGAAGGGAAGAAAAACACCAACTTTTCTGGTCTTGGTCAGCCACGGCAGCAGATCAAAGCTAGGGGTGACATCCACCCTACTATTTTCGGAGGCCTAAAGCGTCGACTGCTGGGACTCTCTCCGCCCACTCGTCCGCGCATGGTTCTGAAGAAGGCGGCGTGCGGCAAGGATCTGTACGAGAGCGATGGCCTGGGGCATAGGCAGATCATTCTTCGCCCAGAGCCCAACAACAGCTTCAAGCTGGTGCCGATGACGGCGAGCGGCGACCGTTTGCAACTCGCTTGGTTGAATATCGACACCGAGGCAGCCTTTCGGGTGCTGCACGCAGCGACAGCGAGCCCTTGTGTCATCGTTTCTCGTTCAAAAACGGTTGATTTTGAGGCCAAGCTCGCTTTGGAGTTTGAGACCCCCGAAGGCGCTTCGAAACTTGTTTCAATGATGGACGGCGCCAAGGCCGAGGAAAAGCCCAAGTCAGTCAAATGGACCTGGTCATGTACACCTTGTGATTGAGCTAACACCACTCAGGGCTGAGATTGAAGCCATAGTGCAAAAGGCCGTCCAGGATGCGACTAGGTATTCAGCAGCAAACATCCGTACAAGAAGAGACGCTGGGCAACAACTGGCCGAGGATAAACACAATGAGACACCCTGGTCGGCTACTCGAACCACAGTCGTAGTGGGCGAGAAAGGTCCGAAGAGCAACTCAGTGAAAGACGAGTTGTTTAGATCTGCTCGGACTGATGGTGGCCGTCCTGTTGACCTCAGTGGCGATACTGAGATGCCGGTACGAGGTCATGCTCCTGATACGCGGCGGACGAGGAGGTCCCTCGCATCACCCATTCACCGTGAGCCGAGCCCCGACCGTTGGACCACCACACATCCAGACTGGCGGAAACGCTGGCAGAGATCGCTTGTCTTTCCGGCCACGGGCAAGAACCGGGCAACTGTTGACGACGAGGATATACCTCGACTTGACGAAGGAGAATTCCTGAACGACAACCTCATCAGCTTCTACCTCCGGTATCTGCAGGTCAAGCTTGAGAACGAACGGCCGGAACTGCTCAAGAAGGTATACATCTTCAGCAGCTTTTTCTTTGAAAAGTTGAGGTCCACCAAAGGGAAGGTCAACTACGATGGCGTCAAGACGTGGACGGCCAAATTCGACCTCTTTTCTTATGACTATATCATCGTCCCCGTCAATGAGCACGCACATTGGTATTTGGCCATCATCTGCAACGTGCCAAATGCCCTCAACGGCGTACCGGCTATAGAAGGCGAGGAGGTTATTGATGTATCAAGCGAGCACCGAGACGTTGAGATGCTCTACTCCCCCCCAAGCGCTTCCACAAGAACGAAGCAGCCAACATCCCCAGGAACCCTGAGCAAAACATCGCCCGCAGGTAGCAGGGCACAGAAGTTCAACCCAAGACATCCCAGGATTATCACCCTCGACTCTCTGGACTCTCCGCACTCTGCCACCTGCAAGGCGCTGAGGGAGTATCTGGTCGAGGAGGCCAAAAACAAGAAGGATGCCGATCTGGCATTGATTCCTAATGGGATGACAGCCAAGAAAATCCCTCACCAAAACAACTTCTGCGACTGTGGCGTTTTCGTACTCGGCTACACGGAGGAGTTCCTAAAGGACCCTGACGAAGTCGCCCACAAGCTGCTTCACAAGGAAAGCCCCGAATGGGACATACAGCCTTCAAGGTTGCGAAACAAGGTTCGGTCGCTGTTGTTTGATCTGCAAAAAGAGCAGCAGGACCGACTCGAGAAGGAGAAAGAGGAGAAAGAGGAGAAGCGCAAAGCCGCGGCGAAGAAGAAGGCTGCCAAAAAAGATAAGCTGCAAAGCTCTCAGCTTGCAGAAGTGTCGCCTACTTCGCCAAAAGCGTCACCCGAGGGTGATTCAGCGGCGGAGAATGTGAAGACTTCTTCAGCCAGCGAGGGCGTCAGCAGAGAACAGTCCCAAGGGAACGGTTCCAAAGCAGCGTCGCCAATGCAGAAGGACCGCTCACTGGAGAGAAATCCGCAGGTCGGTGACGACGAGGAACTGGAGTTGGTCAGCAGCCTGAATACCGAATCGAGCACCAATACGAGCACTCCTAACCAGGTGTTTCATTCGGCACGCTCATCCCCGGAGGGCAAGCCTCCGAAGCCCGATGGTCAGGCTGTTGGCAAATCGAAAAACGACAACAAGCCAAATGCTACGAGCAAGTTCGTCTCTGTTGACACCGATGAGCTGCATTTCGTTCGAACGCTACCCAGCTCCTCATCGGACGCCTCCACCGACAACGAGGCATCGAAGGCGCGGGGGCAGCTCGTTAAGAAGGGCAAAGGGGCGATGCTGCCTCCACCGGGACGGGCAACGGCACAGAAAACTAAGCGATCTAGCCACTTCCCGTCCTCCACGCGACATCTCATCTCCGTCGGCGAGAGTGCCTCGCCAAAGAGGACGAGAGCAGGCTACGACGGCATCGACCGGACGGTTGACCTGACCTAACACAACATCCGCAAATACCCCCAGTTCGGAGTGCCATCTTCCATTCTTCGCATCACTATGCGATGATCGGGGCCTACGGCCTAGGATGGTTTCATGATGGACAACAATTTTTGTTTTCTCTTCTGCTTCACCCAACGTGTGGAGCAAGACCTGCGTGCATAGCGCGGACGGCGGCGTACGGAAGATGTTTTATAATGTTGGTTCATGGAGCGAGGGGGATGGCGTGGACAAGATACCGGTATGGTGACCACTGGCCGGTGAGGTTTGGAAGACGGTGTCTAGGTGGTAGCTGTCCGGATGGATTGCAGATGGACGGTGGTAGACGGTTAGATCGTGGCAGTCAAGAGGATTAGATATCAATCCAACGTGACATTGCACAGATACACGGCGTTGGTCAATCACGAGCGCAGCGACCGTGCCCAAAGCTGAAGCAGATGTTGTGTTCCCAAGTCTATTGAATTACACCACGCTATGATTCATCCTCCTCGTCGTCATCTGAGCCCTCGCGCGCACCATTCACCCGCGCCTTTTGTATCCTGGGGACCTCGAAGACGACGCCGCCGTTGCGCACCGCCTTGCACACCTTCCACCGCCCGAAGCGATGCTCCTGAGCCACGGCCGCGACGACGCACAGCCCGTCCTTGCCGCGGTCGCCGCGCTCAAACACGGCGATGTCGTTGATGACGCCGGGGATGGCGCGTCGGGACTCCTTGGCATGGCCGTTTTGTGTGTCGCCGTTGGTTTGCGCGTCGGCATCCTCATCTTGTTGGTGGTCGCCGAGGATGCCGACTTGTTCAATCTTCTTTTTGTCCTCTGTGAGCTTCCACACGCGGATGTGGCCGTCCCAGCTGCCGCTGAGGATGACGTCGGAGTAGGGTATCGTCTTGAGGGCGGTGATCCAGCGGGGCGTCGGGGCGGGCACAGCGTCGGGGCTGGGGTCCTCCTCGGCTGATGCCTGGACGGCCTCCAGGGCTGGGTCGATGCCGTGGGCGATGGGCTCGATGTAGACGGGCTTCTTCTTGGTGACGCTCCAGAGGGCGATGGCGCCGTTGTCGCTGCCGGTGACGAAGAGGTCGTCGTCAATCATGGCGATGCGGTCCATGCTGCCCTCGTGGAGGAGCGAGCGCGGGTCGATGCCCGGCCGAGGCTTCTTGTCCGCTCCGCCGCCTCGGAATACCAGCTGTGTCTCCTCCGCCACCTTCCAGAGACGGGCTGTGCGGTCTCGGGCGCCGACACTGACGCAGCGCTCCTGGGCGAGGGCGTCGATGTCGACGACGTGATCCTGGTGACCAAAAAGCGTCTCGACATATGCCAGCTCGTCCAGACTCCATACCTTGACGGTACGGTCTTTGGAGGAAGAGTACAGCTGGTTTGTTCCGCGGCGGAAAGCCAGCCCAGTGACGGCGTCGCGATGGTGCGTCATGACCTTGAGGGGCTTCAACGTTGCAGCATCGTAAATGATGAGCTTCCGGTCCTCGCCGCCAGTCACCACGTATTTCCCATCCGGAGACGCCGCAACGGCCAGTATCTGTCCCACATGCATTTGATACTTGATATCCTTGCCCTTGCTCTTGTTTCCCCTGATCCATGACTCAAGCTCGGGCTTCTTCTTCGGCGGAGCTTGCGGCTTCTTTGGTTTTCGTTTTGTGGTTTGGGGGTATTGGTGTTGGGGGAGGTCCTGCGTCCTCCATTTGTGCAGGTAGAGGTCTTTGGTGGTGGTATAGACGTAAGGTGCGCAGGCGGCAATGGATGTGACGGCGTTGGTGTTGGTTCGGAAGAAGGTCTGGGAGGCTTTGCTGAAGGCCAATTCGGAGGTCAATTGGCGGTACACTCGTCCTTTGGTCTCGGCCACGTCCTCTTGTAGCCGCTCTGCGATCAGGTCTCGGTCGATGTCTGCCGCATCGAAGCCGGCTTCGTCCACGTGCTCCTTGATATTCTCCAAGTAGCGCTCTGCCAGCCGCAATCGCTTCTCAGCGGCGGTCTCCTCGTCCTCGTCGTCTGATTCGTCTCGGTCTACCGCCTCGCCCGCATCGGACGGGCTGTCGTAGCTCTCGTCATCGTCCGAGTCGGAGCCGGAGATGGACTCGTCCCGCTCGGCTCGCTTCTTAGTGGCGGCGGCCTTCGCAACGGGTTTCCCTGCGGTTTTCGAGCCGGCGAGTCTCTTTTTAGGCGCGTCTGGGGCCGCAGGTCGCTTGCGCTTCTTCTGGGCACCGGGAACGGTGAAAAAGGACGACATTGTCGTTCACCTGGTCAAGCTGGCCGCTGGCATCCGTCCCGCATTAGACATGAATTTCTGTGGCAGCGTCGCTGGAAAAAAAAAGTTCGAGGTGATGGACCACAGAAAATGCGGCACCCCACTGCCTGGAATCTGTGGCCAATGAGAGCACGCCGTCGGGGAATAGTGATTCCGGGCTGGGGCGGTCGCTCGCGGCACAAACTGGGGAGCTCGTTGACGCGCAGCAACTACAGCCTAGCGGGAGCTCGCTGGCCGTGGACCTCAAACAAGCTCACCTCCAACTGACTGCGTCCCGTTGCTCTTCCACCATCACCTTTCAACACCGGAACACTGCACACAAGTCACGATGTGAGTATCTCCTGCTGCTCGCAGAAGCATTGCCAAGCTCACACGTTGCAACAGGGAGGTTCTTCTGGGAATTACGGGCAAGGACTTCACCATCATCGCGGCCTCCAAGGCTGCGATGCGAGGCGCCACCATCCTCAAGGCTGCCGACGACAAGACGAGACCGCTGAACAAGCACACGCTCATGGCATTCTCTGGAGAGGCGGGAGACACAGGTATGGCATCCCGCTGTGGCGATGCACGTCGACAGCCGAGCTAACGTGGCCGCAGTGCAATTCGCCGAATACATCCAACGAAACGCCCAGCTCTACTCGATGCGCAATGAGACCGAACTGTCGCCCTCGGGTCTGGCACACTTTGTCCGCGGAGAGCTTGCCTCGAGCCTGCGATCCCGGCACCCTTACAATGTGAATCTGCTGATGGGCGGTGTTGACCCCATCACCGGCAAGCCCTCACTGTACTGGCTGGACTACTTGGCTGCGTTGGCAGAGGTGCCCTATGCCGCCCACGGCTACGCACAGTACGTCCATTCTGGAGATTGCCGCCTGCTGGGCTCCTGCCTCCCCTCGCGAAGCAAGTAGGCATTCATGAAGATTTCAACTAACGTCGTTTAAATAGGTACTACTGTCTGTCCATCCTGGACAAGCACCACAGCCCCGACATTACCCTCGTACAGGGCATCAAGCTCCTGAACATGTGCACGGATGAGCTGAAGAGGCGGTTACCGATCGACTTCAAGGGCATGGTGGTCAAGGCGATCAAGGCGGATGGGATTGTGGACATAGAGTTTGATGATGACCGCGTGGTGAAGAGCGCTTGAGGCAGTAGCCACGGGAGGGGAGGATAAGACTTGTACTTTTACGCTCTGGGCAAATGAAGACTTATAAACCGAGGTGTCTTCGCGTCTTCCAACTCATAGCCACGCGCAAGTGTCATGTTCAACGGAGATATGCCATCGCCTTTGACGCCAGCTGAGTATCTTGTTGACGAAGGTATGCATGTCAGTCGGTATACAAATGAAGAGCTCCTTTGGTTTCATTCAAACTTCCGATGCCTTGCCGGCTCTGGGTAAGATTGCTGCCAATATATGTGCCGTGGCGGGTGTTGGCACATAGGTAGCCTACCCTAGACACAAGGGGCTTGTGGTCTCCTTGCTTCCGTTCGCAAGACATCATCATCTGTATTTTTATTTCTAGGGTACTGTTGCTACTTCTTTATTGATATTTCGTGGGTCCGCTGCTGGCTTGCACGTGTCTGGGCAGATGACCGTTGTTTGCAGGTCATTCGATTGTTGCTGCATCCCAGCTCACCAGCGTCGCAGTACTTCGTATACCGCCACATGCTCGACGTGTACGTCCCTGCCATGCTGTCACACAAACCAAACAGACTCGGAATGGAACGTCTGCATCGCGGATCTAGCCGCGTGCGTCGTGTGACCGTGAGCATGGCTGCCGAACTAGAGTACGGGGTCTCCTGGTGCAGAAATCCATTTGAAGTTGAGATTCTGCTGCGTGGTTTCGTCAAGCACATGACTGTGGCGTCTGGGCACGTGCGGTCAACGTCACTGGCCGTCGCGGCATCCAAGTTGGGAAGTTCTCCGGGTGCGAAGGTTCAGAGCCGGCTCACCGAGAGCGGCCGAAAAGATGGCGTCTGTAGTCCGTACCTAGGCTTTTACATGAAATCTCAGCACTCTGCTTTGGTGAGCGAGATGGACGCTGCCGACTGCAGTCTAGAGCGATAGCCCGATGGTGGCGGTTGCAAGTGGTCTCCATGTACGGAGTGCGCGACTGCTCTCTCGACTTATCAAGACACCTAAGAAAGAAAGGCAGCCGAGCACGTAGGGAGGCAAGTAAGGCAGCTGCCACTTGAGAATCAGGCGCAAATAGAGTGGTTGCTGTCAATTAAAGAACGTGCCTGATGATGGCTCTTTGCTCCATTCGCTGCATGCTTGAGCCCAATCCTCGAGATGGCCCAAACGCAGGAGCATGTAGAAAGACACGACGTGGAGCGTGGCACAGGTCATATATCGTGCTGTAGTCCGCAAACATGGTACGGGTGTGGCCTACGTGCCTTCACTGTCTGGCCGGTAGTGACCCAAACGCGCGTTTGAGAAACGCCTTGGCTGCAACAGTCGACTGCCGCAGCAGAGGTTCGAGAAAGACTGGGCAAATCTAGGCCTCTTGAAAAAACCAAAAGGCATCGAGCCTGCTAGCGAAGCGGTGAGCCGGAGGGATGCAGACATTTGATGGCAGTTGGGTTCTTGAATACGCCACCGAGTCTCCTCGGCGAGAACTCATGATGACGTTTAGGGAATGGGGGGTTGCATGACTTGGCGAGATCCAAGTACAGTAAAGGTATCTTCCACGGCTTTAGTGTGCCGGATGTACCTAATCGGTACCTGCAGGCTACTGCAGTCTACGCTCGTCCACTAAAAACAGCGACGTTTGTATGTACTCCGTACTTCGTAGCGCTGTTGCGTTGCGTGGGCTGCACACCTCTGAGAAACTGGGCACGGCAGCACCGCAGCCGCACTGGAGTGGACCACTCACGGCTGCTCCCCCCCGAAAATTTTGACCCTTCCCAACCTTGGGCACTAGCCTCCTTCTGGCCACCCGCCCTCCAGCCAATTTTTTTTCTCTGCTCTTCTTCGCCTCCAGCTGCTCGCTCTCTCGTCCCTTTTCTTCTCCCACAACCCAAACCTCTCCATCCACAAAACCCTTCATCCCCCATCCCCCCATCCTCACCATTTCTCCAGACGCCTTCGTCTTTCCTTGGTCTCTCCTTTGAAGATTCTGCGTGGTTCTTCGAGGGATACTGCAAGCACACCGCCTCGTGTGTGTACCTACTCCGACCGTAATACATACTGGGAAGAAAATCGGGAGCACAGGCCCTCTGTTTCCTTCTCTTTCGCGTTTTCTGTCTCTACTTGGCGGACAGGACCTCTACTTCACTCTCTTTCATTTCAGAGGGTGATTTCGAACGACTCGATCGACTTTCCCCGCCTTCTCGAACCTCGAGACACCGACGTTGACAAACGACCTTTCAACTGAAACTCGTCCAACCTCAACCCAACATGGCGGACCAAATCAACATGGCTGGCCTCAACCTTGGCCCCGGCGCCCAGCAGCCTGGCGGCCGATCCTACATCCCGCCTCACCTGCGAAACCGCCCGTCTGGCCCTCCCCCCATGAACGGCGCCCCCGCCGACGCGCCCGCACCCGCACCCGCACCTAACGGTGCTCCCGCTGGCGCCCCCGTCAACGGACTTGGCCAGAGCGCCTGGGCCGCCAAGTAAGTTCTTTTGCAACTTGACCTCTCGCCCGTTGCTCTTTTGCTAACAACTATGACAGCCAGCCCCCCCCGCCCCAGGCGAACTTTGCTGGCCGCCCGGGCTACGGCCCTGCTGACGCCGCGCCTCCCGCCCTCCAGAATAACCGTCGCGGCGGCTGGGGTGGCCGCGGTGGCTACTCTGGAGGCGCCGGCGGCGGATACGATGGCCACTCCGGCGGCGGTGGTGGCAACTACTCGGCCCGCGGCTCTGGCGATGGACAATGGCGAGACGGAAAGCACGTCCCTGGCCCAGCTAACCCCCGCGTCGAGCGTGAGCTTTTCGGCGCCACTGTCGACGACCCGTCCAAGCAGCACACAGGCATCAACTTCGAGAAGTACGACGACATCCCCGTCGAGGCTTCCGGCCACGACGTTCCCGAGGCTGTTCACAACTTCACCACTCCTCCCCTGGACGAGCACCTTTGCCGCAACATCGAGCTGGCTCACTACAAGGTCCCCACCCCCGTCCAGAAGTACTCCATCCCCATCGTCATGGGTGGTCGTGACCTCATGGCCTGCGCCCAGACCGGCTCTGGAAAGACGGGTGGTTTCCTCTTCCCCATCCTGTCCCAGGCCTTCCTCAATGGCCCCTCTGCGGTCCCAGCCGGTGCTGCTGGCCAGTTTGGTCGCCAGCGCAAGGCTTACCCCACCTCTCTGATTCTCGCCCCCACCCGAGAGCTTGTCTCTCAGATCTACGATGAGTCGCGCAAGTTCGCCTACCGATCCTGGGTTCGCCCTTGCGTCGTCTACGGTGGTGCCGACATCGGCTCCCAGCTCCGACAGATTGAGCGTGGTTGCGATCTTCTCGTTGCTACTCCCGGTAGACTGGTGGACCTCATAGAGCGAGGCCGCATCTCCCTTTGCAACATCAAGTACCTCGTCCTCGACGAGGCCGACCGCATGCTTGACATGGGTTTCGAGCCCCAGATTCGCCGCATTGTCGAGGGTGAGGACATGCCAGGAGTCCAGGACCGCCAGACGCTCATGTTCTCGGCCACCTTCCCTCGCGACATTCAGATGCTCGCCAGAGACTTCCTCAAGGACTACATCTTCTTGTCCGTCGGCCGAGTTGGTTCGACCTCGGAGAACATTACCCAGAAGGTCGAGTTTGTCGAGGACATTGACAAGCGCTCTGTCCTTCTCGACATCCTCCACACCCACGCCGGTGGCCTGACGCTCATCTTCGTCGAGACCAAGCGCATGGCTGATTCTCTGTCCGACTTCCTCATCAACCAGAGCTTCCCGGCCACTTCCATCCACGGAGACCGAACCCAGCGCGAGCGAGAGCGTGCCCTCGAGTACTTCCGCAACGGACGCTGCCCCATCATGGTTGCCACTGCCGTTGCTGCTCGAGGTCTCGATATCCCCAACGTCACTCACGTCGTCAACTATGATCTCCCCACCGACATTGACGACTATGTCCACCGAATTGGTCGAACTGGCCGTGCCGGAAACACTGGTCTGGCAACTGCCTTCTTCAACCGTGGAAACCGCGGCGTTGTCCGTGAGCTCATGGATCTGCTCAAGGAGGCCAACCAGGAGACCCCCCCCTTCCTCGAGGCCATTGCGCGCGAGTCGTCCTTTGGCGGCGGCGGCGGCCGTGGCGGCCGCTCCCGAGGTGGCGGTGGCCGTGGCGGCGCTGCCAACCGCGACTTCCGCAAGGCTGGCGGCGGCGGCGGCGGCGGTTTCGGAGGTGGCTTCGGTGGCCCGCCTCAGAGCGCAGGCTACGGCGGCGGCGGCTTCGGTGGTGCTCAGGGCGGCTCTGGCTACGGCGGCAACAGCGGCGGCTATGGAGGTGGCTATGGCGGCGGCGGCGGCGGCGGCGCCTACGGCAACCCTGGCGGCGCGGGTTCCCAGTCCTGGTGGTAAATGCCACCGTTTGGTCTACGACGTAGACCACACCCGTCGATGCTGGACGGTTGTCACCAGCAGCATCGACAACTCTTTGCGCTTTCGACGCGCCTTGCTTTGATCGCTGCATTTCCGGACGCACACATTTCGACTTGTTTTTGTTTTTTATTCGGACGACACGGCGGCATCATGATCTCCGACGACGGACGAGCGCCTTTGCCTTGCTCGACCAAGGCAGTAACGGTCACGGGGCATTCACGACGCATCTGATAGATTGCATTTCTTTTTGATTTCGGCACCCTCCTCGATTGATACCCTTAGACCGAGATTTGGGGAACTTGACGACACTTGGCAGACAGAACCGTGGTGTTAATAGATCTAGACCCAGCGGATCTGGACAGGGGACATCGCGATTCTCGTGTTTCTGCCGTCTACCAGGGGTTCCCCCTTAGGGCATTTTTCTCGCTTTCACGATAGAGGGTCATGTTATCGCCGTGCAGACATAGACAAAAGTGGATTTCTCGGTTCTCTGGTCGGAACTACTCAAAAGGCCTCTCAACAGATAGGGACTTGTGAGAGAGCAATGAGCATAGATTGGGAGAAAGGATGGTCATCACATCGGCTTTTCTCCGTCTCAATTCTGAGAAGATGGGCGAAGCCGCTCGACACAGGTTATGGATTTTGAGTTGGACGGCACGAATCAAAAAGCTCTCAGCTGTTTGAAGGCCGTTTGCACGGGAGCCACGAGGCTCCGACTTGGCCATTGAGGAGGCCGGGTCACACAGCCTCGAGAAGGCAGGGTCAGACTGCACAGTCGTGCGCTCTCTGAGCCCGTGGTTAAGACAGGACAACCAGAGCGGACTGAGGAGTCCTAGTAAAAAAAGGAAGAGACTTTTGCAACCTACTTATACTGTTCGTCGACCTTGCTGTGTAACTGCGGTGCGACTAGAATTTATCCTTGCCCAATGTGATTGCCCCAAAAGAACACGCTCCTCCAAAGGCACTCGAAGTGGCCCTGAGTAACGACGTACGGAGTACATCCCGGCTGGTCAAAAGTTGTTAGATAGACTAGTTGACTTAGGCAGCCCTTGGCCGAGGAAAAGGAAGTCCTGGGTGTCAGTGGCTAGCTGACTAGCTAGCTGACTGGATAGCTGACTAGATATCTGATCTAATGACTAGATAAGTCATGCGCTGATCTATTAGTCGGGCTACTAATCCCTGGAAAAAGCAAGGAAAAGGCCGGCTAGGCACGGAGGCAACTGGAGGATAAAGAGGGTAGGTTTTCACTTACAAGGATGAAAAAAGAACAAGACTGAGGCATCAATTTGATCAATGAATTGGAATTCAACCGCTATTTTGACCGATGAATTTGACCCCTAAATTTACCCCTATTTTATATATGATTTGGAACCGCATAACGCGACAAAAGTTTCTCGGAGGTAATAATTCAGGGATCAGATCGTATAGCCGCTACAATAACTTCTCAGCTGGCGTCTCCTTGCCGAACAAAGATGCGACCAATATCCTGACGATAATAATTTCATCGAAGCAAACACTGTCCACGCCTTTGTGAGCTCTGGATACGGCTTCCTGTAAAGTCCCTTCAATAGAGACAGAGGTGAGCACCCGTCCGCCCGATGTTTTCAGGTGGCCTTCATCAAGGATGGTTCCCGCATGGAAAAGCAGCACGTCATTGGTGCCAGCGCATTAGTACTGAGAAGTGCGATGCATCGGAGAACACTTACCGTTTGGGGAAGAGGCTATGGTTATTTCCTTGCCTGTAGCATACTGATCGGGATAGCCTTTCGACCATCACTACAGACACGGCTGATTTCTTCAAAAAGTCACAATGGACGTTTTCAAGACGTTCATCTGTGCATGACAGCATGATTTCAGCCATATCTGAGTCGTCATCCATTAAAGGCAAAAGTGTCTGGGGCTCAGTCCGATGCATATGAAGCCAATGTACGGATGCCCTGCGAGAACACGACGTGTTAGTACACTCGGAAATCGTTACTTTGGCAAGTTAAATTACCTTCATCCAGGGCTCCCAGAATAGTTGGATAGAGAATTGTCTCGTGAATATGCTCAATTTGTTGAGCTGAGAGCAAGGGGGTTGGAGCATAAAAGCCCACCGCTGCTGATGGCTTGGGCCGCCTTAGATAGAGTGTTTGGCATCAGCACGCCCTTGCCTGCTGCTAGCCCAGAGGCTTTGACAACTATAGGGCCGCTGTTGCCTTGTTTGATGTATAAAATTGCTTCTTCTGGGTCGGTGAAGGATTTGTATTCTGCCGTGGGGATGCCATGACGCGTCATGAGCCCTTTGCCCAAGCGTTGGACCCTTCGAGACGTGCAGCTTCTTTTGTTGGGCTGAAGATTGGGATACTTTCATGTTTGAACCAACTTTCGATTTCTGAAACAATGGGATATCGCGAGTCGATAGAGAAAGAGAGAGAGTTTCATAGTGATATTTATTTGCTATCGGCATCAAGTCACCTATTGTATCCGAGGGCCATCTCATGTATTCATGTACATTCGTGAAGCCATTACTCTATACTCCAACGCCAACGCACGTACTCCCTGAATCACAGGCAAAGCCATAACGC
The DNA here is from genome assembly GCA_000750105.3 of Tolypocladium sp. Sup5 PDA-1. Lineage (NCBI taxonomy): Eukaryota > Fungi > Ascomycota > Sordariomycetes > Hypocreales > Ophiocordycipitaceae > Tolypocladium > Tolypocladium sp. Sup5 PDA-1. The sequence continues at coordinate 811,804 of JPHH03000008.1, forward strand.
AAACATGACGCTCATAGTCACGATGTTCGTCCCTTCTCAATGTCGGTGACCTCCACCCTCGGCGCACCAGAGACGACAATCGCCGGCACCTCGTCAGCAGTGTTGACATCACCGTCACCGCCCTTCTTCTTCCGCAAATTCTTCAAGGGCCTCACCAGGACAGAGAAAAACCTTGCCAAAGCCCTATAGACCACAATCACGGGCTTGCCAACAACGCCAGCAATCCTTGCGAACCAAGCATCGGGGAACAGCCGCACAGCAACAGCCCACGGCAAGCACATGGCCGCCAAAACCACCGAGATGGCCCATTGCGTGCCATCGAGGCCGCCCGGATTGATGCCAAAGGCGCGCGAGCCGACAAAGATGATGGCGATCTGCAGGCCGACCATGAGGCAGTTGATGGCGATGAAGAAGTGGTTGCGGTGCACGCCCTCGAGGATGTTGAACTTGTTGTCGAGGCGGCGGTTGTTGAACTCGTTGAAGATCTGCATCCACACAAAGGTGTTGAAGATGACCGTGTCGAGCTCGAGGCGCTTCTGCACGCTGTGGTCGTAGCCGAGGATGTCGGTGCCGGCGAAGTAGAGGGTGAAGGTGACGACGAGCTGGAAGATGGCTTGGCCGACAATCATCTTCCACATCTGTTGCAGGGTCAGCGTGAGTTCATTCAAATGTGAGAACGGGGCCATTTGGGCTCACGTTGGTTGTGATCAGGGGAGCCTTCTTCCCCTGAGGCGGCCGGTCGAGAATCTTCTCGGTTGGCGGATCCGTGGCAAGGGCCAGCGCGGCAAAGGTGTCCATGATGAGGTTCACCCACAGAAGCTGTACGGCCTTGAGGACAGACTTCATGTTTTCGTCGTAGACGGCAGTGATGAAGGCCAACAGCACGGCCGTAATGTTGACGGTGATTTGAAACTGCAGAGCCTGTTAGTGGGAACAGAGCATATGAGCCAACGGTCCTGCACGAACCTGGAGGAACTTTTGGACAGCGTCGTTAACGGCCCTTCCCCATTTGAGAGCAGTCACGATAGAGGCAAAGTTGTCGTCCATGAGAACAATAGCAGATGCCTCCTTGGCGACCTCGGTACCAGAGATGCCCATGGAGAAGCCCACATCCGCAGCCTTGAGCGCCGGGGCATCATTGGTGCCATCGCCCGTAACAGCCACAGTCTCGCCGAGGGCCTTGAGCTTGGTGACAAGAATACGCTTATCCTCGGGCGACGAGCGTGCCAGGACTTGCAGCTTGGGGAGCATCGTATTCATGGCGTCTTCGGACATCTTTCGGAACACGGGGCCCTCCATGACGATGCCGCCTTCGGTGTAGATGCCGCACTCGGTCGCGATGGCCTTGGCCGTGATGATGTTGTCGCCGGTGACCATGCGGACCACGACGCCGGCGTGCTGAGCCTTCTTGACGGCCTCGGGGACTCCGGGTCGAACAGGGTCCTGGATGCCGACGACTCCGAGGAACACAAGGCCGTTGAGGAGCGAGGCAAACTCGACGTGGCCGTCGCTAACCTCGGCGTGGGCGGGAGGCCAAGCCTCATAGTCCTTGTAGACCAGACCGATTGTGCGCAGGGACTTGCTGGCATACTCGTTGATGGTCGACCGCAGCGCCTCGACATCATTATGCGACAGCGGCACCTCATCCAAAGACTGGGGATCAGCCCTGGCGGAGCAGTAGCCGAGCAGGATCTCCGAAGCACCTTTGACAAGCAGCCGATAGCCCGGCCCGGAGCGCAGCTTGACGACGGCGCCCATGCACTTCTTGCCCGAGTCAAATGGCATCATCTGCACGACGTGCTCGTTGGCGCGCGTCTCGGCGAGGGCCTGCAGGCCGAGGTGGTCCTTGGCGAGCTGCAGGAGGGCCGTCTCGGTCTTGGAGCCGATGAAGGTTGGCTTGCCGTCCTCTTCGCCCTCGAAGGCGGTGGAGTTGATGGCAACGGACTGCGCGATCACCTGCTTGGTGGCGCCGGGGAGGCTTGCGGCCCACTGGCCGACGGGCTGGGCCGAGGGCTTCTCTGTTTCTGCTTTGGAGAAGCTGGAGTTTCCGAATGTGCCGGCGACCACGGTCATCTTGTTGGTTGTCTGGATAATCGTTAGCGGCTGTTAAAGTTAGAGCCATACTCTCAGGGGAACCTACCAAGGTGCCAGTCTTGTCCGAGCAGATGGTCGTGGCATTACCCATCGTCTCGCAAGCCCGAAGCATGCGCACAAGGTTGTTCTCCTTGAGCAGCCTCGTAGTCGCAAACGCGAGCGCCAGCGTCACGGCAAGCGGCAGGCCTTCTGGCACGGCGACGACGATAATGGTAATGGCAACGATGAGGATATCCATAAACGACGAGGCCTTTTCTGCAGGGGGGCGAGCGTCTCCCGAGAGCGCGGCGACGAACCGGAAGAGCAGGACGAAGAAGAGCAAGCAGGCGGCGCCACCACCGAGCTTGGCGATGGCAAGGGCGAGGCCTTCGAGCTTCTTCTGAAGGGGCGTGGCCTCGGCCTCGGTGCGGACTGACATCATGATCTTGCCAAAGCTGCTGTTGACGCCGACCGAAGTGCAGACAAACGTGCCCATACCTGAGAGGGGATTGTTAGACACATGCTGAATAGGGGTACCAAGTATGGCTTACCCTCAAGGACCTTGGCACCCGAGATGATGAACGGATCCAAGTCCTTTGCGTTCTGGCCAGACTCGAGGATCCTCATGACCTGATTGCCGCCAGTCTTCTTGAGCGCATCGGACTCTCCCGTGGCGGAAGATTCGTCGCACTTCAAGTCATGGCCGCCGATGAAGACGCCGTCAACGGGCACCAAGTCACCGGGCTCCAAGTGGAGGACGTCGCCGACGAGGATGTCATGGACATTGATCATAAACGACTTGCCCGAGCGGATGACCTTGATCTCACGATCCTCCTTCTTGGCGTTGAGCTTGACAAAGGCGCGCTCCTTTTGCCAGTCGTTGAGCGACCCGATGGCCGTGACGATGATGATGGCTGCGCAGATGGCAACGCCTTCGACCCAGTCCACGGGAGGCGGTGCGCCTGGCTCCTTTTCAACACCGAAGGTCTCGTAGAGACCGAGGCCCAGGGAGATGACGGCGGCAACGGTCAGGAGAATCAAGACCTTGTCGTTGTAGGCGTTCCACATGAGCTTCCATAGCGGAGTTGCCTTTTTCGGGGGAAGCACATTGCGCTTGTACACGCGAACGCGGTCCGCAAAGGCCTCTGGGGAGGCTCCTGTAGCAGGAGATGGCGACGGTTCGTGATGCCAGGGGGGCGACGTCCCGACTGCTTCATCAAAGGAGACTTTGCCGGGCGCGGCAGTCTCATCGACGTTGAGGCCGGCGTCGACATTGGTCTGAAGACCACGGGAAATACCCCGGAGACCACCGAGTGCCTGGAAAGCAGACAGCGACTTGGGGTTGAGCAGCTTGTTCAGCTGGCCCGGGGAGAAGGCAAAGGGGTTGCCGTCGACCTGGAAGTCGGCCTCGGTCCCCGGGTCCGGCAGCAAGGCAGCCCGCGGGTCGTCGCCGATGCTGGTAGCACGGCTCGTGGTCGCAGGCGTGAGGAACGGGTTGGACACGGCGGACGAGATGGTGTCCGCGTTGCTCATGGCCCGCGGCCGCGTGTCGACCTGGAGCATGGCGGAAGGGGGCTTGTTGCTGGCCATGGTGGGAGACGTGCCAGAGCGGGAGCACTAACACGCAGACGCAGATTCATGCAAAGGGGGCCCGCGAGTGGCAATTGGAGGCCGGAAGAAAGGGAAAGGGACAAGGAGGACGCTGCGGTGTTGACTCTGGCCCGGACTGTCCAGCGGGAACCATTTTGGCAGGCCGCCGCCAGACGTGATATACTGCCCCATGGGAGGCTGAGTCGTCTTGAGTTTTGTCGCGAGCACTGGCGTCTGCACAGAGACTTTTGTCCACTTTGCCGGGAGGTCTCCAAGCCGGCCCGTCCAAGCGAGGCGCAGCACTGCTACCACGGAGTAACTTACACAGCGCGCCGCATTGGATGCCCGATCCGAGGTTACTCGATTGGGAAGGTTTCGCTGATTGGTTCCCCACCGGGTTTAAGCTTAACTGTCAATCAGCCAGGGGTCAAGGCCGCTCCGATGCTGCCAAGCACGTATGCCTGCCGGGGGGCAAAAAAAGCAAAAAAACAAACCAATACAAACCACGCGTGTAGTATTACACCATTGAGCGCATGGAGGGTCCACCTCTGCCGCGGTGGATAGTTTGCTCGCCCGTAATTTGCCTTTGGCCGTGTGCCGCGTTTGATTTTAGGCACGGGTAGCTTGTACGTACGGTCACGCAGCGAATAGTGTTGGCGAGGCAAGTATATGAACTTTGCTTGGACCATGTTCAAGGCATCATGCGTACACAGCCTCGTCCACCACGTGTGAGTGATTTTCTGGCCCTGCGATCGTGCCGTCTTGGTGTGGCATATCTCCCTGTGGCAGGGGGGCCCGGCCACGGACATCGGAAATGACATTGGGGAGTGGTAGATTGACGGCTCCGGGCAAGAGTACCGCTGCGACTACGGATTACGTATCGAAATTATGCGAGAGAGATGTGCCGGGTTGCCCGGGGCGGTGTGATTGCAGGATCTCCAACCTACAGTGGTCGCGTGAGTGCGTCTGCGACACGCTCTGCCAACCATCATGAGACGTATACATCGTGATATGATGAACCACGAGCAACAAGGCATGCAGATGATTTTCTAGCTCGAGGCAGTGCACAATGCAGAGTCTCATAGTTTCCTTGTGTGTGAAAATCACCGCGAAACTTGGCATCCGACGTCTCATCGCCGCGCAATGAGCGAAAACACCACGGCATGGGATCACAGAGCTGTAGGAAACCATCTGCCGAAGAGTCTAGAATCAGGCAGTGCAATCAGGCAGCTCTCAGCAAGGACTTGGGCGGGCAACATCGGAGAACTTGGCGTATCCCGTAAGAAGCTGTACTCCAACCGGGAAGCAGCGATTTGCCGAAGAGTCTAGATTGAGGCAGTGCTCTTGAGAGATGCCCATCAAGGCGTGAACGCAACTTTGGCGAGAATATATCGGGACAGTTGGACGTGAGATATCTCTGCCCTTGGACAAAACATCATGATGAAGCCGTGGCCGGATGTTGGGCTGGCACTCGCCAGGATATCCAGATTGAGGCAGTGCAAGGCTGGAACCCCGAGTTGCTCCGTGAGACGAAAACTAAGAACCAATATTCTATCAAACCGGGGAAAGTGGTGATGGCTTCATTCCCCACGGGGAGCTCCCTTCCCGCGCAGCCTCACGACGCGGAGGTGGTGCTCGCCCCGGTGCCTGGATTGGGGCAGTGCAAAAATCAAAGCTCTCCATGAAACGAGCTCATGGGGTCGGCGTTCCAAAGAGCCGGGCGCCTTCATTGTCGCGGTCAGCGTCAAGTCACCACGAGGGTAGGCGCGGAGATGATACTCGCCCAGGCGGCTAGTTTGAGGCTGTGTAGGAGGGGACGGGAGCGACAGCAGCCTCCTGGCGGCGAGTGTGACGGGAATGATGACCTTGTGGACCTGTCATTGGAGAATCGAGGTGATTGTGCGGTGATGTCGTGATGATGCAGAGCGTTGGCGAGAAGGAGTCGGACCCCTCGAGCGCCTCCTCCTGGAACCATCACCGCAGAAGGGGGCTGTGCATGGAAGAAAGAGGAAGGTCTCAGCCTGTCCATCCGTCGTGGAGAACCACCACGGTGGCGATCCTCAAGGCGTTGGATCTAGGGACTACCGGTGCTGTAGCTCAACATGCGCCGTCTAAACGGCCGCCTCCACGCCGGGAGCTACTGGTGCACCAACCCAGCAGCATGGCGGAGGCTGTGCAAACAGAGAAGGCTCCCCTTTTGGAGAAAAGTCCAGGTCCCCTGTCGCCCCAACGGCATCTGGTGGTGTCGTGACGGTGGGCGGTGGGCGTGTAAGTGGCTGAAGTCGCCAGCTCGGACCGTCGCCGACGCTAGACGCGAGCAGCAATAGCCAGTTTATGCCTGAATTCTGCCACATGTGCGGAGTACTCGTACTCAGCTCCGGGCGCGAGAGATGCCGGGGGCTTCGAGTTCGAGACTGGTTCTGTAAACCTGCGGATGCGAGAATGGAGGGCTTTACGTGTTGCGCGCGGGAGGCCTCTCATACGAGCAGAGCACAATATTATTATCCCTGCTGCCCCCATCCGAACGGCGCTTCGCCCATTGGGCCCCTGGTCGCGTGGGGTCGGCCATCCATGATGTATTAAGTTAGTCCGTAGTTTGTTTCAACCACCACTCATCATCGATTTCCTCATCCAGCCTTCTCCAACTGCTCCAGCTCGTGCCAAGAGCTGCTGCGCCCCGATGGCATCCTCACGGAAAGAAGCGCGTAATTATTATCCCTGCCGCCATGTTGGGCAGCTTCGACTCTGTCCCAGACTCCCCAATGCCCAGCGATGGAAGGCTGCCCACTTCCCCGCGTGCTGCACTGGCGGGTCCGGGGAATATTATCCACCCTCAAAGTTCAAGACCCTGCCCGGCCATCCATCCACACCCGCGGAACGACGCTTCGGAACAAGTCGTCGAGCTCCTCGGTTCTCGCGGCCTCGGCGACAAGTCACCATCGCCCGTCCGCCGGTCGACGGTGAGGTATATATCTCGGGGCGTTGCACTGCCCTGGCCGCCCGTCATCAGAGGCCCACCGCCGACGTTCCCACCGGTGCAGACAACGTCGCATCCCGATCCCCAACCCTGATAGCCTAGCCGCTGCTTTCTTTGCCTGCACTCGGGCCCTCCCGTCAAGATGGGCTTCGACCTTCACGCCGAGGGGACCAACGACCCCAAGGACGTCCGGAACTGGCGCATCCACGTCGTCGCCATCATCGCGTCCATGTCGGCCATAGCCAGTGAGTTGCCCCCCTACGCACGCGTCGCGGAATCAAGGCGAAGCGCTGACATCCCGCAACAGTGGGCTACGACACGTCCGTCATAGGCGGCACCATGGCCCTGGACTCGTTCCGCAGGGACTTTGGGCTGCTCGGCGTGTCGGGCACGTACCGCGACACGCTGCAGGGCAACATCGTGTCCACCTTCCAGGCCGGCTGCTTCTTCGGCTCGCTGCTCACGTTCCCGCTGGCCGAGAAGATTGGCCGCAAGAGGGCCATCTTCGTGGCCGCCGCCGTCTTCATCGTCGGCGGCGTGCTGATGACCGCCTCTCACGGCGTGCTGGCCATGCTCATAGCCGGACGTGCCATTGCAGGGCTTGGCATTGGCGCGTCGTCTTTGATTGTCCCGGTCTACATTGCTGAGACGGCGCCGCCGTCCATCCGCGGCAGGCTGATTGGCATCTTTGAGGTGCGAACCACGAACCCCTTGAGCAATGAGCAACCCGAGCTGACAGGTATTAGATTGCGTCTCAGGGGGGAGGCATGCTGGGCTTTTGGGTAAGTCAACCATTCCCCTCATCACCTTTACACAGCAAACTAAGCACGTCACAGATCAACTACGTCGCAGATCGAACCATCTCTTCTCGCCTTGCGGCCCAGTGGATCGTCCCCTTGAGCCTACAGCTCGTCCCCGGCGCGCTTCTCTGCGTCGGCATGCTAATGTGCCCCGAGTCCCCTCGATGGCTCGCCCGCCAGGACCGCTGGGACGAGGCGGAAAAGGTCCTCGTCCACCTCAGAACGCTGCCCGCCGACCATCAGTACATCCGGGACGAGCTCTCCGAGATCCGCCAGCAGGTGGAAGAGCGCAGCGCCAACCGCATGACGTATAAAGAGATGTTCAAGCGCCTCGTGCAAAAGGGGGTCCGCAACCGCATCGGCATCGGCCTGCTGCTCATGGCCTGCCAGAACCTGACCGGCGTCAACATCATCACGTACTGTAAGCCAATCGCATTCCTGCACTCGCGCTTGGTATACTGACACCTTCAGACTCTCCCCGCATCTTTGAGACGCTGGGCATCACGGGCACGAGCACCAAGCTGTTTGCGACGGGCTTCTACGGCATCGCCAAGACGATTGGCATGGTCATCTTCTCGCTCTGGCTCGTCGAAAAGGTGGGCCGGAGAAATGGGTTGATCTGGGGCGCGTTCATCGGCTCGGTGCCCATGTGGTACATTGGGGCCTACGTGATGAAGGCCGATCCCGCTCGCGCCGCTGCTGCCGGGCACCTCAGCCAAGATGGATGGGGCTACCTCGCCATGGGTAAGCTGACGCCTGAAGATGGTTGTCAATGACGCTGACCTTGATTAGTCTGTGTGTATCTCTATGGACTCATCTATTGCGCGACCTGGCAGGGCATCACATGGGTGTACTGCTCCGAGATCTTCCCAATCGGTATGTCATCTCCACTGACGCAAGGATTGCAGTTGGCTTACAACTGTAAACAGACATCAGAATGCTCTGCACGGCCATCACGACGGCTGACCAGTGGTTCTGGAGCTTCCTCATCTCCCGGACCACGCCGTACATGATTACATCGCTGGGGTACGGGACATACATGTTCTTTGGCGCGCTCATGATTGCTATGGGCTTCTGGGCGCTCTTCTTTATCCCAGAGACCAAGGGTAAGCCGCATTCTGCGCCGCATCGGTCATTTGAGACGAGACTGACGTCCCTAGGCCTTTCACTCGAAGACATGGACCGCCTCTTCATAAGGAGCACGTGCAAGACCGTGTGGCAGGCGCTTGTCCAGCGGAGAAGCATGCAAGACGTGCTCGAGGAGCGCAGGGCCGCGGCGCCGGTGTATGACCGCGAGAAGAAGGAGACATATCTCGAGCAGGTTGAGTCGGTCGATCTGCGACGCTCATACACGTGAGGTTAGATGGAGGCAACCCGACACGAGTTTGGCCATTGGGCGAGGGGTGGAGGGCAGTGGAAGCAGTAAGTTGAAGAGCTAGTTTGTTTTGTTTTCTCGCTGTTGTCTCTCGGGGGATCGGGCCACGATGGGCCTTGGGCGTTCTCAAGGGAGATTTTACGAGTTGACGTGCCTGTTACGAGTTATGTCTGTACGGTTGATGATATCGCTGACAATGGCTGGAGATTGGGCGCGAAGTATTCTATTGTATCTGATTTGCGCTCTACTTTCTGTTAGGCTTTGTCTACTTGGCCTTGAGGTTTGTTGCTAGATCTCTTTGTTGGCCCACGCGCTTCTCTGTAAGTGAGTGAGTGGTTGAGCTGGCCGAGCTGGCCATAGCAAACTTCAGAACAACAACAAAACAATGCGACACATGGTGAATGCGCGTCAAGACGCCTGTCAGCTCTGCAGAATTTGGGCGAATCGGAGCTACATGAAATGTTCCTCCCAAACATGAACGGGACGACCAGCAAGCCAACCAGCCCTTGACACGCCGTCGTCGTGAAGTAAGCCAAAAGTAACCTGTTGGTACAACAACTCATTCAAAGCAAGCTTGCCAGCAACGTTGGTAGGCGCGTACAGTTGCGACTCGCCAGCAAACTCGCTTCAACTCGTGCCGCCAAGGGGGTTTGACTCACCGTACAAAGCAATGCAAGGTCGTGCGTTTCCGTGTGCAAACCCGAGTGGGAAGACTGGAGCTTGCAAAAACGATGCCCGTTTCGCCTGCAAGAACTGCCTTTTGATAATGGTAAGCTACCAATCTTCTACGTAGCTGGAACCCTCCAACGTCCAGTTCTTCCGCTCGCAAGGGAACCTCAAAAGTATTGCGGTCAAGAATGTCAGATGCAGCACTGGGGCCAGCACAAGCCATACTGCAGGCCGCCGCTCATGAAAACGACGCGGCAGCCGCGCTGGATCCCCGATGGCCGTGTTCCCTCCCACCTTCGTGGGCGGCAGCCGCATCTGCTTCTTCGGAGGAAGGAAGTACTTCTGGGGCAACGTTCCGGCGCTGGATATCCTCCAGCTAGGCCGCAATGAGGGCGAGCTCTACGACAGAGATCTAAGCTTGCTGTTTGCAGGTAAGTGCCTACGTGTGTGTGGTAAAGCTCAACGTGAATCGAGCCAACTTGTGCCCTCCCTCATGTAATAGCATCCGGGGATCTCATAAACGTCGTCAGAACTATCGCTTCGATTCCCGGCTCCTTTAGCAGGCGCCTTGCGGTGACACTCAACGACAAGGATCTTGACATCGTCGCCCGGAATTTCGTCATACTCCTTATCGCCCTAGCGATCGAGGATCACGCCGAAGCCATCCCCTGCATCATCCACGTCTGGTATTCGGCCTATATCCGGGAAGAGCATTTACGACTTCTTCGCACAAAGATCCGCCTATTCTTAGAAGATGTGTGCAACAAGATTCATAGAAAAGCTCCGGAGGCTATATTGGGCAAAACCTGGACCTTTGGCAGCCGAAGCCTACGTCTCGTCCTCACCAAGAAAGCTTGGACGGCGGTTCTCCAGTATTTTGAACTTCCAGCACACTTGACGCCAGAAAAGGCCCTTGAAGCTCGGGAAAAAGTACGGCGAAGCAGGCGCCCAAGAAGAATTCAACATGCGTCTTCAATTCGCACATTCGGGTCACGAGCGGTACGTGGAGTGGAGACGAACTGTGCCGGCAGAGCAGGCATAATCTCCATCATTCAGAGGGCTTTCCACTTCTCTCCATGCTCTAGAGTTGTATGTCGGTGGGAAGCCCGATTTCTCCATACTCGTGGAGTGCCATCAGAACATCCTTGACCCACATCAGGAGCGCGTGTGCCGAACAGTACGGAGGAGGTAAAGTTGCCCTGCGCTGTTTCACGGGCACCGCATGCCATGCCCACCCGCCGACGACGGCAGCATCTGCCTTGTTGGCGATTGCGTCTCGCTTTGCGATGGCAACCTAGCTCCAAACAAATTCACGAGTACTTCGCAGTCCGCACCGCGCAGAGGCGCTAGGAGAAGGCCCCGGCGTGTTTGGGTGATTGGCTCTGCTGTCGGATCCATGGGACGGGATGGTGAGCCCTGGAGGGAGCCAAGTCGAGCTTGTCAAGGTAGCCCTGGAGAGAGCGCTGGCGGGTCCGCTAAACTCGGTGCCTGGCCCGCTAGCTTCCGCACATCCAGGGCCACTGCCGCTGGAGCAGGAGGGAGCCAAGATGTCCCGAGTCCGTCCTCCACCACGCCCAGAGCTTGGTCTCCTCACGCCAGCCCCCACTCGATCAACCACGCTGGCATCCATCCTCGGTCGGCCCTTGCAACAACCAACGTGCAGCTACCACCGTACCATAGCTGTCCACATCCTGCCCCGACCAGCATCCCGTGAGGATCGCACGTCTCCTCTACATACTCCGCAAAATGGGCCTTCTCGAGAGCCTCGACTCGGGCGTCACCGGCCTGGTCGGGCAGTGGAACGGCTACTCGACGGGCCTGGTGACGCTGCTCGTCGCCGCCATCACCTACCGCATCATGTCGTCGCGCGAGCCCGACGTCCACCCGATGCTGCTCGCGCGCCAGGCCATCGCCGCCACCGTCCGCAACGACGGTGAGAGCGCCGTCTACCGCTGCCAGGCCGCTCCCCACGGCATGCCGCTCAACAGCGGGCTCAACGTCAAGGACGCCGGCGTCTCCAAGTGGTCGCGCGGCCGCGACGGCGACCTGCGCGACATTTGGCGCAAGGCCGCCGCCGGCGCCGAGGACGGAGCAAAGGGCCGCGTCTTGACGGTGCTGGGCTCGGAGAATGTCGTCGAGCACAAGCTTGGTGGGTGCCTCCGCCGCTCGCCTTGGTTAGATGACAGCTAACGCCATCTAGAGGACATTACGAGGCAAATCAACATCATCGGCCGCCACATCGCCGACCAGGGCGGCATCAAGGTGGCCATCTACCTGCCCAACTCGGTCGAGCTGCTCGTCGCCCTCCTGGCCTGCAGCTTCTACTCGAACCTGACGACCGTCCTGATCCCCTTTGACGTCTCCAACGACGAGCTCATTTCCATGCTTAGGCGATCCGCCGTCGACACCGTCGTCACTGCTCCCGGAGCCTTCCCGTTCGACGCCGTCGTCAAGGCCTACCCCTCGCTCCGACAGCTCATCTGGGTCGTGGACCAGGGCAGCAGCCACATGGACTGGAACGAGGTGCCCGAGGGCATGGGCGGCAGCGTCAACGTGGCGACGTGGCAGGACATTATCAACGACGCCCCCGCCTCGGCCGGGAGCGAGCTGCCCACAACCGAACACGAGTACAGCCCCCAGGATGTCGTCACCTTCTGGCCGTCCAAGCCGGGGCAGCTGGAGGAGATGGTGCGCTTCACTCAGGCCAACCTCGTCTCCGGAATTGCTGGCCAGATTGCTGCCATTCCCACCAGGGAGAGGCTCAGCCCGTCTGATCTCTTCCTGCCGGCCGACTCGCTGGCAAACATCCACACCCTGATCCTGACTCTCACGGCTCTCTACTCGAATGCGTCTGTGGCCCTTAACTCTGTTGCCGGCCGGTCGCCGGATCTGGTCCTCGCAACGCAAGGCATTGCCCCTACGGTGCTCGTGGCTAGCCCAGAGACTCTGCTGAGGACTCATCAGGAGTCGACCCGGAAGCTTGGGTCGCCCCTCGCTCAGCTGTCGCACAGCCTGTCCACGCGCAACCTTACACAGGATGGCGTTCACGCGACTTCGAATTCCCTGTCCGCGTTTGCTTCTGGGGCGCATCCCGCTATTGGTACGACGCCGGGGAAGCTGCGCCTCTTGTACGTCGCCGAGAGAGCCGGAGGCGAGACACCTCACCTGTCGTCGACGGTGCTGTCGGATTTGCGTGTCTTTACTGGCGCCAGGGTTGTCTACGCACTGGCGGCTCCACGGGTTGCTGGAGCGGTGAGCCAGACTTCATTCTTCGACTACAGGGTCGACTCGAGCAGCAACAGCAAGGGCCATTTCGGCGCGCCGACCACGAGCGTGGAGATTTTCCTGAGGGACAAGGGCGCGTACAAGACGACGGACGATGTTGTTGAAGGCGAGGTAAGCATCCACCGCTCGTTGCTGACTGGTAGCGAAATGACATGTGCTGACCAACTACAGATTGTGGCACGGGGACCCTGTGTCTCGGGTGGCGAGGCCAGCACCGGGGTTGTGGGCAAGATTCGGGACGACAACACGCTGTCGTATGTTTGAAGATGGATACCCATGGGACTGTCTGGAGATGTATACTCGTATGTGGCTGTGTCGGGGAGGTTGACGACGTTGTTATAGAGACTCGGAGAGTATGCCTGTCAATGTGGAGTCTGAAGACAAGTCCCTGGGCGGGATGCGAATGGCCCTTGTGAGACGCCCGTTAATAAGTCAACACATGACGAGTGGAGCCGAGACGGCTCAGCCGTCAGGACTAGGAGCTGCGCTCGGCATGATGAAGCTCCAGTCGCAAGCGACGGCAGCCGGGACATCCGTGAAGTAGTGGGGTGGTGCTCGAGGCATGACGACAATTTGGGCGACCCAGCGGCAGGACCCGAAAGGGGATGGGATGCTTCTGGCCGCGGATGGATCTGCTGACAGAAGACGCCAAAGAACAGATGGAAAAGGCCGTGATAGGGCAGCGATTAACGAGCCGAGAAGAGATTGACAGTCGGCCGTTTGGGCTGAATTTTGGGGACGGCAGGGGTCACAGAACTGCTGGAAGCGGACAGGCTGCCAGCACAGCCAGCTAATATAGCGCCGCGGACAGGGCATCGGCTCAGCTTGCTGCCAATCAGTCCAGTGGTTCGTCTGTCGGCGGACGGGTCATGGACCTGCGTTTATTAGTTGAGCGCCGCGGGCTGTCCATATTAATCAGTATCCGATCGCCACAATTTCCCAACACGTCAAACGCCGCGTCTTTCCTTTTCCCCTTCTCGCCTTCCCCCCCTCCCCCTTCTCCCCTCCAGATGCATTGACGATTTCTTGCTTCTTCTGTGCCCCGGCCGCCTGCGGGCCTCATTGGTCGGCCATGAAGAAAATCTCCAAGATGCTGTCGTCGTCGTCGCGGCGGCGGGCCGTCGACGGGGGCGAGCCGGAGCCGGAGGCGCGCAGGCAGCGGCCGGCGCTAACGGAGGTGCCGGTGCAGGCGCAGGTGCAACACCAGCTGCCGTCGCGACGGGTGGCGGCGGCGGCGGCGAGCGGCGTCAGGAAGGGCAGTCTGCTGGGTGTGAATGGCACGGCGGGGCGTATCGTTGCGGATGGCAGCGACGATGTCGACGATGAAACCGACAAGGAGAACCGGGATGCAGCGAGGCCGCGGCACCGGCCGTGCGTGCGGTGCGCCGCCGTCGACTTCCCCCGACTCCTCGACTGGACGCCCGGCCAGCCCCGGCCCTGGATCCCGCTCTCCCACGTCCTCCTCCCGCCGCCGCACCTCCCCCCGTCCCCGCCCGCGTCCACCGACTCGCACGCATCGTCCAAGCCCCAGCCGCCGTCCTCGCCGGAGCCGTCGGCAGCGTGGTGTCCCTTCTGCGCCTTCTTCCGCGCGCTGCTCGGGGACGCGCACGGCGCGCCCGGGGGCACCTTCACGCCGTACCTGCGCATCCGGCAGGCGTTTGAGCGGCTCGACGGCGTGGGCGAGCGGCACGAGCTGGCGGGCGCGGTGCTGGGCGAGGTCATGACGCGGAACAAGGCGCTGCCGTGGGGGTACGTCGTGCGCGCCGATGAGGGCGATGATGCTGGCGTCGAGGGGTACCGGGGGGGTGCGCCGGCGCGGATACGGGGACGTACGGTGACGCGGATGCTGGACCCTGCGGTTCCGCGGTGTTGGATCGACTTTTGCAGGGAGAGGCACGAGGAGACGTGTGGGACGAGGCAAGTGCCGATTCAGGGGCTGAGGCTGGTTGACTGCGAGGAGAGGCGCGTGGTCTGCGTGGACGACCTTGACCTCAGCCATGGCCTCGAATATGCCACCCTGAGCTACGTATGGGGCCAAACAGCCTCCGACCCTTCCCCCGGCCCCGACGACCGCCTGCCCGACGACCTCCCCCCCGTCTTCGCCGACTCCATCGCCTTCACCACCGCCCTCGGCCTCCGCTACCTCTGGATCGACCGCCTGTGCACCCTCCCCCTCGCCGCCCCCGAGCGCCGCGGGCAAGCCGACCTCATGGGCGAGATCTTCTCCCGCTCGGCGCTGACGCTCATCGTCGCGGCGGGCGAGGGCGTGCACGACGGCATCCCCGGCGTCGGCGCCCCACGCGAGGACCAGCTCTCCCTCAAGACGCACACGGGGCTCTTCACCACCTCGCTGCTGCGCCCGGACATCGAGGTCGCGGCGTCGGCGTGGGCCTCCCGCGCGTGGACCTTCCAGGAGGGCCTCTTCGCACGGCGGCGCCTCGTCTTCACACCCTCGCAGGTGTACTTCCAGTGCCGCGCGCTGCACTGCCACGAGAGCGTCTCGCTGCCGCTGCGCCTCGCGCCGGGCATCAACCTGGGGCGCGTGTTCCCACTGGCTGGCGCGCCGCGGCCGGGACAGCTCAAGGAGCGGATCGGGGCGTTTATGGGGCGGGACATTGCGAGGAGCGAGGACCGGCTGGATGCGTTTAGGGGCGTGCTGCGCGAGTATGCGCACATGGACGGGCTGGCGGTGGACCACTTCCTCGGGCTGCCGCTGTTCCACCCAGATGCATTCATCAACGTCACAGTGGTGAGCCAGACGGACCGCCTCGCCGTCGGCCTCGGCTGGATACCCGACTGCACCCCGCCGCTCGAGGACCCGCCAGAGCCGTGCTACGCCCTCGACGCCCGCGCCGCGTTCCCGTCGTGGACGTGGCTCGCGTGGACGCTGCGCGCGGGCCACCACGCGACCGGCCAAGCGTTCGGCTTCAACCTCGTGGGCGAGGCGTCGCCCATCGTCGACGGGGTGTGCTCCGCGCCGCGGATGGAGATCTCCGTCGGCTTCGCGGACCGCAGCGTGCTGTCGTGGGAGATTGACGGCGAGGCCATCGCCCGCAAGGCCGATGCGATTGCGTTTCTGCGCCTGGAGACGTACTGCTTCGACGTGCGCGTGCGGCGAGCCGCAGGGTCCGTTGCGCTAGACGACGACGGCATGCCCCTGAGCAGGAGAAGCAGAGCCGCCATCGAAGCCTGGGCCCGCGCCGCGCCGCCTCCGGACGACAAACCTCACGCCCTCACCGCGGTCCTCGTCTCCGGACGCAACTGGAAAGACGCAGCATCCCCCTGCGCCGCCACGGCGCTCATCTGCCACCGCCGCGGCTGGGACCCTGCGGGGCCGCTCGTGCGGCTCGGCGCGCTGGGCATCGACTTCGCGGCGTTTGACGTGCAGGACGACGCGAGCGCCGTGATGAGGGGCGTGGACGCTGATACCGCGGAAAGAGGCGAAGACGAAAAGAAGGACCTCGAGGTCCGGCTACGAGAACTCGACTTGTACTAGACGATACGGACGGAAGGGAAGGAGGGAGGGAGGGAGGGAGTGAAGGTGCTTTATTAATGTCCACGCACAAGGCGGCGTTCTGAAGATACCAAGGCAATCTTGTTTAGCAGGCGATGATAGATGGAACCAAAAGGGGTATCCTGGCGTTTTGTATACCACACACACATACATATTATGCTTCCTTTTCAGACGTGAAGATGCTCATTTACCGAGAGAGACCCGTGGCGCTATCCCATGCCCAGGATGGCCCTCTTGGTCATGTCGTCGTGCACCCAGCCCACGATGCGGCTGCCCACGTCGCCGACGAGCTGGTCGTAATGCGGCCCGGGGGCAAACAGCCCGCAGTGCGCGCCGACCTCGTCCACGCCGTCCATGTACACGTCCACCCACGTGTGGTCCCTCGCGCCCTCCGTCTTGCCGGGCAGGTTGCAAAACTTGCGCATCTTCTTGGGCTTCTCCGCCTCCAGCGCGCGCGCCTCTTCGACGGTCGGCTGGACGCCGTCTTCAACATCCTCGCCATCCTGGGCAGCAGCAGCAGCAACGGCGGCGGCGGCGGCGGCGGCGGCTTGTTTCGCTTCGGCGGCCTGCTGTTTCTTCTGCTCCTTCTCCCAGCGCTGCTGCTCCTTGAGTGCGTCCTTGTCCAGCTTGTCGGCCTCTTTCTGGGCCCTTTTTCGGCGCTTCTCGAGGAGCTTCTCGCGCTCGCGGAGGGCCTTGACACGGTCCTTGCAGGCTTGGTCGTAGGCCTTTTGCAGGCGCTTGGATTCCTTTTCGGCTTGCTTGCGGGCGTCCTTATCCGTGTACTGCTCCAGGTCGGGGAGGTCGGGCTTGGCGGGCTCGTCTGGGATCGGTGGGAGGTCCAGGTGGTCTGAGTTGGTCTGAATGGGCTGTTGCGGTGCTGGCGCCGGGTCCTCGTGATCCATGGGGAACGGGTCGACGTGATCCATGGGAAGCGGGTCGACGTCCTGCATCGAGAGCATCGATATACGGGTTAAGTCAAGTGGTGCATCTGTTTCTTTGGTGTCTTTTTGTTCTTCATCCTTTTGCTGGTCATTATTCATGTCTGCGGAGGCGTCATGCTCATCATTCTTGGGTGCATCACTCGAGATTCGTGGTGTTGAAATCTCAGATCCCGCGGCGCCTTGCACTTCATCTTCAACCTCGAGCATAGATATCGGTTTTGACACGTCCTCGTCTTCGCTCTTAGCGCCGCCGTCTTCCAGTTGAGACGTCACGTCCAGGTCACCCTGAGAAATACTTGCGAGATCTGTTTCGCTTGGACCCCCGGCACTCATGGGAGGAGACTTTGGTGGTTTCGGTCGGCCAGAGCTCAGGGTGTAATAGTTGACGAAGCGGACTCTGGCGTAGGCGGCAGGCGGATGCCCGTCACTCACAGCCTGCACCTCGTCCACATCCTCGAGGGCCCGCAGCCTGTTGTACCTGGACACTAGTCCACGGTAATCCGCCAGGCATCCTCCAAACTCGAGATGCGAGACGACGTGATTTCTGACGGCATTGAAAATGCCTTCCGACTTGTGCTTTGACGTAAAGTGCATGATGCGCTTGATAAAGGGCTGCTCCCTGAACGGCTCATCGTTCCAGAACGGCGGATCAAAGTAGGGATCCGTGTCGCGGCGGGACGGATAAGATGATATTGATGATGAGGAGGATTCAAGCCGTGAGTTTATGGAAGGCGTGGGTTCTAGAGAAGACAGAGGGGAAGTCGCTGTAGAGGATGCGTCCTGGTTGTCCTCTGGTGGCTTCGGTGCCGGCTGAAAGAGACTGGAGATGCCCGAAACGACAATGCCAGGGTGGAGGCCCAGGAAGGGAGAGTCGAGCGACAATGTTCCCAGAATGCGATGCTTGAATGCTTGCTGCCGGTACGGGCTCTGGTTGGGCTACAAGTCTGCGTCAACGATTGATCTTGGGCATAAATTTCCAGGGCAGAGAGGGGTGACGCACCATGAGAGCCACCTCTCCGGCGAGCAGCCCGCCCATCGAATGGCCAACGAGAAGCACATCCGTCGTGGGCGACTCGTGCGGCTCGAGCCAGGCGCTGAGGTTGTCACGGGCCACCTCTATGGCCTTGTACGTCTTGTAGCGAGGGTAGATCTTGGAGTGAATGACGTGAGAGTCTGCGAGGAGCGTCCGCAGCAGGGAATGGACATGAGCGGGAAACGACCTGAAGGACTGGTCGTTGCCGTAGAAGCCGTGGATGTAGACGACGAGCAGCCTGCGTCGCGGATCCGAGTCGCTGACTGACGGGACCAGGGACTGCGTCGAGGAGCTGCGGGGATCCGCCGCGAGCCACCCGAGCGAGGGCGAGCCGTCGTATTCGGGGTCAAGATGGTCTGGAGAGACCGGGCCGCCGGGAGGGGAGCCGAGATCCGGGACGGGGAGCTTCTCGACGGAGGGCCCCCGGGGCGGCAACGGCGGTGGTGGAGAGGCCATGATATATGGCTCTTGGCGTATTAGGCTGTTGGGATACGACGAGTATTCAGTTGGGGCCTCTCAGGGACACGCCTTCCCGCGGATGATCCGCAGATGTTGGCGGGAGAAACCTGACAGACTGTCTCACGTCGACATTGTCAGTGGTCACTAGTCCGTAGTCCGTAGTTATCAAGGGGATGCACGATGATGCATTCGAGATCGGCAGCGGGGACGCCTTCGCCCTCAAGGCTCCAACGGGTCGGATGTGGTCTCGGACCGGGACGCGGAGAGCGGCGGGAGGAGCGACGACGCCTCCAGCACGTTGAGGCCCCACTTGCTCGCGCCCACTGCTCCCGTGGCATGTCTCATCATCAACAGACAGGACAGGGGTACCTGCTGCGATGCCGTGACACGCATCGATCCATGGTCTCACAACGCACAGAACAAAACGCAGAACAAAACGCGCCTGCGATTGGGTGCCACAGCAGCATGAGCAGGTATCCCAGAGAGGCCCGCACCACAGTCCGTACCACGACGGGCGTCGCAGTAAATGGCCGATGCGTCGAACAAAGCCGTATGTACAAGACACGCACGGCTGCCTGCGCGCAGGCGCCAGACGGCGTGGAAGGCACTGCAATTTGAGGCGGCCGGTTAAGTTCCATATTTTGGGGATTATTTTGGCTACGAGTACGGACTACATGCGGATACCCTCTCTGTCTTGGAATGGGCAGCGCGAGGCAATCGCGGTTCCGTCCATGCCAGCGGCCAGCATTGGCCCGTGAGGATGGCCTCCAAGACCACCACCGCGGGCACATGCCATGCCAGTGATTCCGGCAGCAGCCCATGTCCCTGCTGTAAATATTGGAAGCAGAGAGCCTGGAACTTCTGCAGGCCATTCACCACATTCACCACACCACTGCACCCTTGGCAGTCCAATTCATCCAGAGGCTGTGGCATCGCGCGCACCCATTGGCTGGAGGCCCCTGGCTTGGGGGCCAGTTGGCGCTTCAGGCTCCGCCGTCAAGCGAAATGAGGCCCGTAACGTCGAGCCCAGCGAACGGGCCGGGGGTCGTATTTCATTTCCACCGTCTGTCCATCCATCTCGTGTTTGTTAGGCGGGCGGTTTCTGGACGTGGTCTTCCCGTTTCCGCCCCGTTTCCCTTCTTCCTCTCTTCTTCTCTTCTGCTTCTTTCTCCTCCTTCGTCGTTGTCGCCGTCTCGCCAGCGCCAGCTTCCCCTCGTTTGTCCATTCTGCGCGTGCGCTCGCCATGCCCTCTGCGCTTCGGTCGGCCGTTGGGCGTGGCTGAAGACCTCCGGGGCTGTCAAGTTTCTATTTCGAGTGGTGTCGGACCAACGAAACAAACGCAAACGAAACGCCTCCAAACCCGGCCGATCCTTGCCGTGCGCGCGTGCGTCGACGAAGCCTCGTCTGCTTGACGCAGCACAACTACCACGACGACAGGGCAGGACAGGGCAAACCGAGGATACACAGCCGGCCATGATGACGGCGCGTGCGAGCTTCGAAAAATAGAAATCAAAATCGACCCTCGACTGTTGGTCTTGTTAGCCAAGACAATTAGCCCCCGCAGCAGCTCCGTTGTGGGAATACGATCGTCCCAGGCCTCTGCACTGCCCACCGTGCCCACGCTACCGCCATCATGACTAAACCATCACACGGGCCTTCACTCCTTCAGGCCCGCGACGCCCATTCGCACTCTCATTCATTATTCCACCGCCTTCGCCACGCAGACGCGAAAGACGACGACACGCCGCACACCCACCACGGCCGCCACGCTCACCACGCCGCCGACGAGGAGCCCGACTTTGACGCCGACGCGGAGGCGGAAGCTGGTCGACAACTTGTCCGACGCGCCGACGATAGCGCCACGTTCGTCAATGACATAAAGAGCTCCGAAACTTCGCTCATTACCCGGGTTGTCCAGACCGTTTCGCTCGTTCAGGTCGTCGACCCTTGGGGCTCTGCCTTTGAGACCCGCACCGTCGTCGGGCCGCCCAACACGGTGGTCGTCGACTCTGCGTCCGGCAAAACCGTCGCCATTTCCATCCTGGATGTCGAACCGACTCTTGCCGTCCCCGGGTCCGGGGCCGCAAGCAGTTACGTTACGTCCTCCGTGAGCGACTCTTCGGTCACCGCCCCGGCGCCCTCCATCACGACATCCTCATCGCAGGCATCTAGCCTGACGTCCACTCCTTTATCAAGCGCAGCCATATATCCCACCCTAGGCGAAATCCGCAATGGAACAAACTGTATGTTGTGTGCTCCTTTGTGCTGCAACCGTTGGGCTTCGGCCTCCATCGTTGCCGCCTAATCAGCATCATCAGCTAACCAGACTTGCACCAGCTGTCTTTCACGGAAACTCATCATTCATTCCATCAAATTCAACGCTCTACAGAGTATCTGCATTTTCTGCCCCGGCAGTACTCTCCTTTACTACAACCGGCACAGAATCTACTTTTACGTCACCATCTACCACAACCCACTCCGTTCATTCAACTACCTCGTCAAGGTCGCACAGGTACACCTCGACAGAGGCGACAGGTACCGGCTTGGACGGCGGTTTTGTTGCCAGCACGGCCGCAGAGGGCGCCCAGCCTACTCCTACCTCGAACACAGACACCGGCGGCGCCGACAATCTGTCGCCTCAGCAGAAGGCCGTCATTGGCGGTGTAGTTGGCGGTATTGCTGGCGTAGCCTTTGTGGCTCTGCTGTTGCTCCTAGCTCTCAGGTTCAAGAGACGGAGGGATGCCCGCATACTGCTCGGGGGCGACCAGTCGGGCACAACGGCTTCGAGGAGCATCGTCGGGGATGGCGGCTCTAGTGGCGGGGGCTCAGGGGGCATGGTCGAAAGGTCTGGGCCCTCTGCCGTTACCGCCGCACTGGCCAGCTTGACTGGAAAGCGAAACCCCCCTCCAACACCCAACTCTGCAGAAGGAGGCGAGAGGGGGTTCTACCGCGTGGCCGGCAGGAAATTGCCATCGGTGCTGTATTCAGGCGGTGACGGCTATTCGGACCCGCGGGAAAGCACCTTGAGCGGCAATTCGGACTATTATCGAGGCTCCCAGGCATTCGACCCTTCGGATGCTGGCGTGGGTCGACTGGCCCTCGGCGTACCGATGCGGCCCGTCAGCGGCGTTCCAATTATGCGCTCTGGCCCGGGCCGCACTCCGGTTACCGAGAACCCCTTTGCCGATCCGCCGTCTCCCCCTAACACCCACGACTCGTCGCGCCAGGCCCTGGGGTCCCGAGACAGCCCGCGAGCCTCTGGATCTAGATTCCAAGAGAGAATCTAACGGGACGAGATCTTGGGCCCAAATTATCACATTTCTTGTACATTTTCTCACCGCATCTCGCAGAGATGCTTGTGTTTATATAATTTGCACGTACCGGGCTCCGGCCCCGTGACAACAGCCATTCGCAAAATCCCTGGGCGTTTGATCGAGTATCTTTTGGTTATTAATCCCAAGGGAGGCTACGATGAGTTGAACAAAAAAGGCGCGTTGTCGTCTTCTCGGACAGATGATTGCCCCGCCTGACTATCATGAGTCTTGTGTGAAGCCGTAGGTGAAGGAGACGTGATTTCGTGAAGGAGCAAAGCTCTGTGAGGATGGGCTGGACCATGCATTTGTACGAAGCATCCACTGGTGTTGCTTCCAGCCACTCACACTTCAAAGTGCTGTAAGCGACGTGTGAAATAGAGTTGCATTCTGTTTCGTCCGATTGTCTCTGTTACATGCTTTCACTTGTCGACTCGGTATGACTATCCGTAGACTTGAGAGAGTGAGGTTGTGACGGTAAGCCTCATGCTTCTAGCCCTACGTCTATAATTAGATCTATGCCGCACCGCGCCGTCACTAGCGGCATGCATCCCGGGACTTCTGCAGACCGTCCGTCGGCGCATTCTCTACAACGTCCATTCACGCCGCGCAGTTGATGTCATTATCGAGAGCAACGGCCCAACAGGCAGATAAGCTCATCGCGCGCACTGGCTTGCGTGCTGCACGCTCTGAGACGGCGGTGAAACGAGCGGGTCGCAACATGGAAATACGCAGCCTCGGCGCATGAAACGGCGCATCGTCCATCACCAGCCCACCACCACCTCTTGTGCTGTCCCGCATCATCATGACAAATCTTGGGCTCTGCTTTGCACAGCCCCCCTCCCCGGTCCCCGGTTTTCCCTTGGCGGTGCACGGGCTCGTCGAGCTGTCATGGCGGGCCCCTGCGGAGCGGAGTTTCTGCAGGTCTGTTATGCGTGCGAAGACGCTATACACACGAGTATGCCAGGGAATTGTTTTACTTGTCGTTATCTGTTGAGGCTGTGAAGGGGATGGGTTTCGTTTTGAAAAAGCAGTGTCTGAGCGCGGGCGGCAGTCAAGGCAATAACGGGCTTGCAAGAGTTGTCCTCGATGAGGCTCTGACCGTGCGGAGAATTTGGGGAAGATGCCGCGGGTTCGAGAACATCCAACACACAGTCTAGACTCTGGCGCTACGGCGCACAACATGTGCAGACAGAGGTTGGGGGCGCAAAGGCAAGCGGGCTGAATCATCTTCGAGAAACCGAATACGGGCGAGCGCCCAGAGGATCTGCCGCCACAGAGTGTTTGCCAAGCGCCCGTCCTGAGGCACATCCGAAGCCGAAGACCCGGCATCGGCATCATGAGCCACCACGGAAACTCAGTGTCAGAGGCAGGCTCTCTTAAACCAGTCGTCCATGCAGAGCCGCATAAACGCACCCTGATGATTGCGCGGACGGGCGACGACATGGCGCCATGTGACAGATGGGCTTCGAGAAGAAGCATTTGTCACCAGCGGCCCCTGGAGTCGACATCGATCGCACGGTGATGTTGAACGTTGCCCTCCGCACGTGGGGGGCGGGGATAGTTTTCATTGAAGTATGTAGTAAGACAAAGAAGAGCGTTGCACGGTTGCTTCATGGCCACGTCTCTTTGGGGGTTCGCGACTCTCCTCGAGGGACGTTGCCCTGTGCGTATCCGTACATAATGTGTGGCCCTCGGCGGTGTTTCCCGAAATATCGAGCCCGCAGCGTTTCCCAGTGCTAGCCTGCCAGTAGTTTTCGACGTGCGGATGGATGATGCGTACATGATGCAGGCGGCCAGTCAGCCCAGCCGTTGTGGTTGGCCCAGGACCAGGGGCATGGCTGGCATCTTTGTCGACCTGCTAGTCCGACGATTGCTGAAGCTCGCGGGTACCCACACGCATCTGTTTGCCTGCCTTGATCGTCTCATGGCCAGCCAGCCCTCTTCAGTCTCGCCGTCGAAACAGTCCAATATCAAACAATCGGCCCCCCGTGAGGGTAGCGTGCCCGCCTACCGGTGCTGCCGCGCCCCTCGAGAGTCACCCTCACCCTCAGCATCAAGCACCACACACCCTCTCACGCACCCACTCGGTTCATCCATAAAACCGCCTCCAGGCTCCCCGGAATACCACCCCCTGGCGGACAGACTGCGGAGGCCGCAGGCGCAACGGTTCTGCCGAACGTGGCTGGCGCTGGCATTGGGCATTCCTGGCGTAGGTAGCCAGTCCAGCGGACTTTCAGGCCTGCTTACCCATACAGTGCCCTCGGCGTGTATGAGATACAGCTAGTCCCGTCTCACACAACTCGCTGCGTGCACCTGCTCGTGCAAATAACACGCCCATCTTGCTGCTTACGGATACTTACACTGCCTGGTTAGACTGCGGCCGGCTGTTGGGTTCGTTCGCAGGAGAGAAGAGCCTGGGCGCGTGGCGGGAGCCCTCTTCGTTTCGTCTCTCGTCTCGACCTCAGCTTGAGAATTCCAACCCTTCGATTTCTCTCTCCAACACCACCGGCTCAGAGTCAGCCCACCTTTCGTCTCGTGCTACCGACGCCGTCCGTCCCCCAAACCCCAACTCCAGATCGGCAAGCTGCACGCACTGCACTGCACAGTCTGCCCTCCACAGCACTGACTGGCCTGTGCTCATTTTTCGTCAGCGGCCCATCCGCTGCACTTTACGCCTCCCAGCAGCTATTGCTTCCCCTCGCCCCTCGAAACGTTTCACCGAAGCCGTGACCTACACCACCACGCCACCACAGCGCTGCACACCCACAACCGCCACCAGCTGCCCCGAATCCCTTCAACCTCGCCTCACCGCGCGCGACGAAGGAGCAGACGGAAGGGAGCATCGGCGAGCACGACGACAACGGGCGCGAGATTGGATGCAAGCTTTGGACCTATTCACTCGAGCTCCGTACCGCTGTCATCGACGCGACGTGACAGTCGCTGGCTGCCGGCCGACCCGGATCGCCTCTGCTTTTGCTTCAACCTGCTGCTCAACGGTGGCGCCCGAACCGCCATCCGCTCCTTGCCGACCTCGATTAAACGTTTCCTGCCGCTTCCGCCGCCGCCGCGCTCCGTCGCCGGCTTAACACCTCGCAATGGACCACATGGGCTTCCAGATGCCGGGTATGGCGCCGCCGCCCTTGATGAACCAGCCGCCCCAGATCTTCGGAGCCTACGGATCCGATGGCCTGCCGCAGATGCCTCCCGACCTCGCCTCGCACATGTTTCCCGACTCGCACCTGCTCATGGAGGACACCAATGAGGCCAAGAGAAGAAGAATCGCAAGGGTAAGGCTCCCGCCGGTACAGCTCGGCAGGGCCGGATGCTGACGGTTGGTTTGCTCCTAGGCCTGCGACATGTGTCGCAAGAAGAAGATCAAGTGCGATGGCAAGCTCCCCGCCTGCACGCATTGCATCAACTACAAGACCGACTGCGTCTTCACTCAGGTCGAGAAGAAGCGCAGCCCACCAAAGGGGTATAGTTTGCCCTCGTATCTTTATCCTCTGTCGAGCCGCAGGAGCTAAGAAATGCATAGCGCAAAGTACATTGAAGGACTGGAGAACCGGTTGGGCCGGATGGAACATCTCTTGAGACTCTCAGGTCAGTCAACCATGGCGTTCCTCCCCTGCCACCAGTTCTGTCTGGATCACTCGCTTACAAAAGTTGAACAGGCCTCCTCAGCGAAGATGACAACGGCGCAACAGACCTCGGAGAACTCGAAAAGAAGCTCGCCGAAAAGACACGCCAGGCGTCCATGACGACGAACTCCAACCCGACGTCACCATCTCAAGTTCCCTCTGCCGCTGAAGGTGCCCACTCGACACCGCAGAGCGCTCTGACGTCGCCAGAGCCCGGAAAGGAAAGCCACAAGGATGACAAGCGCAAGTCCATCACGCCGGCCGAAGACAGCCAGGAAGAGGAGGAAGTCGAAGCCTTGTCCGAGATGATGTGCTCACTGGTTACAAACCAGTGTGGTGAGACGCGATATATCGGTATGCCCCTCCCGGCACGCATCCGAAACTCGACACTTTCACCTGCTAACGTACCGTAGGATCCTCGTCTGGCTTCTCCATATTCTCCCCGAGAGGTATCCAATGGGTCAACGAGAAGACGGGCGATGAATCCTTCTCCAAGATGATCTCGGAAGTGTCCGTCGACGACCACAAGTGGACCAACTGGAAACCCGAAGTCTTTGGTGACTTGTTCCAGCGCCCCGTTTTTCGAGCGTTGCCACCCAAGCACGAGGCCATGTCCCTGCTCAAGGACTACTTCGAGAACTTCAACTGCATGTTCCCGCTCTTCCATCAGCCGACTTTCATGCATCTCGTCGAAAGGCAGTACTCGTCGGATCCGTACCAGGGCTCTGGTTGGTGGGCCAGTCTCAACTGCGCCTTGGCCATCGCCCACCGCCTCCGTGTCATGAGCAACTTGGTACCGCAAGAGGAGGATGAAAAGGCCTGGTCATACCTGAAGAATGCGATGGGTGTTTTCTCCGAGCTGGCAATGCGGAATACGGACCTGCTGAGCGTCCAGGCCCTGCTGGGTATGGCGCTGTTTATGCAAGGAACACCGAACCCGCAGCCGACGTCGCTCTTGATCGCCGCCGCTATACGCCTGTCGCACAGCATTGGCCTCCATAAGCGGGGAACCGGATTCAACTTGAACCCTATCGAGATAGAACAACGAAAGAGGGTCTTTTGGATCGCGTACATGCTGGACAAGGACCTGTGTCTCCGCTCCGGTCGACCGGCCGCGCAGGATGACGACGACATGAACGTCGAGCTACCAGACGCCAACCCTCCGGACAACATAGGAAACATTCCGCTGGCAGAGGGCAAAGGGAAGATGAACTTGTTCCGGGTCATTTGCGAGTTCACCATCATCGAGAGCAACGTCTACAAGCGCCTCTACTCCACCAAGGCTACTAAGCAGTCTGCTGGCGAACTCCTGAACACGATTGGAGAGCTCGATCAGGAACTGGAAGAGTGGAAGGACAAGATTCCCATCGACTTCCGCCCGGAGCACGAAATCAAGGCCTCGCACACGCCATTGATCCTGCACATCGTCATGCTGCATTTTACTTACTACAACTGCTTGACGACGATCCATCGCATGTCGATCCACCACGGTTTTTGGACTAGCAGGTTGTCCAACTACGCCATCCAAGGCCTCAACGCGCGACCTCTCAACCCCAGAGTGTTTTCGTCGGCGGCGCTTTGCACGGCGGCCGCACGGGCGTCTATTTCGCTGCTGAAATACGTTCCTCAAGGAGACTTTAGTTGTGTCTGGTTAGTACCGTCCGCAAGCCGTCTGCAAGTATTGAAGTTGACACATTGTTTCAGGTTGATTTTGTATTTCCCTGTCTCCGCACTAATGACCCTGTTTGGAAACATCCTCCAGAACCCGCTCGACCCCCGAGCCAAGTCTGACACGCGCCTGATGAACCTGGTTGTCACGTTCCTGTCCATGCTCGGCCAGGAGGCTGAGCAGGGAGGTGTGCACCGGATGCTGGGAGTCTGCTCCGAATTCGTCCGCATTGCCAAGGTCGTCATTGAAAAGGCCGAAAAGGAGCAGTCGTCTCGTCGCAAGCGCAAGAATCCCGACGTGACAAGTAAGTCGACTGCTTCGAGCAAGGCTGTCTCGGCGCAGACTCCTGCGGCCAACAGCTCGTCGATGGAGACGCCGCGGCCTGGGACAGCAGCTACCTCGACGCCAACACCGACCAACGTGCCCAACGGCCAGCGTGCGGCCAGTTCGCATCTGTCCCCTTCTTCAAGATCTGACCACAACGGGTCTTACGGTCCTGCCCCGGGTACAGTGTCGTCTGCGAACGAGCCGTCGCCCTCTATCGCCTCAGCAGGCTGGCCTCAGGAGTATCAGCAAAATGGTGACTTTGACTCGTTCCAGGCTATGACAGGTTTTGGCGGTGGCATCCAGTCCCCGCCGGTTACCATAGGCGCGGGTCCCTTCCAGCAACCTCTCCTACCACAAGATTTGTTCGCCTTGCCCGCAACGCTGGACTGGAGCTGGGCCGAGATGAGCGGTGGCGCCTATCCCTCTGTCGAGAACGGCAACTTCGATGGCCAGAATGAGATGCAGCAATAGCATCTGCTCAACTCACTGAGCCAGGCCGAGGTTATGCCGACGCCGTACAAGACTGTAGGATAGGGCTCGATGAGATGCCTGCGGGCTGCCCTGACGGGCAGGATATCGAACACTAGATACGCCACGCAACGAATCACGCGACATGAACGTTTACATGGCCTTCACAATCTGTCTTTTCCCCACTTCTCCTGTAATTATCCGACTCTCCTCTTTTGTCTTTTGGTTTGGGTATATAGAGCAAGGGCTACGAGGCCCCGGCTCCCACGACGGTGAGACACAAACGTCTGATGGGTGGGTGGCTTAATATAGGGGTTGACTGGCTGGAAGGCGCGGCTACCCTGTGGCAAAAAGCATGTGTGCATTTGGGCGGGACAACGTCGAAACATTTGTTTGCATAGGGTATTGTTTTGTTTGCAAATACGAATACGAACTGATTCATGCCTGTCCGGGCAAAACAGTTTGCCTGACCCCCCAACGCCGTGCTTGTTGAAAAATAGACCATTGCCCCTGACCCTTCGTCCAAAATGCAAAACAGCAGGTCGTTCCTCTGTGACGCAGCCTTCATTTATCGTGATATACCGTGTACGTGTTCCTAAACCGATGCCATACTTTTCGTCCATCCCCAAGCATGCAAGAAATATCGTGGGCCGGCGTCGGTGATGCTCTGATCAGAGCGACGGGTCGGCCGGGTAACTGTCCGAGGAGAAGAGATCGACTCCGTATATGTGGACAGAAACAAGAATCGCGGTGAAACTCAAGCACCAACCATGCCAGGTCCATAGCTCTGCTGGCGCATGGTGGGGTAGGGAGGAGAATTCCCAGAGCTCTGGTGGATGTTAGAAGGGGGGGGGGTTTTCAGCGGCGCCGACGACTGGGGCCGCTTACCTTCTTCCGTCGTTTCTGCCCAGTTTCTCCTTCTCCAGTCGAATATCCAGTATCCATGCCCGCATCATCGTCAGGGAATCCTTCTCCATAGCCTTCATAGCTGCTGTCGCCATAGGATCGTTTCTTGATGTTTCTCCGAGGTCGAGTGGGGTCGTGACCCGGCGGCAGGAGCGATTTCGATCGGCCCATGGTATTTGGCATGGATGACAACGGCGTGTTGGGTGCGGTGGGCTTCGCGGACACTGGCTTGGAAGTGTCGCCGTTCGCTGGGGCGAGGTCTCCAAGCACAGAGGTGTCCCAGATGGCTTTCGGGATCGGACCCTTGGACATGGTCAAGGCCCGACCAAGGCTGGAAAGAGTTACTTCCGAGAGGCCGTCGCTGACCTCCCGGCCCTTGACTTGATGTACATTCCACTCCAGCTCAGGGACTTGAATCATGGCGACGAAGTCGGATGGCTCTTCCTCCTTCTTCTTCTGGACGTCGAAATGGCCTGCGACACCCAGTCGCTTGATGTGGCCCTTGTAGGTTTTGCGCAGGGCGTTCTTCTCTCCGTTGGGTTTCTCTCGAGCTACTTCAGCAGCGAGGTCTGTGAGTCCAAACATCTCGAACAGATCCTCCGACATTTGGGGGAGCGACTGCGGATGGACTAGAAGACGGCAGTGTCAACAGGTAGTTCTCCAGCTCCGTCCCGGTTAGTAGCGAGGCCACGCTCCGGGACGGACGCGAGGTGAAGAGGGCAGAGAAAGCAGTCTTACGAGTTCGGCAAAGCAGGTACTTGTCGCCGACATCGAGGTGCAGGTCCTCAATACCAAGCTTGCAGTCCTCGAGGTGCATCTTCTTCTGGTCGCGGTCGCCAACGTCATCGAGCGGCCGCTTCCTCTTGTGCGGCGAGTCGTCAGCCATGAGAGCGTCGGGCTGCGAGTTGCTGCCGTTGATGCTATGCGCGGGCGTAGGGAGGGTGGTGCCGATGGCGATGGAGGCAGAGGAGAGGCTCATGTTGGGATCGGAGGAGGTGGCCGCGGGCGAGAAGTGGCAGGGACTCTGCGGTGTCTGGGGGTGGAAAGACATGGCGGTTGTTGTGTTGCGGTGGGTGTGTTGCGGTTGAGGAAATCGGTGATGCACCTGTCACGGTCGGCACGAGATATGAGCGCCAGGTCACGTGATTTACAGCTGTGCCGTGCAACCAATACCTAGTCCGTAGGGATCACAAAGATCAAAACAATGCAAGCCCCAGAGTATGCGGCTTGGCTATACTAGTCGGTATGAAATTCTTAAAAGTTACTTGTCAAGGCAATAGCGTTTGTACAGTTTCGGCCTTTGTGATACTCGTGAGTTGTACGGCGCGGCCGTCTATGGCGGCGATTCCGAGCTGGGCGCCCATGGCGCGGGGAATGCGACACTGCCTGCGGCAAATTTTGGTGGCGGAGTTTGCTACCAAATGGGGACTACCTTCCCTTTGTGTTTAGAAAAGCGCCCTCCTGCCGGGCCACCTCCTCCCGCTGGGGGGACAGGCGTAAATACGCGGAGGTCTCAGCTCAGAGTTACAGTAAGTGCGCTTACCTGTGTGGGGCGGTACTGTACAATTTGAGCGGCGGCGATTTTAGTGCAAAAATCACCGTATAGAGTTTAGCTCTCCATGTAATTAATTATGTTTAAGCGTTTTTACAATCGAGGTTTGCGACTTTGCTCCGCAAAAGGTCACATGACCTGCGCGCGGCACAAGCATTTAGTCGCGTGGCACGCTGGAATTTTCCTATCCTCTCTTCTGACATAACAAACCAAGACCACCAAATCGCAATTCTTCGCCGGCCTGCACTGACTCTGTTCAGTCCCGATGCTGCTGACGGCTCCGATACGTGGTCGAGAGCAAACCTCCATAACCTTGCCTAAAACCATCATCACGAGGGCCCCTCGCGCGGCTGCCATGATGCGATGATGACCTGATGCAAGTAACACTCTTACCTGTTGGACAATGATGGGCTGGGCCCTGCACGCCATTGCTGGTCGTGCACCAGCCGGCACTTTGCTGTGGCCTTGGGCGCACTCCAGCGACGAATCGAATTGTCACACCCAAACGCAAGGTACGTACGTGATTGAACCCAAAACCCGTCACAATCTCCAACATGATGACACCTTCATCTCTGGTAAACCTACCAGCCTTGGACGCGTCGACGGCCACATCTACTGTTGTGGACCGCCAACCACTTGGTTGCAGGAGGATATTGGCAACACCTGACTGGTACACACACGCTTGCCCACGAATCGCCCCGTCATCTCAAGAGCACAGGCTGATCAAGTCTCTGCAGGTAAGTCACGCGCCGACGCTCCGAGTCACCCAGGCCTTCCAGAGCCCTCGAGATCAGTAGCCTTCCCATCTGTGGTGCTTTGTCTGCGAGGGTAAAGGCATGGCCCAGAAACGCCACGGCTCCCTTTGATTGTGTTGCCGGATCGTCGTATCACGCCCGCGACAGGCCGTAGTTCCAGTGAAGAGCGCTTGCCAGCAATGGGTTCCCACGCTCCTGCGCATCGAGAGAAACACACAACCCAGTCGTATTATAGCATGGCAATTGCATCTGGGGGCGACCACGGGCAGCCGCAGAGACAAGACAAGTCCATAACCACCGATGATGAAGACAATCACGCACAAAAGGCTTCGTAACGGGCCGCTGTTTGAACTTTCCGTAAATTGACAACGCCATTGCTCCTTTCGGTTCGCCAAGGAATCACGAAGCCCATCCCCGATATTTGAATGGAAACCCGTCAAGTCTGCTCCCTTTGCTCTGCAGGGCACCGCCGTGAGCTCTCTTTGCATCCTCCGACTCACTCACCCTATCGACTCAACTCTCTCTGCCCAGACGATACAACTCAGTCATACATCCGTCGTCGTTTCACGCAACTTTCATGTTCCGCTTCCTTGGGACGATGCGTGACCGTCCACAGGGTTCCACCAAAGTCACCTTTCGCACACCAGGTGGCCGCTTCTCGACGCGCACAAAGTCATACTCCAGGAGGAGATGTGACAGAGCCAGTTTCTGGAGATTGGACGCGAACCATAGCCCAGGGCACGCTGGCCGACCCAGCCCAAGTTCAGGAAGTCGGGTGATATTGTTGTGATCTTCGGGTGTGAGGGATCTTGGAGTGCTCGCTTCGGGTTGAAACCGCCAGGATAGTTGTTGGCATCTTGCTGGATAGCCTTGAGGGATGCTGCGAGTGTTGCGCCCTTGGGCACGATGCAAGCCGTTGGGAGAAGGTAAACCCGTCTTTGTGCATGACGGTGCGCTCGAGGCCGACCTCGCCGATGGGATTCGCGCGGAGGCTCTCACGGATGAAGGAGTCCATAATCTCCAGGCTGTTGACGAAGTCGCGCGTCCAGCCCTCCTGCTTCTGAAGTTGCGTGTTGATTTCGTTTCGCATGTCGGCGACTGTCTCGTCAAACAGGTCCTGGGGCAGGGATATGAGGTCGTACACCGAGTTGGTGAGCGTCAGGGTGTCGGAATACGACTGCAAAAAGTTGAAGGCGATGATTCTGATGACCAGTAACATGGGCTTGTGCTCCACGGCGCGGTTGGGGTCCTTTCCCTTTTGCTCAGCTTCCTCAAGAATCTTCATCCGCTCCTCAATGATGAGAACCGCATGTTTGGCAACAATGTCCTGGTCACGTTTCAGAGGCCTTTATACCAGTGGTGCTAACAGCCTGCGAAGGGTCAGTTTAGCCTCCTGTCGATATCGTCGGATTGGTAGTTACAGAAATGCAGATGGGGAAAGGTGGACGGGCCTGTCAGACATACTCGATCGGCAGAGCATAAATAAACCCCAACGCCCGCGCCAATGTCCGTCTCACATGAGTGAACCGACCAGTGAGACTACTTTTCTTGGTAGACGACGTCGCTGTCTTTCATCAATATAGATATAGTATCGTGAAGCGCCAACTGCCCCGTTGTCACGGGTCATTGACACCACTCACAATGGGCTCCGCGACAACCTCGGCCCCGTTCGACAACCGCTCCGACGAGGAATCCTCGCAGAACTGCAAGCATTCAAGCCCGTCGATCCAGACCCGAAGAAGAACACCCGGGCCTTCTGGGACCGCGGCCTCGCCGCCTGCAAGCCATGGTGCCAGCGCAACATCATCGGCTGGGCGCGCCGCCACGATCCCTCCTGCACCATCCGCGTGCTCAACATAGTCGAGGGCTCGCCGAATCACCACACCCGGTACATCCCCAGCACGACAGAGTTCTTCCCCGAGGCGTTCCTCACGAAGACGATCAAGGGCACGCACGTGGCGGACCTGGTTCACCTGCCGCTGCTGCACCTGTACGGAGGGGTCCGGATCGATGTTGGCTTTATGCTGTTCCGCGGACTTGATGGTCTATGCTGGAACAAGCTTGAAGATCTGCAGAATCCATTGGAGTTGGCGGGCTTCAAGATGACGATAAGTGACGAGGTGGGCATGTTCTGGAACGGGCTCATTGCCGCGAGAAACGGCTGCATGGCCGTCAGGTTCTGGAACGACATCCTCGTCAAGGTATGGGAGGGCACCGAAAGCATCACTGGGAGAGGGGATATTGACTTTGTGAGGAAAGACGCTTTGGTCAGACACACTAGAAGCTTCCATTATAAATAAAAGAGATGTAAGGTGTATAGCCAGATTGCCGACTGCCATAAATCGTCACACTCGGGAGCCAGTGTAGCGGATTTGATAAAGGGGCGGGTACAAGTCCAATTCCCCCCAACACAGCCGTCCATCGGCCGCACCTATCGCCAAATCCCAATGAACAACGTCTCTTGAGTTATCCCCATGATCTGCAAAGAAATCACGAGCCTAGTGAATCAGAGAAGCCCGATCCCAGTGATTTGGGTTCAGTCGGGATTAGCCTGCGCCTAAGTCCGAGACGCCGCAAGACACGACCTATCCACGAACGAAAAGCCGGAACTCCTAATTCTTACCAGCTAGTTAGTCACTCGTGGCGCATTTCATGACGGACTTTGGAGGTTAAGAAAGAAAAGCCGAGTCAACGGTCGGAGTTGCAACAATGTCGCAAGATCCGACATCTAGAGTCATGCAAGTGTGCGCGTCAGCGGCTTACAAGATGTAGCTTGGTCCAGTGCAGCTCATGAATACACTATAAATTGAACTCTTTGAACCTCTTACCCTTGGGAATGCTTCCTCTTGAAACCACTTCTACCCCAGGAACAGCCATGGCTGGTGAAAGAATCATTCTCATCACAGGTCAGTAAAGCGTGAGCGTGCACCACACGCAGAGCCGAGCAATCAGTTGATGTCCCGAAAGCAGAACTGGAAGGCAAACTGACAACCAAATAGGTGCCAACTCTGGCATTGGATACGACGCAAGCTACCATGTAGCCGCAGCCTCGCCTTCCAACCATGTCATCATGGGCTGCCGCAGCCTCGCCAAAGGCGCCAAGGCGCTCGAGGAGCTTCAGGCACGCAAGCCCGCCGGAACTCTCAGCCTCCTCGAGCTGGACGTAACCAACGACAGCACCATCAAAGCCGCGGCCGAGAAGATCTCTGCCGACTTTGGCGTCCTCGACGCCCTCGTCAACAACGCCGGCGTCGTCATCCGCGATTCCAAAGACCGCCGCTCCGAGATGCTCGACACCCTCAACACCAACACCGTCGGCCCCTTCGTCCTCGCCGAAGCCCTCCTGCCGCTGCTCCGAAGATCAAAGGACCCGCGCATCATCAACGTCTCCTCCGGCCTCGGCTCCATCACCAACCGCGCCGACCCGAGCCACGCCTACTACGGCCTCCCCGCCGAGGCGTACCGCATGTCCAAGGCCGCGCTCAACATGGCCACCGCGTGCATGCACGCCGCCTACGCGCCCTGGGGCGCCAGGGTCTGGGCCTACTGCCCGGGCTACGTCATCACCAACCTGACGGGCGAGGAGGATCGGCAGAACAGGCGGGATAGGGGCGGGGCGCCGAGAGCTCGGAGACGAGTGCCGTCGGTATACTCGAGATCCTGGACGGGAAGAGGGACGGCGAGGCTGGCACGTTCGTGCAGAGGAGGGGACAGCGGTTTCCTTGGTAGGCAGGGAGGACTCGAGGGCTTCCTTTCCGTTGAGGCGTCAAGGCTCTGGTTGAGAGACTCGCGTTTGCAGCCGGGCAACATGGATGTAAAGGCAGCCGCATGAATCGCAATAGCAGGCGGCTTCACGGCCCGACTAAGACGAGAAGCAAACAAACTTTGCTCGGCATCCCGCAAGGGGAATTATATTACACGTCTGCTCGAGATGCACCTTGTCCCCGGAAACCTGCCTCTGTGCCTCCCGCCCGCGATATCTCAGACAGACCGGTCGAACCCATCAGCCCATATCCCGGCGCCCACGACCCATCAATGGCCAAAACACCAAGAGAAAAAAAAGACGCCCAGCCAATCTGCCGTCTGCAGGGCCATGCACATGATGTATGTCTCTCCTTCTTCCCTGGACCGCCGACCCCCTGCCCTGGGGCCGCCCGAAATGCAATGATCTGAGGATCAGCGTCAAGCCACACTTCATTTCGCATGCATGTCTCAGATTGAAGGCCGCAGTCATCTTCGACCGGGGCCTCCCCCGGAGATCTAAAGCGACCCGGCCTCGCCCAACCCCCGGGCCCCGAGCGGACGTGCGCTCGCCTGTGCTGCGCCTGTGCCTGCGCCTGCGCCTGCCACGAGGCCCCCGGGCGGGTGTGGCCATTTCGGGCAGGGGACACGAGCCCACGGATCGCTCGAGTTTCATGGGTCAAGGGGTACTTCGGATGGTGAGGAATCAGCATTTGTTTTGCAGGAGCCCGCCCAGTTTACGCAGGGATGGCCTCGTCGTCACATGCGCCTCGCATCGTCGTCTTGTGAGCGTGGCGGAGCGCCGCGTGGGATGGGGGACCCGGCAAACAACAACCCACCCCGAACAAGCTTATTCTCAAAAGTAGTAAATCGTTCATTATTATACCGAGTAATGTTTGCAGGCATTCCAGATACTAGAGGCGCAGCCTGACTTTTCCGGACACATACCCAAAAAGAAACACCAGCTTCCCGAGCCCAAACGCGCCCAATGCCCTTGTCACGCCGGTACTTTTTCCAACTCCGGTGAAAACTCGTAATCCCAAAACGCATTCTGATGACCAAGCAGCAGCCCGCTGCACAGAGCCAGCTGGTCCTGCAACTCCGTGTCCCAGCCTGTCCATACAGAGAAACAAGTCAATATCAAAGCCGAATAAACGAGGGTGGCGAAGAAGAAGATCGTCCGTAGTGCCGCACAACTTTTGTGCCCCATGCATGTACGCTGTAGCCGTCGGAGCAGACGCTGTCTGGTGTCAGCTCTACCTGGACCAAAACTTGGAAACCCCTTCAAATCAATGACGTCGACAACATCAACGAGAGCTGTCTCTCGATTCTCGTTGCGTTGGCAAACAGAATGGACGGTGCTCTTCGTCAGCTGCCCCATGCTACCCCTGGCTGTACCCCATAGACCCGCTTCCAAAGTAGTCCTTCATCGACGAGCTCGACGGCTGGCTCGTCACGCTTGCATGAAATGCTCGTCCAAAGTCGCTCGGGGCTGTTATCGGCGCGCTCATCTGCGGAGCTGAATATTCGTTCGCACCCACTCGACCGCTGAAAGTCCGAGGCGGCGACAGGCTCAGGGGCGCAGAAAGGGGAGCTGGGGGATAGCTCGCAGAATAAACGGAAGAGCCGTCTTGCTTCGTCGTCGGCGCCGCCGCCTGTGCCCTGCTAGGATAGGGAGGGGAGCCTGTCGGTGCTCCGGACACGGCAGGTCGATATGTGTCCCGAAAGCCGAAATCGATGTTCAGGGGCAGAGATGCCGAGGAAGATCTTGCGCGGGACCGGTTCTGTGATGACTGTTGCAGGTTTGAGTAGCCCAATCCCGAGGATGCTGGCTGGTTGTGGCTACCTGCAATATTGCATTAGCCCAAACACTTCACCCCGGCTTTGATTCAAACGTAGCTTACCAGAATAAGACGATGACTCGAATCCTCCCAAGGTACTGCCCGCAGCTGAGCCCATCTGACCGGTCGGATATTGGTGTCGATCTGCCACCGAAGAGGAGGTATTCCCTCCATGGTAGACAGAGTAATCAAACGAGTCTGATTTCCAGGACATGTTCGTACGCAGTGGAGACTGCAGCGAATCAGACGTAGATCTGGGAATCGATTCTCGCAAATGCATCGGCGGGCCCTGCCTCAGTCCTGGCCGGCCGAGGTGCGAGGGGCTTTCCAAGCTGCTCTGTTGGCTCAGATGCGGGTTAGACGCTCTCGAAGCTGCAGACAGAAGGCCGCCCGCAGAGTACCTATCGTTCGAAACGGATGAAAGCGGTGACACCATGTCGGAATTACTCATCACCCCTGATTGGCCAAGTTCAATTCCTCCAAAAGACGGCGTGAGACCCGTAGGAGACATGTAGGCATCCTCCTGTCGGCGAACATCAACCATTAATGGTCTCAGCATATGGTTTCCATAGGATGGGTTCGCAGCTTCTCCAGGTGACAGCGTTCCGCCGATGCCGTGGACTGCGCCGTAAGGGGAGTGTAGTGCCTGCACGTTGTCGAAATCGTCCGGAACTGCCCTCATTCTGATCATGCGGTCACGGTCATCGGCAGTCAGTCTCTTAATCTTCGCTCGCCTACGCCGTGACGGTCAGTATGACAACTCTTGTCTCTTTCCATACCGCCACTTACCTATTCTGGAACCAGACTTGGACCTGTCGAGGGCTCAGTCCCGGAATCTCCCGTGATAATCTTTCCCTGTGGGCAGCGTCTGGATGGGGCTGTTTTGCAAACTCGCTCATGAGGAATCTCGTCTGTTGATGCGTGAGCCTAGAACCCGTCAGCACATGCACCATTGCACTTTCCCTTGGACAGAAATGCAATACCTGAACCTCTTCATCTTCCGACGCGCTGCTAGACGTTCTGCCATCGTCTGCGGTCGCCCAGTAGATTCTCCATCTCCTCCGACCGCCTCGTCATCATCTACTTCAAAATCCCCCTCTTCTCCCGTCACAAGGTCCTTCACATCTCGTTCATATCGGCCTGGTCCTGGCTCTGAGGCTCCGTCGGTTGATAGTACCGTGCGAAAGTGGTTTGGTCCCGATGATCTCGGAAAGGGGTCGGCAGAGGCTGATGAATCTCCACGACCAAACCCTCGCGTCTTCTCGGCGAAGGTCGACTGATCTTCCCCTGGCGATGGGTGCTTGACGTTTCTGGGGCCGAGAGGATCGCCAGTACAGCGCAGGCCCTCTGGGGAGTCCTGCTCCTTCTTCACACGAGGGTCCAGACCTGCTTGTCCCCCTTCACTCGTCAGCTGAGGTCGCCGAGAATCCTCTGCGGCGTTACGGTTATCCCCAAAAGGTCTCGAGAAGATGTCGCTGTCGTGTTGTGGGAGGTACGAGTACTGCCCCTGCCAGTCTGGCTGAACCGGAAGTGGAAGATCGTACCTGTCCGACATGCGTGGACTTTCCGGCCGACGGGTGGACGCACTGTGCTTGCGAAATGGCCAAGGGCTGTGCTCAGTGTCGCAGATTCGAGTGATGAGCATTGGGGAAGTCCTTCCGGCCTGGGTCCGACTATTGTCGACGTTGATGGTGTTTGCGCGTGGCGAGAGCCAGTAGAGGCCACCCTATGTTCAGGTGGCTCCCGATGAACTGCTGGCTTCAGTCAACGGTCGGTCCTTCAAGATGCTATCGAAGATGGCGATATGATCAGACGTTTGACCAGATGTTGAGGTCGAGGTCGGGGAGTTCGAAACGCCGAGCGGCGACGTGGAAGCAGATGTTAGCGTTGACCCCTGGCGGCGATATCGCTGGCATTCAACGCTGAACAGCTAGAAGAAATCGAAAGCTCCGATGAGGGTATAATGGCCGTTTTGTCGCACACGGGATTCGTTGGACGAGGCCGGGTGGCGATGGAAGGGGCCGGTACTTAACACGGCTTGCGGCTCGACGTCCTCGACACGGACCGACGGTGCACAGAACGTACTCCAAATTGGCTCAGTCGTGGTTAGCAGTCGGCCATCCAGCATTAATATCTATGCGACCCGGTACCCCGGCGAAGTTAGGGTGCGGGTGGAGGTTCAGGTTTGCGTTGCAGACTGAGTTGAAAGAGGGTGGTGGTATTTGGGCTAGCCTCGCGGTCCGCGAGGTGGGATCGGGGATATAATATGGCAACCAGGACTTGGAGGCAGACCGACGGCCTGCTTTTGTGGAGGTAGGGACAGCTGATGATTGCCTTGGGAGGGAGCTGCTGTCTCGGAACGGGAATCTCTGTTTGGAATAGGAACCTGCGCACGACAAGTGCTCGCCGCAGTTGCGTGTTCCCACAGGCATCCAAGCTCAAGAGTCCAGAGCGTGGTAGAAGATGGAATGAGATCCAACGCCTCTGGAGGCGACGTACGAGTAGAAACAGTCGAGTCAGGACCAGCCAGCAAGAACGGAGCCACCCCTGCAAGCGGCAGCGGATATCGATGGACAGAGGCTTGTGGGGGTATGTGGTGCTCCATACCTGATGAAGGAGGGCGGTGGGTGACCGATGCACGTTTTAAGGCTTCTAGATTTGTGAAAAGCCGCACGCTACCTGCACGCTTGTAAGCCTTCCAGCCTCGGGCAGGATCGTCTGCTGAGCCACAGGGGCTTTCGAGATGGATTTCGAGAGCCCCCCGGCACTATTGGACGCGATAGGATGATAAGCAGTACACAGTTGTCTTTGAAAGCTTCTTGATGGCGACCCAGTTCGTCCGTGGAGCTCAAGTTTCACTCAGCCAGCATTGACTGCCCCAGATGCCACGGCTGGTCCTAAACCTGAAGGCCAGGACTCACCTCGTGAACAAGCCGAGAGTCGAGCTCCAAATTCCCTTGAGTAGACTGTATGTATGTCGGGCTGGCGGATGCAATGATCCGACGTACGGCCAACGATACACTCGTAATGGCAGGCCGCATCAAGCGCCACAGTTGCTCAAACAAAGCCATTGCCGTACGGAGTACTGACGCCTAGGTCGGCATGGTCGGGGCACAAGGCACTGGCCGTATCGCCAGGAGGCGTGACATCAACAACCCTGGCGAGTGAGCACATGAAGCCAAGGTCGGCAAGGCGAATGAGGTAGACGAGAGCCAGGGATGGTCGCCTAGCAAAGGCCACGACTCCACAGCCAAACAACATCTCGGCTGGGACATATGTGAGCTGCTTATTGGCCCTGCAGTCCGTCCATAAGTTGTGTCGAACTGCACGGTTGAACGCATGACCGTTTCTGAAGGTCCTTGTAAGGGGCCAATGGGAAGAACAACGCCGATGCGGAGGGGCGTGGGCTTGGAGGACATATCCTGGCAATGAGGGGTGCGAGAGACAAGACCAGGGTCGGCACCAAGATGCGAGCATGCCGGGTCACAATGGGCCACGCTCCGTGCAGGGGGGGGTGCAACCGACAGCCAGAAACATTCGAAGCCAAAAGTCGCTGGGCTGTGAGTGGGGGAGACCCAGTGGATGCGAGTACGGATACGGACTAACTTACTATGGCGACAGGGAATGTCGAGAGATGTGGCACCAGCCTCGGAGATCAAGGTCGTCTCATGATGGCAGGGTTTAGAACTCAAGAGAGTGAGAGCGAAAGAGGCAAAGAGAGAGAGTAGGGGAGAGAGAAAGGGGGAGCTTACCCGTACGAGTAGGGAGCAAAGAGGAGGCAGCACTGTGCAATCGCACTGCTGCAATGCAAGCCACGTAGAGCAGCACCAACTTCTCGGTACAATGCCGAGGAGCGAGAACAAAGAACCACGATACGCACATAGCATGGAGGCTTCTAGTGGCGTTCCTTGCGAGAAACACCAGCGTGCGTGTGCCAGTCCCCACCCTCCATGTCCCGCACGCATGCGGTTCAATTGGCCTGGGCGTGCATGTCGTACTCTCCTCTGCTTGTGGATTGAGTGCTGCCGTAGTCCGTACATAGTCCGTAGACCTCCTATTGCTCGCAGTTTCCTGGGAAAGCGGTAGTACTTGCGTCCAGGGCCAGCCGGAAGGATGGATCTCGCCGGAAGTGAGAAACAGGACGCTGCGGCGCCGTAGGAGCGGACTGTACGGTACAGTCTGTAATACTCCGTAACCGTGCTTCGGACAACGACATACGAGTAGTAGCAGCCTAGCGTGCCATGCAAGTCACATAGGCGGCCCATTGCGCGCTCGACGCTGCCATTGGGCCGGGAAGCACGACGGTCTCCGTGGTACCGCAAAAACCGTTGGAGTGTGGGCTGACGGCTGAGCGAATAGTGCACGGCAGCATCCTTATTAGGCTGGGATTGGGGAACCGTGGCCGAAGTGAAAGGTGCAGGATAAAGTGGTGTGCGACACTGCAACCCAGCGAGGCTGGGGTTAACACGACACGAAGTTGTGCCTCGTTTGAAGGCCGGCTGGCGGATCGAAGCGATCATCAAGCGGCGGAAACTTTGTACTCGTAGTATGAGCTGTAAGTGCAGAGTAGCGTCCAGACAAGACGCAACCCACCGCCAAGCAACTTGCAAGAGTGCAATCCCGTCATAATTTGGAAAGGTCGTTGGCCGTGCCAGGGGCAGCCAGCAAGCCAGTTTCAGCGCCAGCCAGGGGCAACGCGCTCGACAAGTCAGTCAGCCGCCGCAATTCTGTCCAAGGAAACGGGGACTCGACAAGAAACAGGACGCAGGCAGTGGGCGAAACCAGGCCCGCAGATCCTGGGCAGGGCAGCCGTCGACGGCAAGTCTCGCGAAATCGGGCGGGTTGGCGCGGTGGACCGTAGCCAGGCGCCATGTAGTCCTTCATTTCTCCAGGCCCGAAGAGTAAGGTACGGGACTTGGGTGTGGATGTTTTGCAGGACAGGTCGCAAAGCTTCTTCCCGTGCCACGTCTCTGCGACCGACATGGACGCCACCCCGTTTCAACGGCGCCTCATCAGCAGCAGCAGCAGTGGGCCAGGTCGGCAGATTAAGCTACGGCGACTAGCAGTCCGTACCGTACCGTGGTCGCGGATTGGCTCTGGGCCAACCCCAGCTGGTCCAGGCAGAGGGCGGGCAGTGTATCCGTAGCGAACATGGCGAGACATGGTGCCGGTAGAATAGCGTGGCAGCGTGGGGCTGAGAAGCTTGATTCTACCATCAACGATGGATGTCGCCTCTCGCGGTAGCGGGCCGAGTCAGTATCGACGCTGCAACTGGAGCCGGGAAGCGTGCGAATCCGTCGCACCGATGCCCATGCTGAGGGCGCCACATGGGAACTTCTGCCGTTGCGTCGACTCGAATTTCACAGGCGCATAGGCGGTCAATACGACCGCGCCTCTCAAGCCGAGGGTAAACGTGCAACGTGCTTGACCACTGCTGGTATTATCAACGGGACTTCGGTCAGGGGTCCAAAGGCGGCGTCTCCGCATCAGTAGGTAGCCGCCAGGACGGAAGCGGGAAAGCCTCAGCGCCTGCCAGCCGTCCACGGTCCAGGATGAGATGCAGCCGGGATCTGTGACTTGACTGCCAGGATGTGGCTCGTGTTTGGGGGCCTGGAGCTGCGCGTGTGCCTTTGTTGGGCTGCTCTGGACCTGGTACGGACTACAACGGGCGGGTTGGTCTTGAGTCCCACGATGCGTTCATCGCGGATTTCCTCGTCAATCGTGTTTCGATGCAGGCAGGCTTTGCGGAGCGAGGCTGCTGGCATAATCAATTGCCGGCAGATGGCTGACGGGGGCTGTACCCTCATCCACGGGCGACAATCATTCGTCATCTGATGGCCTGGGGATGTCGACTTGCGTCGCCGCTAGGCTGCCCTTGTCATTGGCTCACCAACAAATCTGGGAGCTGGTTAGCTGCGTACGAAGTACGAGGTACTCATACTCCGTAACTTATACAGCGACAGCCATGCTGGCAGATTTCAGGAGTGCATTGGAGCCCCCTGCGCCATGCAACATCAGATGCCTTTGATCCGATTTCTGCCGCTGGTCTGGGCGCGCCATCGCCGCGTCCCTGGATCGAGGAGTGGCCCCAGGGGTCATCGGTCATCACTGTCCACTGTCGGGCAGCCAGCCTAGCGCTCGTCGCCGTCAACGGCCCGAGACCGAGGTGGTGATGCGACTGGCGAGTTCCACGTTGTCGGTTAGAAGAGGAAGAGGAGCTGATTGAGGCGGGTGTCGGGGATGAAGAAGGAGTCCGTAGTCCGTAGTTATTACCTGGCTCGCCGCTCCTGCCTCACGTCGATGTTGAAGCAGAATTCTACATGCCCGAGGAACAACGCCAGAACTCCAGCCCATCCGACAACTTGCCAGGGCCCGA
Source organism: Tolypocladium sp. Sup5 PDA-1 (assembly GCA_000750105.3). NCBI lineage: Eukaryota > Fungi > Ascomycota > Sordariomycetes > Hypocreales > Ophiocordycipitaceae > Tolypocladium > Tolypocladium sp. Sup5 PDA-1. The sequence continues at coordinate 855,107 of JPHH03000008.1, forward strand.
ATAGGGCATCAAGGTGAGAAACGATTAATTAGTTACAATCCTCGGGCTCCAGCCGTCGCTGGTCCCTACGCTAGGCCATCTGCCATCCAGCAAAGCTTCCAGAAGTGGTCGACGCCAATGGGGGATTGGCGGCCGACGTCCCTCCTCGGCACAAGCAGGCTCAGCAACTGCGGCTAGGATCAGAGAAGTAGGTGGTTAAGAATCGAGGTTGGCGCGCGATAGCAGGCACAAAGAATTCGATAGGATCCAGCCGGCGAAGGTCGACCGACTGACCGACCGTCATGCTGCCTCATGCCTCATGCCTCATGCCTCATGCATGCCTGGCTTGTTGGCTGTCGATTGACGCGACAGCTGCAGCAGAGGCAGGGTTCCTTGCAAAGGTAACGTCACCACCACAACACCATCCCCACGATACGCTCCCCCAGGGAGGCACAGCCTAATCCAGCGTCTCCTCCTTGGCCGTTGCTCGCCGCGAGCCTTCCCGGCCCCCAGATTGGTTAGGCTCGACCCGTTGACGGATGCCGCGATGGATGCTCTGCGTTATTGACCGTGCAACCGGCAGACACCATCACCGTCATTCATTTGGATCTCTCCCGGCTCCGCAATCTCGGCACCTCGTCGCCAACACGCCCACGCCCTCCACTCGTTCATGCAGCTATTCCCAGCGTGTCGGTGTCGGGCTCTTGATTAACTTCCACGCCCTCTTCAACTGTTGGTACCTACGAGTACGGATACGGATACATACGGACGTATTGTTGCGCCGCGCCGCGCATCTGGCAATCTGCCCTGTCGGTGGCGGAGGTGACGAGCTCCGCCGACGGCCAACACCACCAAACTACGAGTAATCCAGCATGGCTTCGAGGCTTGTCTACACGGTCTGTCCGCTCACCTGCAACTCACCATGGGGGCCATGGCCCAAGGCGGATTAGAGGATCCACGAGCCAAGCTCACGGCATTGAGCGGCTGATCGCCTCTGCGCCCAGAGTTTCTCACTTCTGGCGTGGTCGCGGGCCTCCTTTTGTGCGGTCTACCGACTACGCGAGATGGCTTGAAACCGCTTCCGTTTGGTGCCGTCTGGCAACTCCTTTGGTGCTACTCTGTCCGACGCAGCGTCGTCCGAGCTCGATGCCCAGGTTCCTCCATATCATGGACAGTTTGTCTGGAAGCCCCGACGCCGTCCAAGCATGCGAATGCAAGGACCGCGCGAAACCTCGCTTTGAGTCTGCAAGTCCCGACGTTGCCCACACCGCACCACCAAGCATGGGGCCTCACCACGGGGAACCCTTGCTTAGCCTAAAGACGATAGCAATGCTGACTCCTAAACTGACAGGTCAACCTATCTATGCCTACCCAAGATCCCATCCCGACTCGCGCTCTGACATGTCACCGCTTATTCGAGCTCCAGACTGATTCTATTTACGACAGGTACACGGACTGGGCCACGGTCTTGATCGAAAGCGGAGCACCCGAGTACACAGATCGTGTCCCTCAACGTTGATGCGAGCGAGCGAGATTCTGGCAAAGTTGCGAGATGTCAAACAGCGCCACGCGTTGTCTTTTTCTTGATTCGAGCGTGGCCAGCTGCCATCGTCAGTGCTGAAACTTCGTCAACGCCAGCAATCCCTGTCAATGGCCGTGCTTGTCGTGTATCGCGCTGTCATTGGCAATATTTTCCGACCTCGGTACCATAGTCGGGGGACTCGATATTCTCAACAGATGCGGTAAGAGTGCTTATCGTGCCAAGGCACGCTATATTCGGCGTCATATGACTCCGAGCACCGACAACAGTAGCATCTCCATATCTCGTCAGTTCCTTCAAAAGGTCATGTTCGCGATTCGTGTTGGTGGCGGCATTTGTCATGCCGGCTCTCTGCCATTTCGAAGCCATGGACTCTGCGTCGGAAACGGGGCTCCAAGAGAACGTCAATCCGGCGACCTGGCGAAGGTGCCACGCGATAGCTTTTAAAGTCATCAATCACTCGGCGAATCCTGGCAAAGGCTCAATAATCTCCGTGGGATAATGTCCGTGCGGTGAGTGCGAAGCTCCGAACGGCAATGGTGGTAGACGGAAATGGATGTACATTCCTCTCTATATAACCTTTTTACAACCTTGGTAGGTTATCGATACCCATTAGTAGTCATAAAAGCCCTTTCCGGTCTTCTTTCCAAGCCAGCCGGCATCGACCATCTTGCCGAGCAACACGCTGGGTCGGTACTTGGAGTCGCCAGTCTCTTCGTGCAGAACCTTCATAATCGACAGGCAGGTATCGAGGCCGATGAAGTCCGCGAGCTGCAGGGGCCCCATGGGCACGTTGGTTCCGTTCTTCATGATGGCGTCGATCGAATCGCGATCGCCGACTCCCGTCTCCAGGCAGATGACGGCCTCGTTGATGTACGGCATCAGAATGCGATTTGCCAGGAATCCGGGTGAATCAGCAGACACCGAGGTGACCTTGCCCAGCTTCTTGCAAAACTCCACGGCCGTTTCGAGAGTCTCCTTACTGGTCTGGAGGCCGCTGATGATCTCAACGCCCTTTTGCACCGGGACGGGGTTCATGAAGTGGGTCGAGACAACTCGGGATGAAGCAGAGATGTCGGTGGGGTCAGAAGTGGTGGCTGCGGCGATGCGGGTGATTGAGATGGAGGACGTGTTGGTGGCCAGGATCGTGTGCTTGGGGCAGATCTTTGCCAGGTTGCCAAAGATGTCGAACTTGAGCTTGGGGATCTCAGGCACCGCCTCGATGACGAAGTCGACAGACGAGAGGTCCTCAATCTTGGTGCTGGGGGTCAGCAACGATCGAGCCTTGTCGGCCTGCTCCTGTGTGATCCTGGACTTGGACACATCCTTGGCAAGCAGCTTCTCTGTAAGAGTGTTAGTTCTGGCGATGCCCTCAGAGCAATTGCCTCTTACCGGCAAACGCCATGCCCTTGCTCAACGCCTTGTCGGACGCATCAATGAGCAATACAGGCACCTGCGCCCTTTGAGCCGCAACAAGGGCAATTCCAAGACCCTATTCCAAATGTTAGTTCCCAGGGTCCCCGTCACATGTTTGGTGGCGCGGCTGAGACGGACCATCTGACCAGCGCCGATGACACCCAGGCTCTTGACATCCGCGGCATACTGGCGCGGGGAGGAGCTGAAGCTGCGCACTTGGCGCGCAGCCCCCAGTGTCCGCATTCGAAGAATTGAGCTCGCCATTTTTGTTGTGGTGAAGGAAGTTGGGAGAGTCGGCGATGCCAGCTGGGAGGAATGACAGACATCCCAGTTCGGGTAACCTCGGCTTTTGTGGGGTGGGCAGCCCGCGGCGGCCCGTTATCAATTGCCGGGGATTATCCCCTTATCGGTCGCGTCACTTTACACGACTGCCGCAGACGCGTCGAGGCGCGTAAATGTCGTAGTGGGTGAATAGCTGCCTCAACGCCATCGATGCGCTTCTGCAACGTCGCATATCCAGCATCGAGGCTTCAAGCGGACAACTGATCAGCATGGAGCTGCTGGATGGCACGGCGGACACTGTCCACCCCGAAGTTCGAGCGCACATCAACAGTCTCGTCTCTGCGGTAAGCTTCCATCCATGACCTCTGTTCTGTAGATTGCTGATGGACTGTACAGCTCGGTGGCGTAAGCGCGGACGACGATGGCCGATATCAGCTCGGAGACGATGCGCTCGAAGTCCTTCGGGACATCAAGCGCTGGATCAGATTCTACGATGAGAAGACGAACCGCATGGACGTCGCCCGGTGCATCCACGAGGCAAACCTCGTTGAAGGCGACCTGCTCCCGATCCTCGCACAATGGCCGGAGAATGCAATGGACAATAAATTCAGAGCGCGAATTGCCCTGGCTTGCTTTGAACTCATGGTTCCTTTGACTTGGCCCATGGAGCGAGACAAGGAGCAAACGACAGTCAACCATCATCGACACATGCCCGTTCTCGAGCTCGCCCAGGTCCAATACAAGAGGGGCATCGTCAACTTCGATGGCGCTCGCATACTGCATACGGCCGTTCGGGCAGCGCTGCCGTCGATGGCGATTCCCATCGGGGACAGGACGCCTCGAGATCAAGGCATCATCAAGCTCGTCTTGTTCTTCCTTCGCAACATGGCCATGATCTCTCCGCCTCCCAACGTCAAATACGAGGGCGATGAGTCCCAAATATCGAGATCCGCGACGATCGATGCCTTTTCATACCAGGACATATTCATGCTCCTGCTCACACTCGCCTCCAACATGGGCGACGAGTTCAGGACCGAAGATACGACCGTCATGGAAATCATCTTCCACCTTGTGAAGCGAGTCGATGTCGAAAAGCTCTTCATGAACGACCGGCAACTGAACACGGCGAAAGCGGGCGAGCTTTCTGCCATGATGAACAAGGAGTCTGCCATGCTCAAAGCACACAATCGCAAGGGCCCGACCAGACACAACCGGTTCGGAACCATGATATGGGTGAAGCGTGACGGAGGGAAAATGGCATCTCTGTCGGGACAGGATGCTCTTGCCGACGCCACGATTCGTAATCAGAAGATGGACAACAATAAAACCTTCAAGCCACCCCGCCGAGCAAAGAAGGAGGACAAGGACGAGCGAGACCTAGGCCCGCCGGCGAAGCTCAATGCGCGAGCGAGGGATCAACTCAGGTCATTCGTCGAAGAGTTCCTCGATTCAGGCTTCAACCCCTTATTCCAGCATGTGCGCAAGACCATCGACCGGGAGGCACCGCATGTAATGCAGTACCACAGACGGCAGTTTTTCTACCTTGTGGCGTGGTTCCTAGAAGCCGAGCGTGTGAGGCGCAAGGCCAAGAAGAATGCCAATCAGCAGAGCGAGACTGAGGTCAACAGCTTCAACCTCGTTGCCGGCGTGTTGAACCAGGAAATGTTCATCACGCTTAACCGAGCGCTTCACGAGTCCTACGAACACAAGGACTGGCATGAGCTATCCGCCGTCATGCGGTGCTTCACGCAGATCTTGCTCACTGTGCAGGAAATGGCCGAGTGCGAGAACGAAGACGACCAGGAGATTGCAGAAAACGTGTTGAGCCGCCTCTTCTACGAGGAATCAACACATGATGCTATTGTGAACATCATCAGGACCTACAAGGATCAGGGCTTCGACTACCTGGATGCTGCCACGGAACTGGTCCACCACTTTTTGCGCATCTTGGAAGCCTACGCCAAGCAGAATGTGGACATGCAAGTCCGCTCGCGAAAACGAACTCGACGGAAGAAGCAGGCTGCGCAGCAGGCTGATGAGAATGAAAACATGGATGACGAACCTGACGACTCTGGAAACGACGAAGTGAATGCAGAGCGAACTTCAAAAGAACGAAAGTTCGACTTCCACAGATTCTGTTCCAAGTTCACACCACAAGGCGTCGTGGACTCATTTACGACGTTTACCAAGTACTACCGAGACCTCAGCGACATACAGCTGAAACGGGCCCATCGGTACTTTTATCGTTGCGCCTTTAAGCAAGACATGAGCGTCATGTTGTTCCGTGTGGATATAATTCACCTGCTGTACAATATGGTCAAAGGGCCTGAACCTCTGGACAAGTCTTCCAGCATGTTCAAAGAGTGGGAGGAGCTCGTCAAGCAGATCTTGCGCAAGTGTTTCAAGAAGATTGAGGAGCGGCCGGAGCTCCTCGTCGAGATGCTCTTCAGCAAACTACAAGGCACCGCATTCTTCTTGGAGTACGGGTACGAGAGACAGACGACTAGCAAGAGCCAACCGAAGCCCGGAGCCGAGCTCGAGTTCAAATCCACTGAGGAGCGTGATCAGCAAGTTGCGATTGTCATTGGCGCGCTATTGGATAAGAATGAGACCGACCACATCAACTGGGTGAAGGGCGTCCTGACAGAGGCTGAAAGCGAGCGTCGGTCTTGGGCGGCGGCGGAGGAGACAATGCCGTCGGTTGAGGATCCTTTCGCAGATGAAGAACCAGCTGAAGAAAAGGAGCCGAAGAAACCTCCCATGTTTAGTAAGTCCATCGCCCCGAGACGACTGCTCTCATACTGACAAAATTAGGCATCCGCTCTGACAGCCCTACCCGGCGCACCGCTATACTCAAGAACTCGTACCTACGCCTGCTAATGTCTCTTTGCGGGTTCAAGCTTCTCGGCCCGGCTTCTGAGGAGACGCCTGAGTCTTCATGGATCGTTCCCGACGACATCTCCGCCGACCATCTCAAGGACTCTCTACATTTCATCAACCAAGCCGAGTTTAGCCCGCCCACGTTCGACGACGGCGTCTTGGCAGAGCATCAGCTGAAGCGCAAGACGGTGTCGCGGAAGAAGGCAGCGTTTGACGACGATGAGGACGGGGAGCTCGACGACGGGTTCCTGATCCCTGCAGGTGGACCAACCACACGCAAGGCAGTGGATGTACCGAAGAAGCCAAAGAAGACGAGAAGGATACGGCGCAAGGGCAGTGAAGAAGAGCCAGATGACGAAGCCCTCGATGAAAAGGCCCGCAAGCGCCGAGAGCGCGAGCTCGAAAAGTTGCGCAAGATCAAGTCGGCCCTGTACGTCCGCGACGGCGACGACGACTTCGACTCTGAAGAAGACGAAGCGTTCTTCGCCCGCGAGCGGGCAATCGCCGACCGCGCCAAGGCAGTCGCCGAGTCCGCCACGGGTCTTGGGGATTCTTTCGCGCTGCCGAGGAAGCGCAAGTCGGACGTCTTGCTCACAGTCAGCGATGACGACGACGACGACGACGACGACCTGAGCTTTGCGCAGAAGGCGCTAAGTAGTCAGGGGGGCGCGGAGGCGAGTGAGACGGATGATACACCCGTGGATATCAGTGAGGGCGAGGGTCGGAAGAGGAGGAGGGTGAGCGCCGATCCGGATGATGAAGAGACGCCTGGGGAGGATGAGGATGTAGACGTGGAAGCCCCGGCGGCTAAGAGCGCGGAGGCTGACGAGGGCGAGGAGGATGCTGAGGATACTCCTGTGGTGGTGACGAGGCGGCCGAGGGTCAGGGGCGGCTTTGTCGTGGACAGCGATGATGATGAATAGTTAATGACAGGGCATGGCATGTTGGATTGGCGTTTTGGGATGGTCGGAAGCACAACTGCTGGGTCTTGCGTCGTTCATCTGCTTAAGGATGGGATATATCATTGGATTCTAGCGTCTCGAGCATGACTCCCTGAATGCCGTGTTTCTCCTCCGTTTCGTTTCAGCCATTAAATGGCAAATTATGTGTTACACCTCTTTCACTGAGATGAAGTATCATGTTAGTCCTTCTGGGTATAGTCCCCCAACCATGAACGGTGTATGTTCAAGAACAGCCCCAAACCTCATCCAAAGAAAGACAATCAAACGCTCAAACACGCCATGCAGTCATGCTCTCAAGGTGAAGTCGGTCGCCGATGTGACGAGCTCCCCCTCCGCACGTCACCCAACCACCCATCCACGCTCCTCCGCCCCGTCGCCGTGCTCTGCCCGCTCTGCACCTGTCCCAGCTCCGCCAAGTCCTCCCGGCTCTTACGAGGACTACCCGCACCCGCACAGACACTACCCCTTTGCTCCGTCCGCCGCAACGACTCCCGCCGTTCCAGTGACGGCGCGCGGCTCGACACGGCCGTCTCGTCACCACTGCTATTCTCCCCCCGGCCGCCCCAGGCACCGCCGATGCCCTCCATCGTAAAGGCGGACGCCGTCGGGCCGTCGAGCAGCGCGAGCTCCTCGGGTCGGAAGATGCGCGGCAGCAGCAGCGCGCGGATGGGGATGAGCGCGAGGATGAAGACGGGGAAGCCGACGGCGGCGACGGTCTGCGTGATGGCAAAGGTGGCGCCGAAGCCGAGGAGCTCGACGGCCGCGAAGAGCCACACGGCGGAGCGGCGCTTGACGGCCCGGAGGGGGTGGCTCGCCGGCGTGAGGCTCCTGTCGCGGCAGAGAAAGACAAGCTTGGCGGTGATGCCGTTGGCCTCGAGCGCCTGCACGCCCATGACGAAGAAGAGGCCCGCAAGGAGGCCCTGGGGGATGAGGTGCAGGACGACGAGGAGGGGGCCCGTCATGGTGCCGAGCGTCAGGAGGCCCTGGGCCAGGTTCGAGACGCGCTGCTCGACGACATGGGTCGCTTCGAAGGTGTACCCGCCTTTGTCCTCGCCCTTTTCGTCGAGCTCCTTGACGGGCTTGGTGACGCAGAGAGACTCGGTGTGGAAGGGGGCCTGGGGGATGAGGCCGTTGGGGAAGGGCAGGCCGAGGATGCCGGCCACGCCGGTGGTGACGCCGAGGAGGAAGATATCCCAGTGGAAGCCGGCCGGCTTGCGAAGCGGGTACTCGCTTCCCTGGGCAATCAAAGATGATACTAAAGGTTGTCAGTCTTGGGTGCGGGCTGGGAAGGGACAGACATATCGCACCGTTGTGGTCAAACCAGAAGAGAATGGTGAGCAGGACGGCAAACGGCAGCGCCGTAAAGATCTCACCAACACTCAACTCCCAGAAGCTAACCAGCCAGTCCCTCCCACTCGTCGGCACAAACGCAGCGGCCGTCGGCAGCCTCTCCAGCTCGACCTCCCGCATGCGCCCAAAGTGCACAAAGCCCGTGAAGAAGACGAGCGTCAGCGGCGTGCCGTAGTCCTTGAGAAACACGCGCACCGGGTGCCGGAAGAGGCTGCTGGCGCCCAGCTGGGCGCACAGGTAGGCGACCATGAAGACGAGCAGGGCAGCCACGATGGACAGGTAGAAGGCGCTCGCGCTGCCGAGGCGCGCGAGCACCTGGATGCCCTTTTGCAGGTAGATGAAGGCGACGTAGAAACCGAAGATGTCGCAGGGGAAGCGCGTCACCCAGCGCAGCCAGTTGCATGAGTTTGTGGCGGCGAGGATCCAGTGCAGGATGAGGGACCATCTGTACTCCACGCGTGAGTAGAGGCTCAAACCTGGGGTGGAGCTCTGCGTCGACTTACATGCCGATCCAGGCCATGAAGCCAATGTAGTTGACCCCGGTTCCCTTCATGATGTCGTAGACGGTGCTGGGGAGGTTGGTCAGTATGCTAGGGCGCGTTGTCGGAGCTGGGCTGCACAAACTAGTTAAAGACGGTAATTGGACCTGTGGTTGCAGTCAGTATCTGCCCTCGTCTTCAAGGTTTCGAGAAAAACGTACCAGTAACACCAACGATGACGAGTGGTTGTGCGGCAAAGAGCGAAAAGACGACGGATCCAAGGACAGAAGCCAGCAGGACCTCGTTGACGCCGTAGTTGGACCCCGTCTTCTGGAACATGTCGAGAGAAAAGGCCAGCGCGGGAAGGATGCTGTACACTCGGTCAGCCCCTGAGCCCAAGAAAGATGCAAGTACAGAGGATAGGTGATGTGCTCACTTTGCAAAGTACATGTAGACCGTGGCGGGCACGACGCGGTAATCCCACGCATCAAGCCAGTCGCTGCCGTAGTACGGCGCTCGCCGACGGACATCGTTGATCATGCCGCGGAAGAGGTGAATCTTCCACCACGGTTCCTGTTTCCGCGGTTGTTCATCTGCCGTGGCGCGAGGCTCTTGGGCCGTGGGCAGGACGAGGCCGTCCGTTCGTTTGTCGGTGGTTGCCATGGTTTCCGATCTTTATACAAGGGCGACGTCTATGAAGCGAGGTATTGATGCGGGTGTATTGTAAGACAGTCTAATGCAGTCTATGCACGAGGACGTCGTGCTGCAAGTCGTGTCGACAAACGGTATAGTTGGGGGACGGGTGCTATGAGCAGACGAGTTTAATCTTGGCGGACATGTCCATCACGCTCTCTGAGCAGCGCGGCGAGCAAATACAGACGAGATGCGAGATGCAACATGTCAAATCGCAGGGCCACAACCGCCGCGAGCTGAAGCGCCGCGCGGTAGTTATATATTTAGGTCGTAAAGTCACGGCCCGTCGCTCACTGTCGTCTCGTCCACAACTCACACGCCGTCTCGCCACAATTTTTCTACGAACCCAACAGGTACCGTGGGCGGCAGGACCTCCGCAAAAGGGTACTTAAGAGTGACCTAGGCCGAAATCGCAGCGATCTCCAGTGCGCCAATGTGGAGCCTAAATGCACGCCATCCCAGCGCGTGTCATGACATCAGGCCGCTGTAACATACATACATACAGTATCGATCTAGGACGACTTCAAACATCAACCTGTATCACGCGAAATACAGAATACCGGACAAAACACCTGTGTTTTATGATTCAACAAGGACAACTTGCTGTATTTCATCCGTACATTCTTGGGCAAATATTTTCAAGATTCCATTCATTGACACCCAGCCTCAACCCTTAAATCGTCCTCTCTCTGCCGTTCAAAACCCACTCCCGTAACCTCCCGCCATTCTAGGAACTTTCTCGACCAATCACATGGCCGTATAAAGTTCCCTCTCAAGGCTCTCATCAACCACACAACACTCTCATTGAACGTCCAGGTTCCCGTAGGATCAAGCTTAGATATGTAGTTCGCGTCCCTGAGCAGCTGCGCCCCGTGAGCCGTCTATGGCGCTTCAACCTGAAGCATCTTGGCGGTGGAGGCGTCACACGGCATGATGAGGCATTGCCGGCCTTGACGGTTTCCGCATCACGTTCAGGGACGCCATGTCCAGATACCAGGCAGTGCAATGTGCATCGTCACCATTCCAGCAGACGCACTCTGTTTGACCCAAGAAAACTCCATGCGCTATCTTCCTTCCCCATTCAATGTGCCGCCCGTATAGGCAAGTCTACAGTTCTACCCCTAAAGTACATGTTACATGGTAAACCCCCCCCCCCCCGGTAGCTCCTCCTCCTGGGGAGAGATGATGCTGAAATACACGGGGACAATGCCCTGTTATCTGGTAGAGTTGAGAGCACACGCATGTGTTGCCGTCGCATTGCCACCCAACGCGGCCTTCATCACGTCCCCAGGCCTTAGTAGGCCGGCCAATCGCCTGGCGCCCTCAAGTTCTCGGCAGTCAGATTACCCACTGCTCACAAGCGTGCCGAGCTCGCCGCTGTGCGACCGGTTGCGCACCCGCGCCATCTCACCTCGGTCCGTCCGTCTTCCCATCGGACAGCTGCTTGAACGCCGGCGCCGGAGCCGGTGGGTCGTTGGGTGTGGTCGTGTCGGACGGGAATGGTGGCGGGGCGCTCTCCTCCTTGCCGCCTCCAAAGTACTTCTCAAAGTCCTCGTTGTCGTCAAATGGCCGCTTGCCCAGGATCCGGACCATATCATCACGCACCAGAGCCTCCTTCTTGAGCAGCTCCTCCGCGACCAGGCCCACCTCCTTCTTCTTCTCCACCAGAAGCTCCTTGCATCGCGCGTACGCCTCCTCGACTATCCGGTGAACCTCCTGGTCGATCTGCTGCGCCGTCGATTCCGCAAAAGGCTTCTGCATCCGGTTCGGGTCGTTCTCGAAGTGCACGGGTCCGACCTTCTCCGACATGCCCCACTGAGTCACCATGTTGCGCGCCATCTGTGACACCTTCTTGAAGTCGTCGCTGGCACCCGTCGTGACCGTGGGGAAGTGAAGCTCCTCAGACACGCGTCCGCCCATCGTCATGGCCATACGGTCCATCAGCTGGTTCGTGTTCATCAGGTACGCGTCCTGCGGCAGGTACTGGGCGTAACCCAGGGCCCCTTGTCCGCGAGGGATGATGGACACCTTCAGCAACGGGTCTGCGTGTCGGAGGAACCAACCGCAGATGGCGTGGCCAGCCTCGTGGTACGCCACCGTCTTCTTCTCTTCCGGCTTCAGCACCAATGACTTGCGCTCCAAGCCACCAACGACGCGCTCGATTGCCCGCTCAAAGTGCTCCATCTTGACATCATCGGCGTTTCCTCTGGCAGCTGTTTTTTCTCGTTAATAGGTTTTCCTCTTGTCAAGGGTATACGCCAGTGCTAAACTTACCAATGAGGGCAGCTTCGTTCACAACGTTGGAGATGTCGGCGCCAGAGAATCCAGGAGTCAGCGTAGCAAGTCGGCCAACCAGGTGGTCTTGGTCCTCCTTGGTCACAATCTTCTTGAGATACACCTTGAAGATTTCCTGTCGTCCGCTCATCGTTGGGCGGTCGATGTAGATGTGCCTGTCGAAACGTCCCGGTCGCATCAACGCCTTGTCCAGAATATCAGCACGGTTGGTGCCGGCTAAGACGACAACCTGCTCCCGGGTGTTGAAGCCGTCCATTTCCGTGAGAATCTGGTTAAGCGTAGCCTCTCGCTCGTCGTTGCCACCGAATCCACGGCCACTGTCCTGTCTGGCCCTACCGATGGCGTCGATTTCGTCGATGAAGATGATGCACGGCGCATTCTTGCGGCCCTCGGCAAACAGATCACGGACTCGAGACGGTCCAACACCGACAAACATTTCCACAAACTCGGAGCCACTGACACTGAAGAACGGCACACCAGACTCTCCAGCAGTTGCCTTGGCAAGAAGCGTCTTGCCTGTTCCCGGTGGCCCGGCGAGAATGGCGCCACGGGGAATCTTGGCACCGAGCTTCTCGAACTTCTCGGGTTGCTTCAAGAAGCTGACAAACTCCATAATCTCCATCTTGGCTTCCTCCAGACCAGCGACATCGGAAAACTTGACCTTGACTGCGCTCTCGGCATTGAACTTCTTGGCCTTGCTCTTGCCGAAGTTGAACATGCCTCCGCCTCCAGCCCGTCCTCCCATTGATCGTTGGGTCCAGAGAATCAGACCGATGAACAAGAGAGTCGGTCCAAAGGCCAGGAGGAGGTTGCCAACGGTACTGCCGCCGGCCTCGTAGCTGACCGGTATCCTCTCGGATTGGGGAATGCCAAGCTGATCCTGGGCCTCCTCCAGCTTCTTCTCAAACGACTCGACAGAGCCAATGGAGAAGACGTATGTCCTCCTGCCGTTGGCTCCAGACTCAGAAGTCGCTTGCGAAGCATCCGGGTGCAGTTCCACTCGTACTTGAGAACCGTTGATTACCACCAGCTTCTGAACCATACCCTTGTCCAGGAAAGCCTTGCGCATCTCCTGCCAGGTAATCTCCTTTTCGGAGAAAGGCTTGCTGAGTGACTCGGCCGCCCAGAGGGTGATACCCAGGACAAGACCAGTCTGGAGAGCATCCGCCCAGCCATTCCTCTTCTTTGGTCCTTGCTGTCCAGGCCCTTGTTGATGTGACTTCGTCTCGTCCGATCTCTTGTCCCGGGGGTGGCCATCCTCTCCGCTCTTGTGTTCCTCGCCCTCCTTCTTGTCATGCTGTTCGGGGTTGTTTTGGTCGAACATGCGGTTTCCTTGCTGCTGCTGCTGGACCTCCCACTCAGCTAGCCTCTCGGCCATGATGAAGACGCATCGCATGAGCCTGCCCTTATCCAGGATCGACAAGTGGCCGGGGCCTTGGCGCATCTTCTGGAGCAAGTCTCTTACTTCCGCAGGTGCGCCGGTCTGTTCCAGGCCCTTCAGAATATCCCGCAGCGTTTGCCTCTGGCCCTCTGGCAAGACATTCTTGAACGCTTCCAGCTGAGCTATTTCCTCCTTGGTCAGGCGGATCCAGCCCTCTGGCAGGGGAGACATTGGGGTTTTCGGCGCCTCGGACTTGCCGTCCTCTGCCGGTTTGCCCTCGGACTCATTTTGGTTCTTTGGCTTCTCGGTGTTGGTGTCCTTCTTCGCCTGCGAATCTTCCTCCGGCTGCGGCGGCTTCGAGGAGTAGAATCTGGGTCGGATGCCGTACGGGGTCGAGCAAACAGTTGACGCAATCGATCGGGACACGGTCGGTAGTCGCAGAGTCCGCTGGAAACTCGACTGCTGCGACAGTCGTGCTAGCCGCGCGAGCTGGCTCGACTGCCGAAGAAATCTCGACATGGTGGTTGTCGGAGTTGTCGCAAAATGCGGAACCACCGGGGTTGGTGAGGGAAACGTAGGACGACGCCGCCTTATCTCATGAGCAGCGCAGGTCGGCGCTCGAGGGCTCAATATGCGGCCGTTTGAGAAAGAAGCATCCAACCGTAGCGGATACTGGGAGTTTCAACGCTACGTGGACCGGTTGATGACACCACGACATGCGAAGCTTCTGACGATGAGTCCACCTTCTAGCCCGAAATTAGCTGGCGTCACGTGCGTGCGCCGGTCCGGGGGTGGCGGGTGTAGGGTAGGTAGGTGTCGCAGGCTTCCGCACTTTCGCCACCAAGAGTCAACTGGTCACGATGAGATGAATTGCTTTGCGCCAACAAAACTCTTCCTTCAATTTAAAGAGAAATATTTTCGTATTATAGATGGAAGCTTCTGAGAGTCCGAAGCTGGTTCTAATATTGACCTTGGATTTGTAGCCGTTGAAAGTGTAGTCACAAGTTGACGAGAGGATAATTACTAAAGTGTTAAAGTGCCTGCTTCCACGACCTTCCACGGCAAGCCTGGTGAACGCAGTTACCGCACTAAGAAAGCCCAGCACCATCATGGAAAAGTCGTCATCCGGTGGGCGTCCACGGCATTTCCACGTTATGCCCCTCGCTTCCGTATAAATATACATCGAATTTGGCCACTGCCCTTTACAGGAACAGTCCAGCTTTGACCAGACGGGGTCATGATATCGAGCTGGCCAGCTTCCCCATCCTCTGGAGTCAGATCAGGCCAATCTCTCCATATCTCAACAGCCGATCCCTCTGCTAGCGCATGCTGGGAATAGCAACCGAGAACTCGTCGCGCCTGGGCTTCGTCTCCGAGCTCCAGTAACACGACCTGCGGCTGTAGTATTCCGGTAATGTCTAAGAGTCTCGAGTAGAAGACATCCGCATGCTTCCATCCTGCTGGTACGGGAAGCCGGTTGTTGGGAACGAGCGCCAGCCGTGGCTCATACTTTCGAACAGAATACCCCAACTGCCCGTGCCCGTAGTCCCAGATCTGCTGGGAGATGTACGGAGGATTCGAGATGAGGATGTCCCAAGGCTGGCCGGCGAGCGCTTGAATATCGCCGTCGTCGAAGACGTCCATTTTAGAGATTTGCAGACTCTGGCCAGCGTTCCGTTGGTGGATATGGCCTAGCTTCGTGTTGTGATCGATGTTTTCCTGGGCGAGTTGGACGGCTTCATCGGCGATGTCAACTCCGAGCACGTTCAATCGACCGACTGACTGCTGAAGCGAAGAGAGCAAAAGTAACGGGATGCAGCCAGTGCCAGTGCAAAAGTCGACAATATCCAGGCCATGCTTGCCATGTCCAGGGTTACGACCCAAGAGCCTCCCCGTGTTGATTAGGTCTACGAGGTGGCACGTATAAGCCTCCGTCTCCGGCCTCGGGATTAGGACGCCGGGCCTGCACCTGACCTCCAGGTGGCCGAATGGCTGCGAGCCAAGAATGTACTGCAAAGGAACACCTCGGCCTCGTTCCCGGCATAATTTTGCCAAATGTCCGCTGTCAGGAGTCCGCGCCGTCTTGGCGACGTGCTCCGTGATCCAGCGCAGCTCATGCCGGGCAGATTGGAGGTCCCTGCACGCAGGCAGGAGGGCCGCGAGGTTAGGGGAGTGTTGTTTGGCTTGCCGAAGAAGCCATGGCGGGAGTCGCGGCATGAATCGCGCAATTACATGCCCGACAGTGAGTTTTTCATGGCGTCCAAGCGAGCAATAAATGGGATGAGTGGACGTGATTCACCGGCCACCTCTTGGGGCGAAGGTTTGATGTTGAGTTTATCCGAGCATTAGCCGCTGCGCGCCCATGTCGCCGCGTCGCCGTTCACTGCACCGACTGGACCCACGCTTCAAGATTCCTTGTTCTGCTCGTCGACGTCCTGTTCCTGTTCGGCACCAGGCCAGGCCACACTGCCATTTTTGGATTGACTGAGACTCGCCTGGCTACCGGCTTGGGCTTTTGTTTGAGTACTTGACTGCGACGTTACAGTGAGTACCATCTATGGCCTGGTTGACCCGATGACTTTTGCTGACGACGAAAAACCAGAAATCATTGTACTTGCTATTACAACAGATATAACAAGATGAACGCCCCCGATCGGTAAGTTGCTATAATTGCTCTATAGCCCTGCACTTTTGCGCTGCGTTTTGAGCGTCCTCCGCATGAGCTGTCATTGCCTCCCTTGCCCAAAAGCCCTCAATGAGACCCTGGGGAACATCGATATCAAGGACTGGGCCCGGGTCCTACCAGGCCACGATATCTCTAAGCTGTCAGTACAGAGTATATTGGAGTCTGCGTCTCAGAGGCCGGCTGCCATCAAGACGATACCGCCGGGGCCCGGCCATGCAAGTGCCGGCTACAGCATAGGGGTTAGCGCCCGACAGCTACCAGAGCTGTTCACAGCTGTTGCACTGAGCAGTGCGAACTACCTAGCTGGGTTGTCTGGCGTTCTGCCCGAGGTGCTGCTAGTTTCAAGTTTCAAGTTTCAAGTTTGTGTGTTTCTTTTCTGTTCAATGATTCGAGGAACGGCAACCGCGCCCGACCCTGAACACAACACTGCCCCTGCCCACCCACAGTACACTTCGTTCCTCGCCCAGCCGCGCGCATCGGCTCTCAACCTCTCAATGAATCCCCGAGTTCTCCCAACTCTTGTATTTCGCCTGCGCTTGCTCATCATGGCCGGCTGCAACACGAAGCACTACAACCTCCAGGACACCGCGTAATTCGTTTGGCTTGCGGCATCTGCTGGCTGAAGCGCGTTCGCTAACCGTTGACCTAGCTTCGAGCTCTTCCTGCTCGGCGAGGGCGAGAAGAAGATCGAAGAGAAGGTTTACTCTGGTGAGTCGCCTCAGTCCCGACCGCGTGATCGCGCGTCGAGGCGCGTGCATTCTAACCTCGCTGTGCAGGCATGTCCAACACGTCGGATTTCATCCTTAACAAGGAGGACCACACGCTCGGCAATTTGCTCTCCGAGCACTTGAAGCTGCACCCCAACGTCTACATGGCTGGCTACAAGCGTGAGTCTGCGCGCCGTCCCCATTTGCTTTCGACTCGACTGACTGTGTGCCTCCAGTCGCCCATCCGAACGTCCCGAACCTGTTCATCCGACTCCAGACTGACGGCAGCAAGACGCCGCGCGAGGTGTTCTGCGCGGTGTGCGAGAAACTCATCAACCAGCTCGAGTCGCTCCACCAGGAATTCACTCGTGAATGGGAGCTGCGCCGCATCACCAACGTGGGAGAGCAGGGCAACATGCAGACCAATGGCCACTAGGTCACGAGGCAAAACGGGTGCAAGGGGCGACTGGCGTTATGGATACCAAGATATCGAACTGGCTTGCATTGGGGCTATGTCACAGGATGGAACTGCAGGTAGGAAGGGTGGATGGCTTCACGAGATTTTGTCTCTTCCAAATTTGACGTGCCTGATTTGATCACCAGGCTAAAATTTCTGCCATTTTCTACATTGTGATTCCTCTCATGTCGCTACGGCATAATGCCCCTGTGTGGTACTCCACGCACACGAGCTTCGGCCTTCACTCTCCGCCTCGGGTTCGTTCAAAGGCGGGTTAGGCAACTCTTGGCTCCCCTGTCGTCTGATCGCTTCCACGCACTTCCGTCGGCTCAAGCTGCAACCTCGCCTGGTCCTTCGCCACCGGGAATCAACTGCGACTTGAGTAAGCAAGCCAGCAACTTAGTAGAGGTCAAATCAACGGCCAGCATACCATGCAGATGTTGTTTCCGTTGAGCAGAATCTTGGAGAGCTTCGTGTGGTTGCCGCTGTAGTCACTGACAGTGCTCGTCAGTCCCGTCCGCCTCGCGCGAAATACGAGCTTGTGCTTACTATTCCGTCACATCTTCCAGCACCATGTCTGTCGAGGGGAGTCAGACGAGCTCACTCAGGAATATCCAGGATGGAGGCTGCACTCACTGACGTAGTCGTCGAACCCGACGAGAGTGCCGCTGAATTCTGCGCAGACAGTTAGTCCAGCTGTCCTGCTGTGAGCCAAGTTAGGCCTCACCTTTCTCGCCCTTCATGATGACCCACATCCGTGAGCCGACGCACTTGTCGATGAGTTCTAGCCGGCGGTCAGCGGGCGCATGTGAGGTCGATGAGGGGCAGAAGAGACTGACCGAGGGGCAGCAATTGTGACGCCATGGTTGGAGTTTCTGATCCGTTGACCGGGTAGACGTGATCGCTGTTGTCAATGTTTTCGATCCGAGAGGCAGTTGCAGGCTGTCCAAATTTGTGCCCGTCAAGCCGTCGAGTTCGTTCGTCTCAAGATCTTCTCATCGATGGCGGCCAGGGTCGGTGCTGCGAGCCGTCGTTATGGGTTTAGTTCCTCTCGCACGGCTCCACGTGCCCACGCGCGAATGACTAAGCAACTTTGTGTCCGCAATCGCTCACCTCCCTGTAAGCGCCCGCCGCCCACGGTGATGCGCTGCAGCGGCTGTCGCGAATCCCTCCCAGCCTCCCGACCCCACGGCTGCCTGTTCACAGCCCACAGCGTATCGCCGCGTCTCGATCACTGGCCGTGGCCATGGATCTCCGCCGGCGCACAAACCGCCATCTATGACATACAAGAGAGGCCCGCGCATTGCTGGCAATGTCCTCGCACTTACACCTCTCAAGCCGCTGCGCCGTGAACGCCCTCCTGGGCGGCGGTCTCCCGGTTCTGTACGTGCCAGCTCTGGCGCAGTTCGTTCTATGAAGGTCATGAAGCGAGCCATGGCTTCGAATACGGCGAGCCCTCTGTGGAATCCGACTCTGGGCATTCGATTCTCCCCGAGCCCTGAGCCCAGGCCCAAGGCTCTGTATCCTCAACTTGATGTATCTCGATATATCCATGTTGCCGGCTCCGGCAGCAGCAACAACAGTGACCTTCTACGGGAGGCAAGCGCAGCCCATGGCGCTTACACGAGCGAGGGAAAGTTGCTCAGCGGACAATCCGTCATGGAAGCGCAGGCTGCTTTGTTGCTTGCGGATGCTGCTGTTCTAGGAGGTGCCTCGATGGACACATCTGATGATTTCACGGGCGAAAAGGACAAGAGCAAGGTCAATGGCGAGGAGGTGGAATCTGAAAAGAAACAGAGCAAAGACCTCGAACCCGTCGATCCACCCCGGACACCGTTGAACTTCAACATCTCGACCGACCTCTTCCACGCCGCCAGGGCCGCCACCGCCGGCACCCCCGACTCCTTCTGGTCTCACACAATGTACCAGAGAATCACCTCCGCCGGCGCCGTCGAGAGGGTCAAGGTCCACTACTGCACGAGCAAGCACACCATGGAGCACATCTGCAAGCGGCACTTCCTCGGCGAGCCCGTCCTCGGCCTCGACCTCGAGTGGCTGCCGTACGCGAGCCGCAGCTCCGGCGCCCGCGAGAACGTCTCCCTCATCCAGGTCGCCAGCCCCGGCCGCATCGGCCTCTTCCACGTGGCCATGTTCGCCAAGGGCGACGACGACCTCGTCGCGCCCACGTTCCGCAGCATCATGGGGGACCCCGCAGTGAGCAAGGTCGGCGTGCACGTCCAGGGGGACTGCACGCGGCTGAGCAAGTACTTCGGCGTCAAGGCCCGTGGCGTGTTTGAGCTCAGCCATCTGTACAAGCTGGTTAAGTTTGCGGCGGCGGGGACGCCCAGGCTGATCAACAAGGTTCCCGTGGCTCTGTCCACGCAGGTGGAAGAGCTTCTGCGGCTGCCACTGTATAAAGGGGATTCCGTTCGGTCGAGCAACTGGATGCGGCCGTTGAATGCGCAGCAGTTACAGTGTATGGTTGAGCCCAGCCCCTGACGTGAACACAGCTAACATTAGTCCAGATTCTGCCTCTGATGCATACGCTGGCATCCAACTATATCACGTCTTGGAAGCAAAACGCAAGGAGCTCGAGCCAGTACCCCCTCGGCCTCACCACGCAGAGCTCGGCCTGCCCATCCCCATCCCAGAGCTAGAGCCAGAGCCAGAATCCAGCGAGGCTTCCAGTGAAGGAGCCTCAACACAGGCAGACACCGCATCAACCCCAGCCAAACCCACACAAACGCCCAAGAAAGCCAAACCTGCGGCGACTCCCAAAGCTGCCAAATCCCCACGCCCTGCACCAAAGCCGAGAGATGCTCGCGTCACCGCCGCAGAGCTCAAGACGAAAGAGTACCGCGCCGCCAAACAGACGCCCGTGTCGGCGTCGCCGGCGGCTCTCCGCGCGTACTACATCTGGCACACCAACGAGGACCTCGCACCCGAGTCCATCGCCAAGCTACTGCGCGATCCGCCGCTGCAGATAAACACTGTTGTCTCGTATATTCTGGATGCCATCACAGCCGAGAAGATGCCATACGGCAAGGCAAGGCTCAAGGCGGAGGTCATACCCCATCTGCATCCAAAGCTGGTAAGCGGGAGGTATCAGTACTTGGCTAGGACCTGCGAGAATATCGAACCGCCAATGGAAATGTCTTGAAGAAGAAACATGCCCCTGAATACCTTTGTACATTTTCTACTCCTGGATATATTTCAAATCTATAACATTTGCGAAGCGAGCAGACCTCTTCCGCGATTGATTTGGACCTTCTTGTCTTCTCCTGCGCTCACAATTCCCCACGTCTTATCCCACACAACGCTAAACACCTTGGCTCCGTCTCCGGCCGGCGGGAGCTTCTTTCCCTTCAGCCATTCCCGCCCAATCGTGTAAGCCGGCTCGCTCACACGACCCCCGCCTTCCTCCGACGTGCCAGGTCGCACGCTGCGGAGGTCCCACACCCGACATGTGCTGTCGTGTGAGCCGGATACCAACGAATAGTCGTTTTCTGGCGCGGCCGACAGGGACACGACCATGTTGACGTGGCCACGGAGGGTCATGGCCGCGGTTGCTGCCGCAGACTCGCGAGGATCCAAAAGAGTGATGTGTCTCGCCGATGAACCCGCCGCCACCAGCGAGTTGCCTGGGAGTGCTGCCGCGCAGAGAATCGGGTGCATGGTCGTTAACCTCGACACCTCTCTTTGCGTGGTCAGATCAATAGTCCTGACTGTGTGGTCTTGCGACGCCGAGTATGCCACAGTAGCGTCGTTGGGGTGGAAAATGGCTGCAGTGACGGCGTCGTTATGCATCGGCATCATAGCCAGGGGACCGCGCTGGGCGGTAGAACCAGCTGCTGCCGAAAGCTTGGCTCGCTTGGTGCTGTGGGCAGAAGGTAGGCTATCGGGGTCGGCCTGAGGAGCGACCCTCTTGGAGGACGTCCACACGCCGACACGGCCATCGGAGGAGGCTGTGAGGATGCGCTTCGTGGAGCCGTTGACCTCGATGCTGTTGATGTTCTTCTCGTGGCCCCAGAGCTCCATGCTGGGCTTGAGAGAGCCTGAGAAGCCGTCTTCCGACTCTTTATAGTCCCACACAACAACCTTCCTGTCGAGCCCTGCCGATGCGAGCTTTGTCGGCGACAACCACCGAACGGCGTTGATGCGCTGGGTGTGACCACCTGCCCGGCCAGCGGATGACGTGGCGACTGCCTCACCAGAAGGATTCCATATCCTAACGAGACCGTCGTAAGATGCACTCGCAACTCTCTCGTTGAAGCTGGCGCTATCGGCGAGCTTTCCTGCTGCGGAGGTCGACGAGAGGACGTCGACACTGCTAACCCAATCGTCGTGCTGGAAGCTTGCTTCGTAGACGGGCGGTAGCAGACTGCGGACGTATTGCAGCGTCAGTGTCGTTTCAGATGACAGGCCGTTTGTCGAAAGATGCTCCTCAATGCTTGTTCGCAGGAACGTGCCGCTGGCGAGGAAGTCGAGCGGGACTGGCGACGAGGTGTCGAGCATGGACTCGGAGTTGAGAATTCGCGAGAGGCCATAGCGCTTGATGTCTTTGAAACCATCAGCATTGCTCTGTAATTGCGTCTGTTCTCGGATGTGTTTGGGAGAGAATTGACTGACCTGCAGGGACGAGCAGCTGCTGCTTCGACTCGGGGAGTTGCAGATCCGGCTCATTGGTGGTGAAGATGACCTTCACCTGGTTCGGTGAAGACTCCATCCTCAAATGTTGCCTCGTGGAGGTCGAGTAGGAATCAAGGCGACCGCTTCAATCGCCAGTCAATGAGGCTCTGGTCAAGAATTCTAGGTAGATATCGACTGGGTATCTCGACCGGTTGACACAAACTGATGTGGGATTGAGATGGAGCTCCAGAAAATTTTGGGAAAGACAGAGCCAGCCTTGTGGTTGACGGTCCCACAGCGGGGCAGATGTGGCTGGTGAACAGCCAATTGGGCTCAACCAGCCACGAGGCTGAGAACCGGGACCAAGTGAGGACATAATTGAGCACAATGCAAGCTGAACACTCTCGGTGTAGGTCAATTGTGTATGTCAAAGGTTGGTTACAAAATAGACTGTGAGATCTCCAATGTTGTTGGCAATGTTTGACGGGCTGTCGTTTCATGGGGGTTGCAGCAGCCCGAGCGGGGCCGACCTCCGACCAACGCTGATCCCTGGAGTTGTTCGTCAAGAGGCTTGACGAGGGGAAGGAAGTCATCCACAGCTTGCTGCGACACCGGATTGAGAGCAGAACTCTCCACAGGGCTTTGCAGACTATTGCCTTTTGTATCCGCACAACACAGCATCCTTATATTTCTTCAAACTGAGGCGACGCTACCCCGCGGAGATGCCAAAGCTTGTGCTTCTCATTAGTTGTCTTCATAGCATCGCGGATGGAAAACCACTGCCTATGTCGGATCATCAGTGGCGAAGGACGGGGCGACGTTCTCGACCAAGGTTGGTTGCAGGTGTCTTATCCCCGCATCCCCATGTCGTCATCCCGCCGTCGCAAGCTGCGCACGAGGAATCTTGGAACTTATCTTGCCGTCCGACCTTGTTCCCTACACAACCGTCCATTGCGTCCATTGCGCTGCCTAGTTGCCTAGGTACTTGCGCAAAGTCATCCGTGCCTGACCGCAGCGCTGTCAAAAGTCGCCACCTCCTGCAGTTGCAAAGTATAGTTACAGTATGTAGTAGCGCAAGGCCGTGCCATGTCCCGGGATGTGATATGAGGGCTTTAATACTGACTCGGCGGCCACGGCGGCACTGCGGCCGCCAATCTCACAACTAACGATGGTCTCCATCACCCGACGCCTGTTCCTCCAGCTTTCGCGCTCTTTTGCCGTCTAGACCTGCGTTCGGTGGCGGTTAGTTGAGCGGTGGAGTGGTAGCG
This sequence comes from Tolypocladium sp. Sup5 PDA-1, assembly GCA_000750105.3. NCBI lineage: Eukaryota > Fungi > Ascomycota > Sordariomycetes > Hypocreales > Ophiocordycipitaceae > Tolypocladium > Tolypocladium sp. Sup5 PDA-1. The sequence continues at coordinate 878,111 of JPHH03000008.1, forward strand.
GCCCACTGAGAGGCCAGCGTCGGCGCCATCTTTCCATCCCCAGACCCACCTGCGCCAACCTCCAAGTTTCTCCAGTGGTTTGCCTGCGCCGTGTCCACTGTTTGTGCCCGTCCAGTTGCCAGCTCCCCAGGCCTGGCTGATCGTGGGTCACGGGTTCAGCCCAGGCCATCCTCTCTCCTCCTCAACAAGGCCTCTTTCCCCTCTGGCCAACCCCTCACGACAACTCCTCCGCCCTCACGGCTCGCTTTCGAACCTCTTCTGCCACAGAAGCCTGCAATACCGACCTGGAACACTGTCCGTCTGTGCTCCAACCGCTCAGCGCCAGAGGGAATTGGACCCCCACCTTCAGCAGTAGCTCACCCAAGCTCCGACGCAGCCTCGCCGATCGATCAGACGGTGCGACCATTTGCGGAAATCTCTACTCTCTGCAACATCAACAGCTTCCTGGCCCGTCACATACCTCCAATCGCCGTTGCGAACCACCCGCACAGCTTCACAGACTTGATCCTACAGCTTCCAGTCTCTCGATCGCGAGAAATCCAGACCCATTGACCGGTCGCTGTCTGGACCCGTCCTTGTCTGTACCTTGCTGCGTAGCTCAGTTCGACGCCTCAACTCTCAGACACCGACGTCATGGCTTCCGACGGCGAGCCGACGCAGACTCGCGATGTCAAGAACCACCTCCTCTTCGAGATTGCTACCGAAGTAGCCCATCGAGGTGAGCACCAGTGCCCGTCCAATTGCGGTACCAGTTCGCTGACCAACATCCTCCCCCAGTCGGCGGCATCTACTCTGTCCTCAAGTCCAAGGCCCCGGTGACCACGGCAGAATATGGCGATCGATACACCCTCATTGGCCCTCTGAACCATCAATCGGTACGTGCCCTTCCGGAGCCAGCAGGGCCTCAAACGTACCCTTCGTGTGCTAACGACACTAGGCTGCGGTCGAGGTGGAAGAGATGGAGCCCACGAACCCGCATCTTGCGGCTACCATGCAGTCCATGAAGGAACGCGGCATCGGCATGCTTTACGGCCGGTGGCTGATTGAGGGGGCGCCGAGAGTCCTCCTCATCGACACCAAGACGGCCTACGGCTACATGGATGAGTGGAAGGCCGACTTGTGGCATCTTTCCGGCATCCCCTCCCCGCCCGGGGACGACGAGACCAACGAGGCCATTGTCTTTGGCTACCTGGTTGCTTGGTTCTTGGGAGAGGTAGGCTTGGACGTACGCAGCTCTTTGGATTCACCGCTGACAGAATGCAGTTTGTATGCCACGAGAAGAACAGGGCTGTCATTGCGCATTTCCACGAGTGGCTCGCCGGTGTCGCTCTGCCCCTGACCAAGAAGCGACGCATCGATGTGACGACCATTTTCACAACGCATGCCACTCTCCTGGGCCGATATCTCTGTGCCGGCTCCGTCGACTTCTACAACAACTTGCAGTTCTTTGACGTCGACTCCGAAGCTGGGAAGCGCGGCATCTATCACCGGTACTGCATTGAGCGTGCCGCGGCCCATTCCTGCGACGTTTTTACGACCGTCTCCCACATTACCGCGTTCGAGTCTGAGCATCTTCTCAAGCGCAAGCCCGATGGCGTGCTCCCCAACGGTCTCAACGTCACCAAGTTTTCTGCCGTCCATGAGTTTCAGAACCTGCACCAGCAGGCCAAGGAGAAGATCCACGACTTTGTGCGCGGGCACTTTTACGGCCACTACGACTTTGAGCCGGATAACACCCTCTACGTGTTCACTGCGGGACGTTACGAGTTCCGCAACAAGGGCGTGGACATGTTCATCGAGTCCTTGGCTCGTCTGAACCACCGGCTCAAGAACGCAGGGAGCAAAATGACGGTTGTGGCCTTTATCATCATGCCCGCACAGACGACATCGCTCACGGTCGAGGCCCTCAAGGGCCAGGCTGTCATCAAGTCCCTCCGAGACACCACGGCTGTCATTGAGCAGAGCATCGGCCGGCGGCTGTTTGAGCGCTCACTCAAGTGGCACGAGGGCGACGGGATGCCGGATGAGAAGGAGCTCATCTCAGGGCAAGACCGTGTACTGCTGCGACGCCGCCTCTTCGCCATGAAGCGCACCGGCCTGCCGCCCATCGTGACCCACAACATGGTCAACGACGCAGAGGACCCAATCCTGAACCAGATCCGGCGAGTCCAGCTCTTCAACCACCCGACGGACCGGGTCAAGGTCGTGTTCCACCCCGAGTTCCTCAACTCGGCCAACCCTGTGCTTCCCCTGGACTACGACGACTTTGTGCGCGGGTGCCACATGGGCATCTTCCCGTCGTACTACGAGCCGTGGGGCTACACACCGGCCGAATGCACCGTCATGGGCGTCCCCAGCATCACGACTAACCTGTCCGGATTCGGCTGCTATATGGAAGAGCTGATCGAGAACTCGAGCGACTATGGTATCTACATTGTCGACCGGCGGACTAAGGGAGTGGATGACTCGGTGAACCAGCTGACGACGCACATGTACGACTTTTGCGGCAAGAGTCGCCGTCAACGCATCAACCAGCGAAACCGCACGGAGCGTCTCAGCGACTTGCTTGATTGGAAGCGAATGGGCATGGAGTACGTCAAGGCTCGCCAGCTGGCGCTTCGGCGAGCATACCCGTCATCGTTTGGCGGCGACGAGGAGGAAGAGGAGGACTTCATTCCCGGAGTTGAGCATAAGATCTCGCGGCCATTCTCGGTTCCCGGGTCGCCCAGGGACAAGAGCGGCATGATGACCCCGGGAGACTTTGCAAGCCTCCAGGAAGGCCGGGAAGGCCTGAGCACGGAAGACTATGTGGCGTGGAAGCTGCCGTAAGTGATGATTGCCACGATGCAACGGTGAAAGGGGTGTTTGCTAATAATGTTAAGCAGTGACGAGGAGGACCCCGATGAATACCCCTTCCCGCTGACGCTTCGGGCCAAGCAGCAGGCCGCCGATACGGCCGTGGTCGAGGCTGCGCTGAACGGCAGCTGATGCATTCTGCGAAGCATTCGTCTCTTGAAGCGACATTGTATATGCCCGCCTTGTCGGTTGAGTTGTTGTGGTCTGTTTGTGCTTCTAGGTTCAATGATTTTGTGAGTAACAGTTTGACAAGGAGGAGGAGGAGGGGAAAACTGTTGTAGGAGAGAGGCAGGTGCATTGCTCTGGGGGATAGGGCGAGATTCGAATTCCTTAGTGTACTCGTATGTATGAAGATGACGGGACTACGGAGTAGTGAGCTTCTCATCACGGCAGGTCGCAGCGCACCCCAATTATTTGTACGTTTTTAATTACGCCATGGGTGGATGGGTGCTTCTGAAGGGTCATCCTTTTGTTGCCGCCGTTTCCCAGGGCAGCAGGAAGAGGAGATGGAGGCACTTGTTGCAGGCAAACCCAGCAGCCCGTACGAGTAATGTCCGGCAGGAGTATATCGCAAGGGAGCTTGCTTATTAGCGGCGCAACATTCTGGAGACGAGTCTGGATAGTGAGCTCCGCCGTGATGGCCGGATTAATAAATCGAGGTATAGTCTGCTCTCGAGTATATTCGACGAGGCTCAGCCAAACCCGCCGACCGTTTCAGACAGAGTAGGCTACAGCAGATCCTTTATACTATACGCATGCAAATGAAACGGCGGGAGAGGCGCGCATAGAGCTGCCCCGGTCGTCGGCCATCATGCGGCTGCCAGGCCGAGAAGGCTAGACTAGAAGAGCCAAGGGACGGGCTTTTTTCTCAACCTGTGCTAGCAAACACGAGATGATGGTTCGACTGGGATGGACCCGGAGGAGCCGCGCGAACTGGTCTGCTTGCTGGGATCTCCACGCCAGCAAAACGCGGTCCTGGATGGACGCGGCCGAGGAGATTTTGACGCGATGGATGGACGAGGCGCTAGCTCAGGGGTTGGATGAACGGCTGCGCGAGAGGCTTGGACGTGAGGGCCTCGACAGAAGAAAGCGCTGCGTTTCCAGAACGCCTCAGACATTTTGCTGTCTATCCAAATTCCCGCACAGGTCACCGTCTCCTCACCGCATTGTCGACCACGTTGCGATGGCCCCCGTTAGCGAAATTGAGCGCGCGCCCACGAGGACCCCGGCCCGTCGTCGTGCCATTTGCAGCGAGGAGCCCCAATTTCGTTCTCTCTTCCGGCGAGGGTCTCCACCGTCGAGTTCAGGGCCATGGGGCGGAGTGGGGGATGTTCACAGTGCAGACGGACGGGCGCAGGGGTAGGAGAGGACCCCTGTGATGGGGAGAGCAGCGCGAGAGATTGCGCCGTTGCGGGACAGAGAAGTAGTCTGTTACGAGTAATATCGAGAGATTGAATTGAGAGTGTACGGACTACGTACTTGTGCAAGTAAATTAAGAGACATGGGGATTACGTACGGTGCAGGGAATAGTAAAGAAGGGAGGTTGATGGAGAGGATGGATGAGAGATGCAAGATACGACGAATGTGTTGGTTGGCTGCGTTCCAGAACGATGGTGTCCCATGGCGAAGACATTGGTCGAGTATTGGCTTATACTACGGACTACTCGTACGAGTACGGACGACTCCGTACGCTGTAACCAACACCAGGCCCTTCCTCATCATACAGTACCCATCTCCGCCAAGCCAACCACCTCTAGAGCCTCTAGGCATCCCATTACCGGTCTTTGTTTCTATCAACATGTACGGGCTAATGTACTCCGTACATGCATACCTACCTACTCGCACGCTTCCATCACACTGACCGGAGATATCCTTCCACTCAACCCACTCTCACGGCAAACAAAAAAGCAACTTGCCCAACCCTCGAAACGCCCCAAGCCAACAACAAAAAGCAACGGTCCATAGGAACACGTGCGGCGGCGCCCCCCCTGCCTTGTTCGCCGTTGCCTCACCTGACAGCGACACGCGGGCCTGTCTTCGTCCCATCTCGTGCTTAATATATCCCCTACACGCCCATGCGCCACGTCTCTTTTTCCGGTCGCCAAGAACCGTCAAATGCTGGAAATTCAACCACCAGAAACGGTGTACTGTTGCGGAGGAATATCTCCCTTGTCGTTCGTCGCATACTCGTAGAGTGCGGTGCCTGCTCGCAAGCCTGTCCCTGGAACTAACTGCTTGCTTGCCTGTGACCTGCATGCTCACCCTATCCATGGCAGCAGATCCCGAGTTGAGGCTCAGCAACACAACCAACTCACACCACACACACACACACACACCCCTGGCATCGACACCAAAAAAGCAGCGAAACAACCAACAGACGTCGGGTAACAGCATAAACCTGCATGCAGCAGCCGCTCCATCTCGCATGCCCGCGCCGCACACCCGCCGCTCAAATCGGACAACCCGCCTCATTGCACTGTAGGGCAAAGTAGTCCGTCCGTACGAAGCCCGTATTAACGCCTTTTCTTGCATGGATGGGCCTGTGTGAGCCCGCGACATTGCGTCACAGACACCAACATCGTCGTATCGCACAACGAAGCAGGTCGTAGACAAAGGCGCACCGTCAATGCGGCTCATTGTCTGGCCTTTCCTTACTCTTGGTAGTACTCGTATTACCAGCAATCATGCATTCAGCGACATGTGCGTCGCGCACAAAAAGTCGTGCTGCGTGGGCGTTGCCACGGCGTACCGAGATGACCTGTCTCGCGGATGTGGCAGCCGCAGAACACGCGTTGAGACCCTTGCAAGCATTCACATGGGAGGAACCAACAGGTGAGAGTCATCAGACTGCGGAAAAGAAAGAAGCGATTTCTTGGTATCATGACTGGTAGAACAATCTGTCCCGACTTTGACCGTCTCCTTGCCGTGCCGAGCTGAGCCCGGCCCATTGCAAAACACTTTCAATAACGCCTTTCCCGAGGCGATGCGCGCCTCCCAAAATAGCTATAGTGTATAACGCCTTGGCAAAACTTGTGTGCCGTTACCCTGTAAACGCCGTGTCGATGCCTCCAGGCCCTGTTGCCCATATGTGTACCGTCGATGCGCCGCAAGCCAAGAACCCGTCGTGAGAAAGAAGTGGAAGCCGCCTGTGCCGTGATAATAAAGTCGAATACAAGTAGAGCAAGAACGTAAAGGTATCATTATGCCCTGATGCTCCTTGGCCGGCTAATGGACAGCCCGCTTCGGAATCGGCTCCTGTGGGTATTTGGCGATAGCGGCGATGTTGCCTCGGCTCTGGGTGTTGGCGCCTCTGCGTTTCTTCTCGCGCTCCTCATGATATCGTGGTAGCTGGCGGGCGCCTTGTTCACAGGGGAAACCTCGTGGAGTGTGTCCGGCTCTGCCTCCTCTCCGACTTGCGCCATTGGTGACAGGTGCATCGAGAGGCTCTCACGCGAGTGAGCGGCAGCCTGGTTCAGGGTAGGCTTGCTTCGCTTCCGGACCAGGCTCAGTGTCCTCCTCAGCATGGCCGTGGGCGTCTTTGGTGTCCGTGCCGAGTCCTGCTCGTCGTGGTCGGATGCTTTCGCGGCGAACGGGTCGATGGTCAGGAACGTGGGCCGCTTCTTCTCGAATCCGCTGGGCAGCATGCTGCTCGATCGAGGAGGGTGGTGGAAGGCGGTGGAGGAAGAAGAGGAGATGGACCGCGTGCGGACGAGGGTAGGCTCGGTGGCGGTGCGCAGGATGCCCGTGGTAGGCCGTAGGGCACTAGTCGAGCCCGGGGTCGATGCTCTCCGTGGCAGCTCGACGATGGACGGTCTGCCGTGGAAGACGACCGTCACCACGCGGGCCGTGACCTCGTGGCTGGCCCGTGACTCTGAAGACTTCTCTGACTGCTCGCTGTCCGAGTCGAGCTCGTCAAAGTCGGAGAAGTCGTCGGCCGAGGACGAGGCGTCCTCTTCAGAGGAAAGGTACACCTGGTGAGGAGCGGCATGAGGCAGGATGGGGCGCTCTTCCGAGGCGGCCTTTTGCTGGAGCGAGGCCAGCAGCCTCGAGGCTCGCAGGGCGCTCTTGGCGGGCAGGGCAGGAGCAGCAGTGCTGCTGCTGCTGGAGTTGATGTGCGGGAGAGATAGCATGTCGTCGTCTTGGCGAGGTTGTGGAGGTTTGCTGTCAGTGGTAGGATTCTCGACGGCGCAGTCCAAAGGGCGAGGGTCTTCGTCGTCGTCGGCGTCGAGTCGAGGGGAGCCGGAGGGCGAGGCTCTATAAGGGATCCGACCAGCTTCGTGCCCCTCTACGGGGTGGCGGCCTGGAATGGACTCGGCGCGCCCCCTTGGCTGGTCCACCGACGGCATGACCAAAACCGGGTTTTCTTTGTGTGCAGGATGCGATGCAGACGGCGGCGTCCCCTCTCGAGGAGGTCTTTGAGACAGACAAGGCAGCAAAGGGCGCCGTGGTGGTGGCTCGCAGAGACTCGCGGTTGGGCCTCGACGGAAACGTGGAGGGCTGGCGTGTAAGTCTGGCCTAGCGCGTTGCTGCGAACAAGGGAAAGGAATTCGATGAACGACGGACGAGAAGGTTAAAGTCGAAGGGAGAGGTCGGCTGGAAGGGCACAGGAATGTTTCAATCGAGGCCGCCGGCGGGGGACCGTCAAGTATGTAAAGAGAGAGAGAATTGGATGGTGTGGCGCCGACCGAGATATGGCATGGCATGGCATGTTCCAGTTCCCACCTCCTGGCGTCCATATCTTGACGGCTGACCGTGCGGCTGGCGCACTGGCGCACTGGCGCACTGGGTACGCGCGCTAGCGCAGAGCAGGGGACGACGGAGGCCCTGGCGCGAGAGTGGCTCCAGCAGGGGCGCTGCATGGCTCTGGCTTGGCGGCCCAGGCTGGCCTGCGAACAAGCGTTTCATCGCCTGGCTTCTGTACCACGTCCTTCGTACGAGTACGAAGAAAAGAGCAAAAGCCTTCTTGGTGGTATCCAGTATCCATTTGCCTTTTGTCGGGTCGTCACTTTGTCCCCGTCGCTGGTTTGCGCCGCCGTTGTGGTTGTGCCTAGATAGTCCGTACTCGTACAGTGTCTGCTGATCAATGCAAGAGGCTGGCCAGCTTTGCTCTTTTTCAACACCATCGCCGTCAGCCCAGGCTTGTCTGCCTGCACCATCTCCCCTTCAGCACCCGCCACCACCGCCCCCATTCATCAACAAGTGTGCATCGTCATTCTCATTGTCCTCTAGCTTGAGCAGAACCGTAAACCCGCTCCTCGGGCATGCGCCAATGGAAACGCCGGACAGGACTCAGGGGCCCCTCGTCCGCCAGGGTTGCCATCTCCCCTCCCCTGCTCCACCACCGAGACCCTTTTCGACCGTTGGCCACTCATCACCGCCAGGGGGCATCACTTCGAACAGTTGACCTGTCGCACGAGCGCCTGCTGATTGGGCGCAGGCGCTGCGGAAACCACCGTTCCGGGGGCGCGAATGAGGAGACGCAACGGAGCGAGTTGCCCTGTGCCTGGCTCTTAACCTGTGCAGTAAGAACCCACCGTTTCGCAGCCTCCTCGGTCGATGATCGACCGTCACGCGTTTGGAAAAATGGGGGTTTCGACTACTATGGCGATCGTTTGTCGAAGTCCTCCAAGTCTCCATGGGCATTTGCTGGCAGTGCCTGACACCCGTGTTCAGCAGAACCCTTCATCAGAGTTCAAGGGCAAGAAGCAGGGCAACGGAACAGACTGTAACCAGAAAGTGCCAAAAATACGAAGTATTCCCTAGGGTGACTCTTAATTCTCATCCATCGGTCGAGAGAGCCGCTCCCGCTCGCAACGACCGACCGAAGCACCGGCCGGACTGTGCGCCGCCCCTAACCGGCGGGATGAATGTTCACCAACCTGGCAGAACAAACGACTCGGTCTTCGCCACAGCAACAGGATGATTTACAGGGCACGGCAGTTTTTACGTACGAGTTAACAGCCGTGATGCTGCCTTGCATAGGATATCTGGCGATCGCTGCAGCAGGCCTCGACTCCGCAGAACGAGTCTCCAGGTCCCACACACAGCGCGGCGGAGCGAAATGCGGCCTGTACTGGGCGGTCGACGACAGAATGCTTGCAGCGCGAGGCGCTCCTCCACACCACCTTGGCCAGCTTTCGTATCGATGGAGAACACGAATCACGGGCCGCATGTGCCTCCATCCCCAAGACCGGCCGTCTCGCCAGACCGACTTTTCGAGAGCCATCTTTCAACCGAACCGCCCTCGCAGGCTGCCTCTGGTTCACGAAGCCCCCCTTGCGACACCGGGCTTCCCGTGGCCGTCGTGGTGGCGGTTTAGAGGCGGTTTAGACAGGAGGCACAAGCGGTTCGTCCGCTCCCTTCTGGCGTGCATGTATCTTTTGTGGCTGTCACAGTGCGCCGCCTATCGTCGTCTTGGTGCCTCTCCTTGCGACAAGGAGTTTCCAAGACGCCGCTGTCTCTCGCGCTCCCTTTGCCACGGCGTCCCCTGCGCCAGCGGCCGTCGATGACTGCCGCGAGGATTCCTTACAGCTCACTCGTCATCCGGTCGCATGCATAACCCGGCTCCCAGGCCAGCCGTGGTTTTCGCAAACGGAGCGTGTCGCCGACTCGTCTGAAGGTTGGAGGATCCTCCGGGAGGCCAGGCCTGAGGCTCACCCGGTGGCTAACCCTAATCAAACGCAACTGATACTCGCAATGAACCACGGACACTTTAGTGACTTGGCTCCCCGGCCGCTGAACCGATGACGGCGCGCGCCACGTGCTGGCTCTTTGACGCTGGCGAAATTACTGGCTCATGGCCATGGCCATGTCGGCAGATGGGATTGGAGTGACTGAGTTGCCAAGGTGTCGACTCCATCTTCATCAGGCTGAGGCAACACCGATGCCCATCGCGTATCGAAACGGATGGACTCACAGGCTTAACAGGTTCCGAGCAGACGCGGGGAGCACTCGGCGGCTGGCGCGCGTTCTTGCTTGGCTTGCAGGAGGAGCCTCTGGCTGGCATGGGCCAGTACATACATGGACCAGGCGTCTCGAAACCCGCCATGGCGTCATGTCATCTGCCGCTCGTAGTTCAACGGCGCCTCCCCACATGCCCGATCCAGGCTTGCCAGGCACCCTTGGCACCCTGTGGCTTGCCAGCTTGAACCCCCAGACCGCGCCACACCTCAGCCCTCGGGACCGATGTCATGGTGGCTGGAAGGTTCAGCACCAGCCACTTCTTCGTCTCTCGCTTCCCCGGCCTCAGGCCAGGCCGTTTTCGGGTTAGGCGTGTTCTAAAAATGCTTCAATACGTGCCCCAGCCAGAGACACGAGAACCTTAACCGCTTCACGAGGTGTCAGCTTGCTCAGCTCTGATGGCGCGCAAAAACTTTCTGTCACGGGCTGTGGAATTTGGCAGGTCCTTCTCGGCGGCATCAGAGTGGATATGCTTCTCGTTTGAGTGAACAACCCCGAACGGACCTGGCCTCGGTTGGCAGACATGGGTGTCGCTTGGCTGCGTGTCCCCCCACAGCGCGCGCTTTTCTCGTCCCATCTTCTGACTTTGGACCGGAACGCTGCGAAGACTATCAGACGTTGGAGAGAAACGCGTCGGCCAGCAAACTCCGCCCCGCATGTCAAGAAACGAAAGGCAGGCTCTGCTGAACATGCATAAACAATACTATTGTGCCCTGTTTTCTCGCGTTTGTCCTCCGCCATCGGCTGTTACAGCGCAAGACACCCGCGTGGCAGGACCGATAACTCGGCAGAGTCGCGGACAACCCCTCGAGTCTTGAAACGGACCGCATTCCAGCCCAAGTTGCAAGCTACAAAACACAACCTACCCACCCTACAACTGCCGACTTTCGGCATCAACGTCGAAAGCCTCTTGTAGCAGACAGATTCCAAAACTGCCCGGCGAATAGGTTAGAACCGTTAAGCTAAGAGCTAGCGAAGGGGAACGTCGATGTGGGAAACAAGGCAAAGTAATAGCATGGCGCATAAGGCACGGCTTTTAGATGTCGTCTGATTTACCCGAGCGCCGCTGTCTTCGTCGCCAATTGATGGAGGCGCACGCACCCTCGTCGCATGTTGCGGGCTGCCCCATCTACGCCTCCTGCCTACGGAGTATGGACTACGGATACCGTCTGATGCATATCACGGAGTTGCGCTAAAGTGCGTTGCTGTCCTTGGCATTCCTGCTCGCGTGCTGTGACGGGCCCGATGGGACGATGGGACGATGGGTTGATGGATTTGTCCTCGTTCCAAGATGCAGTCTATGAAACCCGTCATTACTATGCAGCCAGCTGGTAGTACCTCGTAGTCATTATCCGTCGTCAGCTGTCGTGATTCCGACGCCCATTGTCATCTCCCTTGTCAATCTCCTTTGTTCACCCCAGCAAAGCAAACGCTGCGTGCAGATTCCCCCAGTTCCCCGGTTTGGCCCATCACTTCCACGTGCCACGGCTCCTCGACGCCTCACCACCGCTGCTATGCGGCCGTGAAGCCTCTGCGAAGCCCCTCGCCGGGCTCAGTCCAAACGTCTCGGCACCTTCGTTTCCGGGCACCGCCAGGAACCCGTTCGTCCCGTTGCCAATCATGACGCTCCGGCGCGCCTCGCCCCGGTCCCATCCCTGCCCGGCCACATCCGCCGCCAGCCCGTAGCTACTGACCGGCCGCTGGCCCCGTGCCGCTGCGGCTCCCGTGTAGGAGTCGACGCGCGCAAAGTTCCACTTGCCATACTCATCGGTCTTGGTGTACACCTCGAGGGTCTGGGTTGGTGCATGAGTTGCTGTCCGCTGGGCAAAGGGGTTGTTGGAGCTGAAGCGGTTGGGATTACGCAAGGGTGGTAATGGTTGGCGAGGCGGCGATGGAGGAGAAAATGTTCGAGGAAATGTAGGAGACAGCGGGCTCGTGGGAGCAGCTGGCGCCACGCGCAGCGCGGGCGGGTTGGTGTTCGACGAGTTGGAACCTCGCCTGGCTCCGTTGCCCGCAAACATGGCGTTTGGCGGCGGCAGTCCCGAGAGCTTGTCTGGGAAGTCTTCGTCCTGGACGTAGAGCCTGCGCAGCCTGGGTAGACTCCCCGAGAGGATGGACGATGCCAGGTACGAGTAATACCCCGGTGTCGCATATGGTCCTGCCCTAGAAGTTCCCGATATCTCGAAACGCAGCGTTCTCAGTCTGTTGGATGCCAGGGGCCGCGGCGCCTCAGCACTGGGGAACGGCTCCGAAACCTTTGCTTGGATGGCAAATGTCCTGAGCGCCGGGGCCATTGCCAGTATCTCTTGCAGTCGCCACGGCTGGACGCCGGTATCTTTGAGCGTTAGGACTCGGAGTGCCTTCTGGGTCTCATACCAGGATAGATATTCCACGAGGCCGGCCGTCGTCATGCGGGGCGTATCCTTCAACACCAGCTCCTCTAGGGCCGGCAGCGGAGGCAAGCCATCGTCGCTTGCCATCACCTCGTCCGAGAAACTGGGAGTCTCTGCTACCTTCAGGGCCCGGAGGCGAGTCAGGGATCCCAGGACGCCCCGCAGGATCATTGGGTTGACGTCGACACGGTCGAGATCCAGCACTTCGAGGCATGTCCACACCTGTCCCGAGGCGAGCATGGAAAAGCTGCGCTCCGACCCGCGCACATATGTCATCTTGCGGAGGTTGGGGCAGCGCGCCTGCACCTCCAGCCTGAGGGTTGCGTAGTTGGGCTCGTCAGAAAACATGCCCTCGGGCAGATCCACGTACTGCAAGTTGGGCAGCACGGCGATGGTCTGGGCCAGCTCGACGTGGCAGGACTCTCGAATCATGTACGGCGTCTTGAGAAACTGGACTATCCTGCCGATCCGCGTCGGGTCATCACGTACTGTGCGTCGCAGCAGCCTCAATCTGGCCAGCGCCGGGTCCTCAGGGATGCCGTTGCGGTCGAATCGCGACGTCTTCTTGCGCTTCTCTGCTAGGAAGGCCTCGAGCTTGCAGTAATGCACTGGGTCGATGCGAACGCTGTGGTATCTGGACGCTGGATGTTAGTGATTGCGGCGGGGATGGCAGTCTGGGGTCCGCAGCACGTACAAGACGACTATCGCACTGGCCCGCCACGATCGACTCACTTGAGCGCAGTGAGATAGGTCCCTCAGGTCGCACAGCATACATCCTACGTCGTTGGCGCTCTCCTCGCACGTCTCGTAGCTCTCGTCGCGGGAGTGCGGGCAGACAAATGCGAAGATGCGTTGGAGGACGCCTGGGGGGACTTGCGCGAGGCATTGCGCCGACGCCCAGGAGGGCCGTCTCAGCAGTGGGTCGATGTCTCCATGACGGCTCAACCCGTCGGGGTAGGACGATGCGAGCTCGGCCTTCTTCTTATCCTTCTTCCTGAAGAGCAGCCTCATGGTGCAGGCAGCGGCGACGGCGGCCAAGCGATGCGGGTTGGTGGGATCGGAACGGCGGTGATGCTGGGGAGAGAAGGTGGGAGAGGAAAAGCGGTTTTTTCCCGAAGTTGCGTTCTGTCAGGAGTCCGAAGAAGAGCCTGTGGCGCGGCAGAACAGCGTCGAACGAACACGGCTGGCTGTCTCATATGTATGAAGGCCTGCCCTGCTCGTCGCATCGGCCCTCGCCAGACCAACAAGACGGACGCCGTTCTGTGCTGTGCCTGGCGCCTGCTGACGCCGTTCAGAGGCGTTTCTACCGTTGTGCGGGCAAAGGCCAACGAGCGCAGGCTGAACCGGCGGCTCTGCTGACGGGCGTCCCTGGGAAAACCGAAGGGACGATGAATGTCGTTGGCAGAAACAGCAGACTGTCGACCCGTGGCGGGCAGCCCTCTATTTAGCACATGGCCAGCCTTGAGGCAGGGGTAGAGTGAGGTGAGGTCAGATGTGGGGGAAAGCAAGTCCGCAGCCCAGCGACCGGCGCTAAGGGGCACTGTCAGGGGCATCCCGACCACTTTAGAGCTGGCAGGCGCCAGTCACTTCACAGGCGCGCGGGCGCTGACACCCCTGACGAGGAAGCCCCTGCCCAATCGTCTGATGCTGACGGCGTGCCCAGCGATTTACTAAGCCCAATGTTACATAATAGAGCACAGCGCACAAAAGGCGAATCGCCATTGTGTTCCTTAAACACATCTCTACCTTATGGCGTCAAGCATGCAATTGCCAAGTAGCCCACTTCGTAGTTACACTGGCAACGTGTAACAACAGCCCGCCGAGAATTGTCGTGTGCCACCGTCTGCTTTGCATCACTCACGTTCAACAATCATCCTTCTACACCAAAGCTGGGGCCAAACTCCAGTCCCTCCCAAGGCTGATGCCAGCAGAGGCCCAAGGCTCAACCATTCACCCATTCACCCATTCACCTATTCAATCGCAGCGCATCACAGAGGCACAGCGAGTGACGAGACGAGACGAGACGTTCAAAGCAAACAAAGACTCGATTCCACCCTTCCTTCTATGTACCGCATGATCCCAACCAGAAAGTGTATGTGATGCATCAGTTGTACAGAGGTCCCGCAGAACAAGATTAAAAATGGTAGGCGGCAGCGTCTCCCTTTTGCTTCCAACTCTCTGCCATGCAATCGGAACTCCTCCAGCCGAGACCCTGGTCCCCAAACTGTCCGCCATGTCATGCGACTCCAGGAACCCAAGATAGTTAACCGTACAAGTGTCATCAACCGCCCGCCATCATGACTGTCAAAAGACATATTAGCACCGCCATCGGCGACCCGACCCGACCCGACCCGACTGCTCTTGGCCCAACTCCCGACCGTGTTCGCCCAAGCGAGTAAAGCCCGCAGTGTCTCCAAAAGTTCAAGTCAAGTTATTTGCAATTAGTTAAAGTATATGCCGATGCCGTTGCACAAAATCGAAACCCTCAACGGCTCGGCGTTTCACTTTAAGTGCCAGCTCCTCTCGTGAGTCGCATCCCACTCTCGGGAGCGACACAGCGAGACTTTTGGCATGGCACCTAGGCCTTGCGGGAGCGAGTCGTGGCGCCGTTGGTCTTGGCACCCGTCGTCGACGCCCCGTTGGCGTTGCCGTTGGCACTGCCATTGGTGGCGGCCTGCACGTGCAGGGGATCGGGGAGCGGAGCCTGGCTCATGCGTCGCAGCGACTTGCGGCTCGTCGTCGCCTTGCCGTGCTTCTTGTACGTCGCCAGGTAGAACGAGATGAAGAGCACCAGGTAGGAGCTGAGGATCGCGATACCGGAAAAGGCAGCAAACTCCTCGCCAGCGCAGGTGCCAGCGTTGGGCATCCACCTAAAGTACGTCGAGGTGAAGTACGTGTACGAGGCGAAGTAGACGAATCCTATGCGCCAGGGTCAGCCAATGGCCCGGGACGAGGCATGCTCGGGGCGCAACTCACCAAGATCGATGATGAACTGGATGATCTGGAGACGAGTGACCCACTCCTTCCACCAGATGCGGATGCCACGAGCGCTCTGGAAGTAGTACCAGTACATGACAACGTGCACCGTCAAGTTGAGGGTGATGGGGACCCAGGACACGGAGGTGGAGCCAATCAGCTGAGTATAGCAGAGAAGGGCAGTGGCGCCGTGGTGGTAGCAGTGCAGGAAGGCTGGTACAGGTCAGCGGGCAAGCATTGGGCCCCTCGGTATGGAGGAACACCCACTCAGCGGCTTCTTCTTGAGGAACAGGAAGACGGTGTCGAGTAGCTCGAGGTACTTGGTGAGGTAGTTGAGCTGGCGAGGCGGTCAGCGTCTGCAGTCGGCACGGAGCCGGGCTGGGCTCTGATATCTTACATAGTACAGGACGACAAGGGGCTGGGTCCAGCCGCCCTCGTAGTCGCAGATGGCGTGGAAGATACCGCCGCGGACGACCGTGGGCAGGAGCTGCTCAATGAAGAGAGCCAGGAGGATGCCGCTGATGGCAGTCAGGTAGAAGTTGTGGATCAGGAAGAGCGTCTTGAGCTTAAAGGGCTCGCGGTTGCGCATCAGCTCCCTGCCGCCAAAGATGATGGCGTAGTAGACGACGATGAAGATGGACGTCGACTTGAGCGTCGACATGGGCGTCTCGAACGGCACGAACTTGAAGTCATTGGCCGAGTAGCCGACGACGGCGGTCCAGGCCTTGTCGAAGATGGGCCAGAGGTGGATGCCAAAGGGACGGTCGAGCGTCGGCAGCGGCAGCTGCTCGTAGAACGAGGACGGGGCGGAAGACATGGCGGGCGGCAATGGGCGCTGCGGCGCGATTATTCCCAATTGAATGGATCTAGAGTTGTCGGGGCCTCGCGGCGAGTCGGGGAGTCAGAGGAGAAATGGATGACACCTCTCGACGGATTAAACTTTTGGTCGACGGCGGCCGGTTCGAACACGCGACGCAGCGACAGTGGCGCGACCAAAGGTCTCAAACAGCTGGAGCCGGGGGGCCCGGGTCAAGGAACGACGAGAAGAAAGAAGGCAATCGCACACAAGGCAGCTCCCTCAAGCCGGACGCACTCTGGAAACGGACGGCGGACGAGTTGGGGGAGGAGGCGACGCGGGGGGAGGGAGAGAATAAAAGAAGAAAACGACGGGGGAGCAAAAATGGAATCCCCGGGTCTGGCTGGCGTTTTGGGGCTCGCGTCGAAAAGGGGAAATTTCACCAAGGTACGGATACGGACTACGCAACGCTTGACCTTTTGCACTTGGCGCGGCAGCGAGTGAGTGCGAGGCGCGCATGTGATTCGCTGGGCACCTCGCCGGGCCAATCAGGGGCCTCATGGGGAAACCTTGCTGGCCCGGCACGTGACCCGGGATGATGAGGTGGTGGCCGTGGTGGGACTGAGTCGGCTGTCACGGAGGGTGCGCAGAAAGTAGCGGCTACCTGGCCTCTTGCACGGCCTGTGCCGCAATTTCCGGCCCCCGTCGAGTATGGAGTACCGCCGCCATGGCCGGGACGTTGGACCTCGGTCATTGCTGCGACTTTTTTGGTTTGGCCTCACAGAGGAAGGGCATGCCGCTGCCGTGAGCGGACAGGACAAAGGAGTTTGCCCATGATTAAAGCCAACTGCATATTACTACGAGCCAATGGTTTCCCAAGCAGTCCGTTCCTCAGTACGGAGTAGCCGCTCTGCCTTTGTGCATTGCATCAGCTGGAGGCTCTGACCTAATGCGGCGCAGATGTCATGGACGGGCTGGTAGCCAGCCAACGAGTCAGTGTGACTTGAGCGTTGATCTGGCTTTGTTCGTGGAATGCTACGCCGCTGATAGGCTCCGGGTGACAGCAGCGCTGCTGAACCAGTGACGAATTGGAATCGGGCTAAATCCAAGCTCCCCAGCTGCCCTATCTGCAGGTCCGTGTCCGCAAGCGGCTGCACTGTAGACTCTCCCCCCCGCCTTGGCCGCAGCCCAGCTCCGCGGGGTCCAATTCGTACTGTGCCCAGCATCCCTTGGAAATCAGGCGACGGCAGGCTTAGTCATCCATGTCAGACGATTCTTTGCTCTCCGGAACACCTCTGCAACCATCACGAAAAAACCAACAAACCAATCTTGCCCGAGTCCCATCGCCGCCTCGCCGCCCGCCTCTCTCGATCCCACAATGCCGTCCGCCTCTCTCCTCCGCGTTGCCGCTCGCGGCTCGACCACCTTCCTCCGCGCCGGCGCCGCCCGCCCCGCGCAGCCCCTGATTGCCCGTTCCGCCGCCCTCGTCGCCCAGCCCGCACACTTCAGCACCTCGGTGCCTCGGCGCAGCGAGCACGCCGAGGAGACCTTTGAGGAGTTCTCTGCCAGGTGAGGCCCTACTACGCGCCCTCTGTCCTAGTATATGTTGCATGCAATTGGCCCGGCGGAGTTGTCAGGAGCCCTGGGAGGCAGTCAGCGACGCGCGCATGAGCACAATATCGCTGAGTCGCGTTGGGCCGCCCCTGGATGCGCTCATTGCCGCTGGAAAGCCAGGTCTACGGGCTCAATTGCTGACCAAGGCTTGATTCCAGATTCGAGAAGGAGTTTGACGGTGTTCAGGATGTTTTTGAGCTCCAGGTACGTTGCTTGCGAGCTTTACGCCCTGCGACTCCAGAAGTGGCACGACTCGGACTGACATCCTTGCTTAGCGCAACCTGAACAACGCCTTCGCCTACGACCTCGTCCCCTCGACCACAGTCGTCGCTGCTGCCCTCAAGGCCGCCCGGAGGGTCAACGACTTTGCCACTGCCGTCCGCATTTTCGAGGGTACGCTCCCCCCATAGCCGCTCGTCCCAAGGATGCACGCCATGGCCACGATACTCTACCCCAGGTATCAGGCAGGCCGCATCAGTGGAACATGCGAACGCGAACAGCCCAATTACTAAGACCATATCACGCTGACTCTGTATTGCAGGCATCAAGGCCAAGGTCGAGAACAAGGGACAGTACGAGCAATATCTCCAGGAGCTCAAGTCCCTGCGGGAAGAGCTCGGCGTGCCGCTGAAGGAGGACCTGTACCCCGAGGAGAAATAAAAAGCAGGGGATCCTGCAGGAGTGATTGTCCCGGGCGATGAAGGAGATCTTGTACATGATATTCCAGGCGGAGGGATCGGCGGAGCGGGAGATAGACTGGAGGTTCGTTGCGACTGCTCAATGCAATCAATATGTTATAGCCACATAGGGCCTGCGTATTGGCGACTCTGCCGCTAATCTTGAACCTCGAAATCGAAATCATCCATTTCCTTTGTGCCTCGCCGGCAGACGACATCATGACTCACTCTCATCTTGATTCAACATCTCTATATCACTTAATCTACGCTGTGGCTCACGAGCAGATACGACCTCATTGGACACGTTATGAACATTTCGAGTCAATTCCTCGTAGCTGACGAAGCCGTACGTCAGCCCACTGCCGTCCAGCGAGCCAGCAAGCAATTGTGGTACAAATCCGAATGTGGTCCCTTCTGGTTCTCCCCCGTATCCACAAGAATAGCCAGCGAATCTATCAACGTAGACAAACTCAAGATAATAATCCCTTCCCCTCAACGCCATATTCCTAATCCCTCAAGTGGTTCCAGCGCCCATTCCCGGGCTGCTGCGCGCTCATAAATTGCATCCCAGCCGGCACGTCCAGCCCCGTCGCCGGCGCCGGGCTTGTCCCTCTGCTAGCGGAAGCGCCGTACGCACGGCCAGGCCGGGGACTCATCATGCCCATGCGCGGGCTACGCGGCACGCTGGCCTGGCGAGTCTCCCTGCGCCCGTTCTTGAGCTGTCGCAGCTCATCGCGCGCCCGGTCCAGCTCGATTTCTCGCTCCTTGACTTGTGTCTTGAGCTCCCGGATCTGGCGCAGATACTGGCGGCTTTCGTTCTCAGCCTGGATCTGGTGTATTCTCCCCAGGGTGTCTGACGTCTTCTTTTGTAAATCATCGTTCTGATCCTTGAGCTCGTTGTTCTCAGCCCTGAAGGCGCTGGCCGACGTTGATGCGTCCTGGTACAGGTTTCGGACGTATTCCCCATCCTTGTGTGCATTCTCCAGTCGCTTCTCAAGCATCTGGACCCTGTCTTGAGCTTCCTTGAGAAGCTTCTCTGACGTGGCTAGGGGAGTCGTCTCCTCTGAGCCGTCAGGGCCTGCCGTCAACCGCGCAACGGCTGCTTCGAGCTCTGCGATTCGCTTCTGCGCCTTGTCGATATCTCTTTGCGTCGAGTCTGCAGCACCTCGCAGGTCGGCCTCGGCTTTGAGCTTCTGGGCTTCAAACTTGGAGCGGTCTTCCAAGGCCTTGCGATTCGAGTCGTACATCTTGCCGGATGTTCTCTTGTATTCCTTCACGCGTTGCTCAAGTCCGGATATGACAGCTTTGTATTCTACCTCAGTGTCTTTGGCCGCGATTTGACGCTTGTACTCGGCGTGCTGGAAAGTGTTAGCCAGCTTGCCAAGCCCATCCGCGCGGGGAACCAACCTTTTCTGCCAGCGCCTGTAGGACCGCCAAAGACACCTTCACTTGAACTTGTGTCGGCTTGATCGAGGTCTCGGCAGGAGCAGAGCCCGCGAGCATCTCCTGAATGTCGTCCGGCATAGGAGGCTCATTGGCCTCGACGGTCGACTCCTTCAGTGGGAGAATGCGTATCCTCTTCGCATCTTCGTCTTCCGAGTCGTCCTTTAAAAGTGTTAGTAAACGTGAGAGAGTATATACAGAGGGATCGGTGGCTTACAAGCTTGCGCTTGCGACCGCTCTCTCGCTCCGGTGTGGCCGCAATGGGCATTTGCGAGCGCGACTGAGAACTGACATAGAAGTCGAGTACCTCGTCTGGCACGGCTACCGGCTCCCATTCAATGGTATCAATCTCCCCATTGAGAAACTCGACGAAAATGTTGGCGAGTTGGTAGGGCTCGGGATAGCCTCGATCGGGGTCGCTCATCAGCTTCCTAGCGCGTACAATTCCCGATAGGAGTGCATTCTTCCGTTCAAGGGGCCCCAGATCCTCAAGCACATGGAGGTCAATGTGCTCGATCGAATGGGTCGTCACAAGGATCAACACCAGTGGTCGCTTGGTATCCAGAGTCTCAGGAGAGAGGCTCTTCGATACCCGTGACCTGCTGAATGAGTGGTCGAATGCGACGACGACATCAAAGTCGAGCCCATTGCTATCTTCACTAGGCAGGGCGAGAGTTACCCGACCAGCCGACATAGTAAAGTTACTTTTTGGCTTTCCAATTGCATCGCAGTTGCATTCCACCTCGAGTGTCTCTGTCAAGTAATAAAGAAGCCGAAGCAACTCGACCGAGCGGGCGACTATCAGAACTCTGGTATCCTTTTGGAGGCCCTGTAGGAGCTCGGAAACGAAGTTGAACTTTGGGTTGGCATCACATGAGTACTTGGCCAGCTGTGAAGGCGGAAGATCCTCCAAGGATGTACCAACTGCGTCCTGGGGGTAGTCACAGATATTGTGTAGCCGGTTGAAAAGTTGGTCAATCTTCTTGATGAGAGCTTCATCCGGTTCGACATATTCCTCGTCGTTGAAGACGCTGCCAAACTGGGTCACCTGTCGCCGGTATTCCAAAAGGGTGTCGTCATAAAACGGCCTGAGGCTTGCCTGGAAAGGCAACGTGACAACGTGTTCCATCAGACCGGGATCCGGGGCATCATCGCTCGAAGCTTCGCTAGAGTCTTGCTCGCTGGGTGCCTGGGCCATCGGTACAGAGGCTGCCGAGCTGCCATACAAATTGGACGACGCAACGGCTTGGGAAACCAACGAAGGCATCAAAGGCAGCGCTGCTCTTTCAAACTCGGTCTGTTTCGAGATGTCGGCTGGCGACACGGTCGAATGCTGTGTGTGCTGAACCTCATCCGGCATCAGTGTCCCGGAAGGCGGGTTGTGAGAAGTCCCCAACGCCGCATCGGCCATGTGTTGCATATGTTCCACGGCTGATGGTTGAGCTTCGTCAGAGGGTGCTTGAATACTCTCAACAGAAATGCCGTGTTGTTGTTCCGTGTGTGGAGCTGTGGAGCCTGGGCCTATGATCGATGTGTCCAGGTTGAACAGTTGACTTAACTCTTCAGCAGCCGTCATCCGGCTCCCTAGAGGAGCCGGATAGTCGCCAGACTTGCTCTCCTCCATGCCCTCGTCTACCGAAAGCTCGTATTGACAATCCTGAGGCTTGGTATTGTCACGTTCCTCAAGTGACGTCTTGGAATTGCTTGAAGCTGCAGCTTGGTCGTGGCTGGTCTCGTGGCTACCAAAGAAGGCGTCCAATTCGGACCCAAACAAGTCCCGGCGAAAGACCTGCGCGTCTTGCGACTCTGTGCAGGCTTGCTCAATGGGCCGATGACTCTCAGTCGAAGGCTGACTCTCCTCTGTCGGCGTGGCTTTCACGGCTGTGTGACTAGGAGATAGGCTTTGCGATGAAGTCTGGGGGACCGCGAAAGTCTGGTGAATATGTGGCTGCGTAAGGAACACAGGGCTCGGCGTTGGTTGGGGTTGGGCCGTGGTGTCGACAAGCCGCGGTGAGTTGACAGTACGGGGTTGAGAGTTTGTCCTTGTGGTTGCAGCAGTTGGGAGATCTTGATCTTCGGTACTGAGCGGGTCTGACTGCCCAGGCTGGTGGGATGGGATATTTGAGGGTATTGAATTTGAATGACCCAGATCGGGGGCGGGATCCTCGGGCGTCAGCACCGGATCACTGATGCGAGACTGTGACCAAGTTGGCCCGGATGGTTCTTGTGAATCGGGGACCGTTCTGGCGCTGATCTGTGATGCAAAAGCAAGCCTCTGGTCACGATCCTCGAGCTCCGCCAACGACTGAGACGTGTTTCCACTTGTCTGTGTATTGGCCGCGCTTAGGTACTCTGACGGGTCGAACTGCGAGACTTTCGTGAATTCTATCACAAAGCGCTGTGCTCGACGAGCGTCGGAGGGGTGGGATTGTGGTACGGAGTCGTGGGCTTCGGCGATGTCGACCGAGGCGCGGGAAGTAAAGGACGGCGTAGGCTCCTCCGACGGAGTCGCGCTGTATGCGAGCCTGGGCGCTTTGTGAGGCGGGCCGCTTTCTTCGGCGGTGGCGGATCTCGGACGAGTCAGAGGCAATGCATTCGCCTTCGTGACGTGTCTCCGGTTCGCGGGTTGAGGCGGCTGGCTGTCTTGGCCGCCCTCGACCTCGGCGGGTGTCGCCTCGGGCTCTTTCCCCTTGTCGCGCGCAGACTTTATCGTCTCCCAGGCTTCTCGTGCTACCTCGGTTACCTCGTCACTCTGCGACAGACTCAGATTAGCTTTGATGTTCATGGAGCAGATGATGGGCGATTTGCCTGCACACACCGAAACCCAGGTCGGAGAGTAAGCTTCTCCAGTGACGGTATTATCGTCCCAGTCCACCAGATATTCTACACCCCCTTTGGCCTTTCTCTCATCAAGGATGTCCTTGATGGTGTACCAGATTTCTTCGCTTGGGGGGGCTTTTTGCTTCCGCGACTTCGATGCTGGTGCTCGCTTGCGGCGTGGTTTGGGCATTGACCCTGCGTGGCGGTGGTGCTCGGGCGAGATCCAATACGCCCGGACGGTGTAGATGCAGCTCCTATCGCGACAGGGGCTGCGGGCAATGCAGACGACTGACGTGTGGTCTGGCACAGCCGTCGACGTTGGATGTAAGTCGTCCCGTCGCGCGACGAGGACAAGGCGAGGCTGAGGGTTGTCGGACGGACCCCACGCACGGCTCTGGAACTGGCCTGCAGCGAAATCACGTGGTGGGCTGTCACTATCGCCGTCACAGACATGGGCGAAACCTTGTGCGCGACAGACTGCAAACGAGGGCAGAAAATGAGCAAAGGGCGTACGGATTGCCAGAGATGGTGTTGGATAGGTGCAGGTGAAGAAGTGCAGTTGAAGGAGAGAGAAAAAGTAAAGTGCACTCTTGCGCTCGCTGCGTTTGCTGAACAGGTCCACAAGCGCGCGGGCTCGATGTGGGCAGTAGCCTGTAGTGCACTCTGCTGGCAGGTAAGTTATGGTTGACCACCTGCCCGCTAGATGGAATCAATAAGGGAGGGTACCAGGCGACCTGGACCATTGTGCGCGCCCGAGCTGCCCCTAGCTACCTACCTACCTACCTACTCGTAGGTACCTACCTTACCTATTGTCATCAACTGAATGAGCGAGCCTGCCCTCGCGTCCCAGCCTCGTCTGCTCTTCCTTCTCTTTGGCTGCTTTTGCTTACGCCTAGGTAGCTTGTAAGTTGCATGGTTGTTGGCACGTCCATGCATTTCCTTCGCCGTTGGCAGGCGACATGCAAGTCTCAGGTCTTATAACGCCGCACGCCGCCTGAGGTTAGGCAAGCAATGGCAGCTTGCTTTCCTTTTGCAGAATACAAGTTTGAGCCAGGCGTCTAGAAAAGTCAAGCGTCTTCTCTGACGGGCACCAAGGCTCAAGCTACGTGGAACCCTGAGCTTCACTGCGTCCCGTCACGTGGAGGTGCTTCAAGCTGCGGGAGTATTAAAAAAGCCGGCGATCTGTATAAAATAGAGCTTACTTGAAGCTTCATTTAGTGCTACCGCCAGACATTCCTGGTCGTGAATGGTCTCGCGGGAACCTGCCTACCATCACTACGGAGTAGGTAGGCACAAGCACCTGTAAGAGCTCAGCTCTTGTGCTACAGTCGTGATTTGGCGTCTCATCCATGCAAGAGTCAGTGGTGAGCTAGCAACGGGTGCTGTAAACAGGTATCAATTCGATTTGTGAAATTCGCTCTCCGCCGGTGTCTTGTGTGTCCCACTGTCGCCTTGACAACTGTCGTCGTTTGTCGCTGGCTCGACGCTTCTGGCACAGCGCAATGGCGCTAAAACCTTGAGTGCTGTCGCTGCAGCATTGCGCTTCTACGAAGTACCACCCTCATTCCTCGCAATCCTCCCTCCCACCCGACCTTGTCCAAACGCGGCGATTGTTGGCCACTTCAGCGTCGGTCTGTCATAAGGCATCGGGTTGACGAGTCTCCTGCCTGCATATCTTCCATCGCACCTTCACCACCATTGCCGCCAGGTCTTCTGAGACCTGTAGCGGCCCTGCCAAGATGGCAGCAAACTTCTCGATCCAGCCCATCGGACGCTTTGCAGGCGCCAGCCAGCCCGTAAAGAGGCCCAAGGTGAGCATACCGTGCCAACAGCCGCTCAAAGTATTACAAGGCGCGTGTTTTCGACGGCGGAGGCTGACCAAGTGTGTCCTGGAAGGAGTTTGCGTGCTTCTCGTACGATGAGAACCACCAGTTTCGCCTGAACGACTCGTCCCTGAAGTGGTACTATACTCCCCAAATGGGAGCCGACCTGTCAAGAGGCTTCAATACCTTTCAGAAGCAGGATGATTCCAAGGACGAGCACCTGGAAAGCCTGCTCAAGGCCATAATGGCACACGAGCAGGACACTGGGCAGAAGATTGATGCCAACGTCGTCACCTGGAGAGGCATGATGACCAAGGTAATTTTCCTGGATAATCTCGGACGGCCTACAGTTCTGACCATTCTTAGATCATGGGGGCGTTATTCGAACAATTCGATGGGTACTTTACGACTGAATGCTTTCATTCAACTCTCTTCTGACTGGTTCTAGATTTGAGATGAACGCTACCCTGTACCAGGTAGATCTCAACACAAGTCTCCCACATCAGATAACTCTCTAGCTAACACAAACAAGGATTGCATGTGAGATGCCTGACCACAGTGATACACTGTGCGGAGTGTTGACCCGTGATAGCTTCATCGAAGAGAACCACGAATACAAGATGAACTCTCGAAGAAACGAAGGCCAACGGCAACGGCGAGGCGGGCCACCTCAAGAAGTGATGCAGTTCTGGGGTACATCAACAGCACCTTGCTACCTACTTACCCGTGTCTAACAGTCCATAGGATACAAGTTCGAGACCCTAGCCACCCTCCCAGCAACCTGGCACGAGACATCCCGAGACTACATCGAGAACCGCGACAACCAAGTCGTCAACAACAAAGCGCAATACTGCTCCATCGTCCGCACCGGCATTGGCAAAACCACCCTGTGCCTCGGCGGCGAAGTAGACGCGAGTAAGTTCCCGCATGTGTCCGCCCTCTGTTGTAACACATCATCTCACAACCATGGCACCAGTCTGGGACTCCAAGCCCGAGGAAAAGGGCGCGCCCATCAACTGGGTCGAGCTCAAGACGTCGGCCGAGATCCGCAACCAGGGAGACATGGATGCCTTCCACCGCAAGCTCATGAAGTACTGGATCCAGTCCTTCCTCCTCGGCGTGCCCAAGATCATCGTCGGCTTCCGCACCCGCGACGGCGTCCTCGTCAACACCAACGAGATCGAGACGCACCGCATCCCCGAGACGGTCAATTCGCGCCCAAACGCAAAGTGGAACGCCGACATGTGCGTCAATTTTGCGGCCGGCTTCCTGGAATGTGAGAACCAACCCCTTTTATCTGCTATTGATTGACTGGCGCGACGTACGATGGCTGACGGCCGAAATAGGGCTTACGAAGATGATCAACGACGAGGGCGTCTGGAGAATAAGTCGACGGCCGCAGTCGCCCATCATCGAGGTGTACAAGGTAGAGGATACGGGTCATGGGAACATTTTGTCGGATGAGTTCAAGAATTGGAGAATCAAGCTTGCCCTCGGGCCAAGCAAGGAGACCTGAGCAAGCCGAATAGTCTCGCGGAATGGGTGTAAGAATCAATATTGTGTAATATGTAGTTACATACCACCTTGTATACCCGCGGCTGCATCACAAGACATGCATGGGTCAATTGCAGGACCAGATTCCCTCATTTATTTCACACGTGTTGGTACACTACCTACAGTTGTCTACATAACGAAAACCCATCCGCTCCCAAACGCCGTCTTCCGGTGGAAAGCAATGACCAGGACCCAAAGTAACCATCAAGATATCACACGTAAAGTCATGACATCTTGTCATAACCCTCTCAGGGAGCCACACCACGCTCAAAGTGAGGGGGACACCGAGCCCACGAGTCCTTAAAGTCCCCCATGCCTGACATGCTTTTCCAATGCCCGGGTATGCAAGTATATGCTCGCTCCGCACATAAGATCGTACAGTCCATCCAGGGTATTCGCCGCAAAGAAAAATTGAAAAGAAATCCTGTGGCGGCGCCATTACACTCTGGCGCATCCACGTCACCTCATCCATCAGCCAGCCCATCAAGATGTCTCAAATCACACAGCAGGCCACCGGATTCGGAGGTTGTCGGCCCAGCGCTGGTACAGAACATCGGACAGCTGCTTGCAGTGCTCCATCCCAACCCGTGCCTCGCGGCCCGGGTACTTCTCTTCAAGGAGAGCCGCCTTCTCTCTATCGTTGTCTTTTTCGTTCAGCTTGGAAGCTGGAGAGTCGACCTGGCGGCGGCGGTGGCTCTTCAGGTGAGGGTTGTTCGAGCTGAGTATTAACTTGGTGGGGCTGCTGCCAGCGGACGTCGCAGAGCTCTTAACTATGACCGTTCCCTGGGGAGTGCCATCATCGGGTATCTTTTGGAGAGGCTGACGCAGCAGAGCTGCATTGAGTTTGTTGTCTTGAGACATGGAAGCCACCAGGTTGCCCATAAGATGATACGCGCCTTCAGGATCGACGGCATCCAAGGCCGCAAAAGCGTCTGATAGCTTGGCCAACGCCTCTCGCTTCTGCATGGCAGAAGTCTGGGCATGTAGCTCGGCCAGAGTAGGCTCTACGGCCTTGTTGTAAAGTCGACGTCCAAGGATTGCCTCCTTCCCGTATGGCTCCACTGGGGCAGCCATGGGAGGTGGCAGATTCTCGTCGCAAAAGACATCGTCGGGCGACGAGGGCCGGCCAGACTGACCAGAGGTGGAACTGTCCGATGGGACTCTTCGGAAGAGACGCATAGTGGAACCGGAATTGCCAAAGGACATGTCGGGCTGAAGCGGCTTCTTTGGAGCCAGGGACGGACGCGGCGATCCATTGGAACGGATAGACGAGGAGTGTGCGAGGGATGGGGTGCGACGCACAGTCGACCTGCGAACTGTTCCGACCGCGGGAGACGAAAGGCCTAGGGGGCCCTCGCTGAGATCGAGTTTGCGTAGTCCCTCTTCTGCTGCGAGCATTGACGATGGTTTCCTGTGTCTCATCGTTGGTCTCCGGGGCGGCGCAATCGACTTCACAGTATCAAATACCCACTCTTGTTCCTCGTCTCTGGGGGTAATAGTTTGCAACGTCTCCTGGTAGTAGATTGGGTGTCTCTGGCGATTCTGGTTTGCATCCCACATTTGCCGTCGGGCAGTGAGCTCCTGCAGGGCCTCGACTTTGCCGGCATTGCGGATGAAGCGATGCCTTAGCAGGTCCTGGGCAGATGGACGGCGTTCATAGTCCTTGGTAAGGCACTGGGAGATGAAATCCTTGAAGTCTCTGCTGAAGTCTCCTTCGAGCCTTGGGGGAGGGTTCTTGGGGATGTGGAAAAGAACCTTCATGGGGTGGATGTGGCACAGAGGCGGCTCGCCGTTGGCCATCTCCATTGCGGTGATGCCGAGAGACCAGATGTCAGCCTTGAAGCTATAGCCGTCCTGCTGGATGACTTCCGGGGCCATCCAGAAGGGCGTGCCGACAAAGGTGTTTCTCTGGGACTTGATGTTTGTCAACTGTGCAGCGACGCCAAAGTCTGCAAGCTTGACCTTGCCGGTCTCAGAGAGCAGGACGTTTGCCGCCTTGATATCTCGGTGGATCTTGCCCTCGCTGTGGAGGTACTGGATGCCCAAGAGCAGCTCGCGACAGACAATGGCGATGTGCGTCTCGCTGAAGTTGGCCGGTTTCAGCTGTGGCCGGTCAGCTCGGGCTCGTTGCGATTGGGGACAAGAACGGGTCATACCAGGTCCAAGCAGGAACCGCCGCCCAGGTACTCCATGACGATCCATAGCTTGTGCCCTCGAAGGAACGAGGCTTTGTATTGGGTGACGAAGGGACTGGCGCACGTGCTCAAGACGGCGATCTCGGCTTGGATCTCTTCTATGTCATCTTCGCTGGACTCGAGGTCGATCTGCAAGTTGTGCGTTAGAGCTTGCTCGAGTTGATGGGTAAGATGGCGGGTGGAACATACGTGCTTTATGGCAACCGTCTCACCCGTGGCCTTTTCGATGCCCTTGTAGACAACTCCGAAGCTGCCCCCTGTGTCGCGTGCGTCAGCGTGAATTGGATATGGACGAGATGAAAGAAGAAGAACTTACGGCCAAGTTCCTCCAGCACCTGGTAGTGCTCTGCGACGCCCTCGGTGGCCATGTTGTCTCGACGTCAGGCAACGCCCAGCTTCGGATGCGGTAGGTACCGACACAGGCTGGGAACGACCTCCTTGGGACGACGTGAAGGTGAACGCGGCGTCGCAGCACAGAACAAGCACCCGCAGTGTCGCAAGGGAGTCGATGAAGAGGAACCGGGCAATCGAAGGGCGAGTATGGCTGCGCAAGGGCGGTCGGTGTGGTTTATTAGGTCGCTGTCGCCCAGCCCAGCCCAGTCGGTTTAATGAGCAGCCGTTGTCTGGGACAGCGGAGCTGGGGGGAGCTCGGGCCCGTTTTGTTTACTATTTTCCGCTTCGGGATAGCTGTGACCAGGAGCCGCCGTCAGCGGGGTTCGATTGGGGCGCGGGATACGACCAGAGCGCAATGTCGATGGGCCTTTGTCTTGCTCCCTGCATCGTGAGGTGGTTTGCGGTGGTGTTGAGGAGGCAGAGGAGAGGGAATGCCCATCGTCGCGCGCAGTGTGCCGTACATAAGGTATGGAATAGGTTGGAACTCTCACCTCGAGCGAAGTGTGTGCATGCCTCACTTGAGCGGCTGCTCGCGCGGGAGCGTTGGAACGAAGCGCTGCGGTGCACTGCAGATAGCGCACGCCAGCGGTCGCCATGGCGGCCCTGGCGCAACCCTCGGCGTGCGCGAATCGAACTGTGCTGGCGATCCGACCCGCCATTGGCTCCAGCGGCCTTCCAGGGGAGTGCGGGCTGCGCTAGCGGGCCAGGGCGGTCTCAGCCGGCCCCAGCGCCAACGGCTGTTGCGCTGAGCACAGGGGGGGCGTGGGCTGCTGTTGTCGTGGCAACCGATCGAGTGCCCCTCTGTTGTTTAAGCTTCCCCTGCCTTGTCGTGGCCCGCCCCCCATCCCCAACCCGACAAGGCTCCCAAGCTCCAGCGACTGCGGAGAGGCTGGCGAGAACGACGGTGTTGTCACCATCATCTCGTGCACAGAGACATTGTGCTTCGTCTGTTCCTCCATTCCTCTGCTCCGTCACTGTTGGTCCTGGCGAGCCTTCCCCCGAGCACAGTGTACATCGCTGCAACATGCGTTCTTGAGTTGCCTCATCATTTGCGAGCATCACCACGGCCAACCGCGTCCGATGACATCTCGGCCGAGCTATACCTTACTTGTATACTCCTCGCCGCTTCACCGCTCGCTCACCGTGGACGCGCACATTTTCCTTTCGCGTCCCATCTTCCACGCACAGGTGGACGCGAAAGCAGTATTTGCAGAACCGCCACATCCTCGCGACTCAGCAGGTATCAACTTTAACCCTGCGCGACAGCACAATCTTCCGCCATGGTGCCAGCTCCGCTGCCGCTGCCCACGCGGTTCCCGTGCTGGTGCAGAGCAGTTTACTCGTGGGGAGGAGAGGTAAGGGCAAACATTTCGTTGCAAACCCCCCCCGAGCACTGATCGCTGACCGCACCTAACAGTCCAAACGCGATCTCGGCTTCATCGAAGGTGATCTGATCGAGTGCTTGAATGCTGGTGACGGTTCGTGGTGGGTTGGCCGCCTGTATCGAGATCGAAGAACAGTCGGCTCGTTTCCGTCCAACTTCGTCGAAGTCCTCCCTGAAGAGTTCCGTCCCACGACGCGATCCGTGAGCCCTTTGCCTGGCAGCAACACACCGAGCCCCAAGAACATGCCGTCCAAGTCCAAAACCTTTCGCAAGCCCTTCGAGGCATACGCCAAGGCACCGCATTACACCAGCGCGAAGCAGCCCGAGACGTTTAAAGAGGCGCCGAAATCCCGCGTGAGGGAAAACTCGATCGCTTCTCCCTCGAAGAGCGCTTCCCCTTCGAAGAGCGTGCACGACCACATTCAGCGTGTGCCGTCACCACCGCAGGTCCATGGCTATGGGTCAAGAGCACCGTCGCCTGCGCCGCCTATGAGCCGTGTACCTAGTCACCGGGCAGCTTTAGAGAGAGGAGACTCCCCGCCTCCGCCTGCTCCACCGCCTCATCGCCATGTTGCCCAAAATGGCTCGCGCGATATGCAACAAGGCTATCATGACATGTCCCGGCACGGATCCAACGCGTCCCATAACCATAATGGCTCGCGCGACATGCAACAAGGCTACCATGATGTGTCCCGGCACGGATCAAACGCGTCCCATAACCATTATCGGCAAGGATCAAACAACTCGCGCCATAGTCTACACGATTTGTCAAGGCAAGCGTCGTATACAGCATACGACGACAAACCGCGCGAGTATCGTCCTTACACTCCCCGTGCGCTATCGCCCCAGCCGCCCTCTCCAGACGAGAACCACATGACGCCGTCACCGCTGCGAGAGGCCATGGACGGAGTCATGGAGCAGCTAGGTCAGTTGGAAGGTCTGGGAGGATCTTGGGACACCGAGGCCCCAGAGCCGCCTCTCGACCCTTGGGCGCCCGAGTCGTTCGACATGGGATCGCCTCGAACCGAACGGAAGAGGCCTGGCCTCACGCGGCCGCTAACCTCGATGGGCATCGCACATCACGACGAGGGATATGAGACTTGGAGCGGCGAGTCTTCTCAAGGTACATCGTACCAACACGGGCATCGTGACCAGGTCAACGAGCTCCCTCAGCTGAGCAACTACGTTGAGCGGATGGAAAAGCAATTCCGAAAGATGCACCAGCATAGCGTGAGCATGCCGGCGGGAGACTTAGACGACATGCCACCGCCACCGCCGCCGAAGGGCCAGCAGTACGATCGACCCAAGACTTCGTCTGGCGAATCTGTCCTGCCGGAGTTGAAATTGAGAACGCGAAAGTCGGCCTACGAAATCAGCCAGGGCGTTAGCAGAACATATACCACCAAGACCAATGCCACAAATGCCTCAATCGGAAACCAGAGCAACACCAGCTCCTCGACGCAAAGCAGCGGTAGGACTCTATGGAGCGGACAATCAGCCAGTGGATTCAGTTCGACGAGTGCAGGAAGCCTTGCTCGCACGAGCCAGCGCGCTCAGAGCGCTCTTGGTATGCGCGAGAGTGACATTGAACGGCCAGAGACGCCGTTCACGGGCGTCACCTACCACAGCAGCCATGCCAGCAACGTGGGCGGCCCTGCGCGACCAGCATCTCAAGCCGGGTTCCAGGACGACTTGACTGTGGGACTGGGCGGCCTTGTGCACCCCAAGGCACCAAAACGAAACATTTTCAAGAAGATCTTCGAGTCTGCCAAAACTGGCGTTGCCAGCAATCGCAATAGTATCGCTGCTGGATCCGGTTCCGGCATAGCGCCTGCCAGATCTTCACCGTTCACTCGGTCGCTTGCTCAAGGCGCTTCTCCAATGTCGTCGAGCATGGTGGCAATAAGCGGCCCCCCTTCTGGGCGTGATACTGCCCGAGAGATCGGCATGGGTACTGGTGTCGATTGGGTACAAGTTCGACGGGATGTCAATCGGTCGAATTCGCTGAGCAAGATTGAGCGAAACGAACGGAGGGATCGCTGTCAGATGATGGACCATCCTGCCCTCAACCCCGTGGACGAATTGTACGAAGGCATCGAAGGTGATGAAGGTGCGAACGGAATGCCAGTTGCCGACCCCTTGAATTATCTAGCCATCAACCTGAGCCAGGTCGACAAGAACTCGCGCTTCATCAGCGAGCCGCCACCAATGACAACGGCGATAACTCTGGCGACAACATATGTCTGTCGCCCCTATCGAAGTGACGTGCAGCGACTGCGCGCTATATTCACCTGGGTCGCGGAGAAGATCTGTTGGGAAGAGGACTTTGAGGGAGAGATTGACACCCGACGGGTGATTCAAACAAAGCGCGGTTGCGCCGAGGAGTACGCAGTTCTGGTGATGGAGATGTGTACAGCCGTCGGGCTCCAGTGTGAGGTGGTACGGGGGTATCTAAAGAC
Organism: Tolypocladium sp. Sup5 PDA-1; assembly: GCA_000750105.3. Taxonomy (NCBI): domain Eukaryota; kingdom Fungi; phylum Ascomycota; class Sordariomycetes; order Hypocreales; family Ophiocordycipitaceae; genus Tolypocladium; species Tolypocladium sp. Sup5 PDA-1. The sequence goes on from JPHH03000008.1 coordinate 910,454, forward strand.
TCCAGGTGACGTGCCAGATCTCAACATGGTGCCCCGGTCGAACCACTGGTGGAACGCCGTCATTGTCGACAACGAATGGCGCATAATGGACTGCTGCCTGGCGAGCCCATCAAATCCGAAGCGTGGCCGTTACTCGAGCGCGAATGGTCCGACGGCGGACTCGTGGTGGTTCCTGGCTAGACCAACGGAGGTTTGCTGGACGCATGTTCCTGAGCATCACGACCAACAGCACATTGTGCCACCAGTGGCGCACGAAACGCTGCTGAATTTGCCATGCACCTGTCCGGTCTTCTTCCGCAACGGAATTGAGATGGTCGACTACGACACGTCTTCGACCAGGATCGAGGATTTGGAAATGGTGCACATCAAGTTCAACGTACCCGCAGATGTCGAGATCGCAGCCGAGGTGGAGGCCCGTGCCTACTCGAGGGACATGGATGGAGATGTGTTTGAGAGCGGTGACGTGGTCAAGAAGAGAGCATTGGCCCAGGCCGAATGGTTCAACGGCGTCAAACGATATACGGTAAAGGCGCTGCTGCCAGGAGACGAGGGCCAGGGGACGTTGAAGATCTATGCTGGGAAGAGAGGGCTGATGCACAGCATCAAGGACATACCGCACCCGCTTGCCTTTGCGTTGCCCATCGTCCACACTGGGGAGAACCCCCCGTACGAGTTTGTGACGCGACACCCGACGCCTCACGCGCAACGGAACGACATTTACGTCGTCCAGCCGCAGTGCCAACGTCTGGCGCTCAACAACACGTTCGTGTTCGCCATCAGACAACACCCCAGCTCGCTCTCCAGCGGACCACACTCGGCTCTGACGCCGTCGTCGAATCCGGCAGCGACGAGTCCCGTTCCGTTCGCACGACCCAGCTCGGCCATGAGTATGAACGCCTTTAGTGTCAGCGGCTCAAACCCAAGCTCGGCCAGCGGGACGGTTGCGGGAAAGAAGCCAGCCAAGCTGGCCATTCAAACGCCTGGCGGGAAGATTCTCCGTCTTATGAGGAAGGAGGAGCGCCGAGGGATCAGCGTCGGGGGCAAAGGCCTCAACATTGACGAGGACATAAGTGACGGTGGTACGTGGGAGACCATCATCAAGTGTTCGGAGAGAGGCCTCTGGCGGGGCCTGGTATTGGCAGACCGCACCGCGCGATGGTGCGTATTTGCCGAATGGGTATGCGTTGGATGAAGGGAAAGGGGAAAGGGGAAGGGGAATTGCCTGGCCTTTTTCGTGCCAATCAACGGAACGGGTACATACGGGGCTGGTATAGAGGACGGGCCTGGCGTTGCACGCGCGTGGATGCGCATTATTATACCAGAGACGGGGCTTGCATGTATGCTGCGGCGTTGGGGATCTGTTTTGTAGCGAATGGCTGTCATTTGGCTGCGGGCTGCAAGATATTACAGGTCAAAGGTGTTTGGACGAGTCGTTGTAAAAATCACATAAGAGTTAGCGTCGCTGCTGCGGGAGATGATGCTTGAATGGACGAGTAAACTGGCAAGTATACGAAGTAGAGTCAACTTGCAAGTCAATCTGAATCTGATGTTGCATCGAAAGCGGCGGCTCCGGTGGAGAGGCGCGCGGCTGGTCCATGTGATGTCTTGGGACGGCGGGCGTGGCTGCATTAGAAGCTGCTAACCCCTGTAGGGATAGACTGTCGGTGGACATCGAACCGCCATCCCAGGTTCCCAACTTCTTCCTCCTCCCCCCGCGACACGACCGACACGAGACGCAGCTGCGCGCGCCAATGCCCGACGACTCGACCGCGACCACGGCAGCGACGACACCGACACCGACGGCGCGGGCCATGGAAGCATGAGCGAGCCCCCGTCGCGTTCTGACCCCCTCCAGCTTCGCGCAGCGGCCGCGAGCGTCTGATGCGGAGAAGGGTGACATGAGCTATCGAGGCACGCTGCCCTCGGGGCAGGCGGCCTTTCCGGGCCAGCAGGACCACCTGTACGGTGCCCAGGCCGGCTATCAGGGCCAGCAGCAGCAGCAGCAGCAGCAGCATGTTCAGCAGCAGGACCAGGCGCAGCAGCAGCAGCAGCATGACCTGTACGCGAACGGCGCCGGCGGCGGACACGAGCAGTTCTTCGCGGCACAGCCGGTCCAGCAGCACCAGCAGCACCAGCAAGGGCAGCAGTACATGCACGCGAACCAGTATCAGATATCGCAACAGCAGCAGCAGCAGCAGCAGCAGCAGCAGCAGTTTCAACTCGAACAGCAGCGGCTATTGGCGGCGCGGTATGGCATCGGGCTGAACGGGTTCCAGGGCTTCGACGCGGGAAGCGCGAGGTTTGCGCCGATGCCCCAGCAGCCGCGTTATAACAATGCCATGCCGCAGCAGATGCACTATCACCAGCAGTCGTTTATGCCCTCGGGCGTGATGCCGCCGTCGCAGCAGGCTCTTCAGCCGCCGCCGCCGATGCGACCGATGCAGCAGCAGCAACCACAGCAGCAGCAGCAGATGTACCAGAGCCCTGTACCGTCTCCCCAGCTTCACCACCAGCCCTCACCTCAACTCCACCACAAACCCTCACCTCAGCCCCGACCGTCTTCAGCGCGACCGCAGCAGCAGCCGCGCCCCCGGCCTCAGCAACAAGCAAAACCGCACGCACAGTACCAATCCCCGACGCCGCCGCAGCATCAGCAGCTGCGGCAGGCACCCGCACCACAACCACAACCACAACCACAACCACAAATTCCGATACCCGAACCTCTGCCGCTGGCACCAGAGCCGCAGCAAACAATCCCAGAACCAGAGCCGCCCATACAGGAACCTCAGTACCCTCCAGTGCAAGAAGAGATACACTTTGTGAACCCGCTAGACATTCTCCAGGCGCCGCCGCCTCGACCCGTAAGCATGGGAAACACGCAGAGCTCGCTCACCCGACCGCCAGACCCAGCGCCGGCAGGGGACACCATTCACGTCAAGCCACTGCTGCCAAACTCGGTCAAGGCATCTCCTGTCCAAACGCCTACCATGACTAACCCTCCTCCCAAGAAGACAGAGCCGAAGCCCGAAACCATCAGGGTCAAATCCAGCCCGCATTCTTCCGTCTCAAACTCCCCCGCACTCTCTGCGCGCTCCCCGAGCATCGCAAAGAGGTCTCCTGCGATCCCGCCCAAGCCACGGCCTGTTAACACCGGGCCGATCATGGTTGCGATTGCGGAGGAATGTCTCGACAAGGCACGCTCCGCCGTCCACGACGTAGCCATGTTCCTACACCCAGAGAGGGTCGACGAGTATCAAAAGCTAATAGCCACGAGCTTGTCCTGTTTGGAGTCCACGCTGCAGAATAGCCGATTGTCGCCGAGGGAAGAGGCGCGTGTGCGGTTAAGATACGCCGCTACTCTGCAGGAAGAGACGGAGAACCTGATGGAGGCAGAGATGGCGTTGGGCAAGGGAATTACCATCTGTGACAAGGTGAGTCACGACACATTCTTTGCGAGTTCTCTGCTGACAATCTGTAGCACCGATTGATTGATTTGAAATACTGCATGCAATACTTGATGTTGAAGGTGCTCTTCCAGCGGAATCACAAGGCTGCTCTCAAGGCCGTAGATGGCAACATCTCCGACTGCGAAACGTAAGAACCCCCCCCCCCCAGCTGCCTCAGAACAGGCTATTTGGACCTCGTACTGACCAACGCATACAGATTCAAGCACGTTCAGTGGTACTATGCATTCCGGTTACTCAAAGCCACATTCTACATGGAAATGGGCAACGCCTCAGATGCTGGCGCTCTCGACAACATCCGGGCTGTGCAAAACATCGCCAACACAAGGGGCGACAACGCACTGAGCGTCCTCGCATCAGTGTTGGAGGGCCTTACCCTTCTCAAGACCTCCAAAGACGGCAGCATCGAGCGCGTGCAAGCCTGCATCGCCCAAGCCGCCAAGTTCCAATTCGACCCCACGGTCCAGATCATGCAGCTCGACATCCTGACCCTCCTGCTCGACTTTGCATCGAGCTTGCACCACCAGAGCCCCGACAATACGGCGCAAAAGTTGCGCCTGCTGCAGACGAGGCTGGACGAGTGTGACGCGTGGAATAACGTCAAGGCCGAGTTCCTGATCCCGATTAAGAAGCAGCCGTCGAATGCACGGACGGTGAGCGACGATACGGCGGCGATTGTGAGGGCTGGCGAGGCGGACTCGGCGTTTGACTACATGGTCATGTCGTTTATGACCAAGATGGAGCTGCGTTCGCTGGTGTAAGTCTCGCCTACGGGTCGTCACGATGAAGGACTTTGATGCTGACGCCTTGCTCCCAGGTTCACTTTTAGCGGCCTTGCCAACTTGCACAAACCGTCGTCGCAGGGCCGTCGGTCGACGGAGTTCTGGCGCGAGGGAATCAAGATTCTTGATAGCTGTACGTCACTCCACAAGCCCAACCGAATGTTCAAGCCGCATGTCTAACATCTCACAGGGGACAAGTCAACCGCGGGAATACCATACGGCCCACCCGTCTCGCTGACGATAGCCATCCGCCAACGAACCTGGCGGATCGAGGCGCAGGCCTACCTCAACGTCCTCCTCGGACTCGTCGCGGCAAGTCACTGTCAGTGGGAAACGGTCAAGCAGATCCTGGCAAAGCTCGGCACACTCGTGACACCGACGACACAACATGCGGTGAGATTGCTCTCTGTTTATCTAACTGGTGTCTACCACCAAGGCACCGGAGACCTCCAAGGTGCTCTTCGCATCTTCCTCGACAGCTGCTTCGCTGTCCCCCGAGGATCCGCCGGTATCAAGGCCGGCCAGCGCGAGATCGCCCTGCTCGTCGGACTGAACCGACTGTGGATCATGCAACATCCGTCCTGCCAAAACGACCAGGAGACGCATGACCTCATCGAATTACTGCAGCCGTACTGCACAGACCACTGGAACATCGACCTCCGGACCGCCTGGCACAACGTCGCGGCCGCGTTGGAAACCGAACCGCCCCAGCAGCTCAACCAACAGAAGCAGCACATCCAGGCCGCCATGGCCGGCTCTAAAATCACCAACAACATCCTCGGGGCGGCCGTCACGCTGTGCATAATGCGGAGCCGGTTCTTCGAGAACGTGATTGGCGAGCAGGCCCTCAAGAGCGCGCGCGCCGCATCGAAGCAGGCGCAGCGGAGCGGCAACATCCTCTGGCAGAGCGTGGCGGACGGGATGCTCGCCCAGTCTTATGAAGTGCAGGGCCAGCGGGACGAGTCGCGACAGGAGTGGGAAAAGGCGACGAAAGAGGCGAGGGATGCATTTGCTGGGAGTTGATGAAGCACCGCCGCCCTTGCTTGATCTTTGTGTTTTTGGTGAAGTTTTGTAATCGTTTTTATTGTCCCGGGCGAGACCAGGCGTTATCATGGCCAAATTAAGGGGAGGGGAAACTGGCTGGCTATATCCCTCGAGGTTCGGGCACACATGGGCGCGGTGTATGATACCTGACCATGTACGGTCACCAACCATGTTTGACTTTTTTTAGGCGTGAATAAATAAGAATTTCACGACCGACCGTCTGTTGACTGAGGTGTGAGACAACTTACTTCGTGCATGGGCTCTCTGTGGTTTGTTTAGCAAAGCGTGCGGCGTGCTCGCCGTAGTCTGAAGCCGGGATTGCGCTTCAGAAAATCCATCGTTCGGGATTGATGGTAGCCTTAGCGACGAGGGTAGCCTGGCGGAGGCTGGAAACCGGGCGGCGGCTGGAAGCCTGGAGGCATTCCAGGAGGAGTGCCTGCAGCACCAGGCGGAGGACCAGGGAACACAGGCGGCGGCGGGCCGGCAGGGAAGCCCTGTTGGGCTGGTGAGCCATTGGGAGGACGGAAGCCGCCTGGGTGGTAGTCGGCTGGGTTGGTATAGCCGACCTGGCTCTGGGGAGGTCGCGCCGGCAGACCTGTGGGCGGAGGCGGCAGGGGGACAGATCCGCGGCCAGCTCCGACAGGAGGTGGAGGATAGCCGGCGCCGCTGTAGGACGGCGGTCCACCACGGTGAGGAGGCGGCGCGAAGTTGTTGTGCATGGGCATGCCGTGAGGAGGAGCACCTGCGGGCGGCATACCGGTGTTCATGGCAGAGGGATCGAAGCCAGCTGGGTTAGGCTGTGCCGGCGCCGCTGCTGGGCCGGCACCGGGCTGCTGCAAGAAGACCTGGGGGATGGGCTGCGACTCGGGGACAATGTTTCGTGCCTTGGCCTGCGCCGCCAGCTGTCGCTCGGCCTCGTCGCCGTGGCGCTCGCCGCGACCGTCCTTCTTGAAGGCGTACTGGACCGAGACCTCCTTGCTGAGGATGTACTGGCCGTTGAGGTTGTTAATAGCCTGATCGCTGCTCTCAAAGTCGGCGAAGCTGACGAAGCCGAAGCCCTTGCTGTTGCCATTCTCGTCCCTGGCGACCTTGGGCAGGCACAGCAGCGGGCCGAAGCGGCTGAAGGTGTCGTAGAGGATCTTCTCGTCGACGAGGTTGTCGATGTTGCCGACGAAGAGCTCGGCGCCGACGTCGGCGCCCTTTTGCTTGTCGGCGCTGGCCTTGTTGACGCGCAGGGGCTTGCCGTAGAGCTTGATGCCGTTCATGACCTGCGCGGCGTACTCGGCGTCCTGGGGCCCGCGGAACTCGACGAAGCCGAAGCCCTGATGGCTCTGGGTGACGCGGTCGCGGGGCATGTGGATGTTGTGGATGGGGCCCATCTGCAGCATGATCTCGTAGACCATGGCCGTGGTGGCGCGCTCGTCGATGTTGCCGATGTAGACGGTCGCCTCCTTGTCCTGCTCCCTGTGGGAAGTGTTAGCTACGGGTGTCAACGCAGCCGAAGTGGCAGTCGGGGGAGTCGCACCAATGCCGGTTTTGCGCCATGTTGGCGGGTGGGATGCGGGTGCGGTGCGTGCGAGGCTGTATGTGCGAAGCCTGTGTGCGTGTTGTAGAAGAGAGCGAGATATGGGGGTGGGACGAGAAGGCTTCGTTGAAGGGGAAGAAGCGGGAGGAAGAGGTGGTGGTGCAGCAGCTCGTGAGACAGCTCGCCCGAAATTTTGGATGCAGTTGGAGTTGGCAGTTGATAGCCTAGTTGCCTAGCTCCAGCACTACAGGTAGGCCGGGGTAGATCTGCCGAGGTTGTTCCGGCACGCGTGTCAGCGGGAATCTTTTCGACGACCGCAATTTTCTACGAGGTCAATCATCCAGTACCACGACGACGACCGCCATCTCCGACTCCCAGCCCACGAGTCGCTGCGCACACCTACCGCGCACCTGAATCCGCTCTTCCGAACGAGGCTCTCTCTACAGACCATCTATCTCGACATCCAGAGCCGTTTGCTCCCAGCCGCCGCCATGTTCGCCCTGTCCGAAGAGTCCAAGGTTCGAGCGAAGCGATTGCCGAGACTGCCAGGGGACGGCGCTGATGGGTGAAATACAGGAGCGCATTGCCAAGCTGATTGACGTTTCCCGCGTTGCCATTCACTAGTACGGTCCTCTTCGAAGTAATGCCGTCGATGCAGTTGCTAACGAGTCCTGCAGTGGCTACCTACCCCTGATCCTCTACCTCGGTATGATTCCTCGACGAACAAGCGAGCACCATCCAGCCGAATACGGAACTGACTCCCGCAGGCTACACCCGCAGCGACCCCCGACCCTCTATCATCCGGTACGACCCTCTCCGCCATATCCCGCAGCGTAGCAGCGGCCGCCTTCTTGAGCTTCAGATACTGACATCCCGCGCAGCCTCCTCTCCCCTCTCTCGTAAAGCGCCGAATCTCTGGAGGAAAGGCGACGACTCGTGTACATTATGCAGAAAAGAACTTGGAAGACGGACAACAGGCACAAATAACCCGCATTCATGGCGTTGGGAACATGCGTGGTACTCAACGAGTGGGGAAAAGACCCGGGCTGCGGTGCCGGGAGAGATGTACCAACAAACACACATGTGTAGATGAAGAAACCACACTCAAAACAACTCGCCGTCCCGTTTCTCTTGAACAATTTTGAAAGCAGCTCCTTTTTAGGACTGGAAAATAGTCCTGCGGCGGTCCTGTCCGAGCATCGGCCTGACGTAGCTCCGTAGCTGGCCGAGCTTCGTCCAAGCTCCAGAAAAAAAAGTTCCCAACACCACCACCAACTTCCTCCTCTTCACCACCACCACCGACGATGTGACAGGGCGCGGCGCGGGAACCCCTCAACTATATGCCCCCAAACAGCCATGCGGGCCTCTCTCCCGCCCTCGTCGAGTCCGTCGCCGGCCTCAGCGCCGGCACGGTTGCGACGCTAGTTGTCCACCCGCTCGACATTGTCAAGACGCGCATGCAGAGTGCGCAGCCCCTGCCTCCCCTTGAGTCTTTGTCACGATACATGAAGAGCTGACAGAGAGTCCCAGTTTATAGGAGCACCGGCCCTACCGCCGCCGCCCGCCCCACGACCGTCGCGCTGCTCCGCTCCCTCTCCGCCAACGAGCGGCCCCTCGCCTCGCTGTACCGCGGCCTGACGCCCAACCTCGTCGGCAATGCCAGCAGCTGGGCCTCCTTCTTCTTCTTCAAGTCGAGCCTCGAGCGCGCCCTCGCCACCGCCCGCGGCCGCCCGCGGCCCTCGGCCGGCGACTACTTCCTGTCGAGCGCGCTCGCCGGCGCCGCCACCTCGGCGCTCACCAACCCCGTCTGGGTGCTCAAGACGCGCATGCTCTCGTCGGACCGCGGCGCCGTGGGGGCCTACCCGTCCATGCTCGCCGGCGCGCGCACCATCTACGCGACCGAGGGCCTGCGCGGCTTCTACCGCGGCCTCGGCGTCTCCCTGCTCGGCGTGTCGCACGGCGCCGTGCAGTTCGCCGTGTACGAGCCCGCCAAGCGCGTCTACTTTGCGCGCCGCAGCGCCCGCGGCATCGACGACGGCCGCCTGACGACGGAGGCGACGGTCGTGCTCTCGAGCGTCGCGAAGCTCGTCGCCGGCGCCGTCACGTACCCCTACCAGGTGCTGCGCAGCCGGCTGCAAAACTACCGCGCCGACGAGCGCTTCGGGAGGGGGTTCGTGGGCGTCGTGTCGAGGACGTGGCGCGAGGAGGGCCTGGTCGGCTTCTACCGCGGGCTGGTGCCGGGCGTGGTGAGGGTGATGCCGGCGACGTGGGTGACGTTTTTGGTGTATGAGAATGTCAAGTACTACCTGCCGCGGTGGATGGCTTGACTTTCGTGTATTCATAGCGGGCCAGGGCTTGATATCAAGGAATGAGCGTCAGAAGCGGGCAACAAGGTCTGGAGTCAACCGAGATGTACGTTTTGAAGTAGAATAGACTCGAGCCTTCAAGCACCAGCGCAAGCACCATCTGCCTCAGCTACGTGCTCTTTGATTCATCCCTTTAAGACACATGCCAGGTAGCCACTACCTTTATTTATTCAAGACAATCTTGGACGTAGGCTATCTATGCCTGTGTTACGACGATAAGCATACTTCAATTATGTCTCATAGGGTAAGCCACATTGCCAACGCAGTCACGATGTAAGTGCACGCTTTTGACGGAGAAATCTTGCTTCAATTAGGGTTTTACTCGCTCTGAACACTCTTCCTACGGTTCAAGACGCAAGGCCTTTCCTGGGAGTAGAAAAAAGCAGGTTATGGTGCAAGCTCTTGACATGGAGGTATCCAATATCACAATCAGTCCGCATCTACACAACCATATCAACGAGGTCATAAGTCTTGCACCAATTGTTAAACCAAAATGTTACAAGGCGCCGCCAATCACCATAACAAGAGGAGAGATACCAATCTAGTTACCCATCGCGTCTAACCATCGCATAAACACGCCTCCTTCCGCAACCAAAACCCGCGGACACGGACGAGAAGCACACTCAACCAACAAATACCGCAAGAAACACACCAATGATAAGCATTACGCTCCAGAACTACCTTAAAGTCCTAACACAACAGTACGGTAAATAATAAAAAAGCGAGGCATCTCGGTTTATTTTGATCATAAAAAGTCCACATCCGAGCCGTGTTACACACATACACTTACCCACAACAACAGCCGCCATCCAAACGGAACTCTCGTAACAACAAGACTTGCAATTTACATCAAAGTTACGGCATGGGAGTAACTGCGAATCAGTGAGGTTGAAACCAGAAAGGAATGAACCGCGGGCAAGTATTGTGAGAGTGTTTGGCTGGAGTGACGAGGTTCTGTGAGCGGAGCAGTATTATGCGGCAGCCGACCTGGTGTACGCCGAGGACAATGGCGATACGGATCCGATACGAAACAGGAAATTCTCTTCACGAAGCTCGACGCGCACCCAGGTGAAGCCACCTCATGTACACGACATGATACGCTCGAGTGACAACGGCCATCCGCTCAGCCCATGCTGCTAAATCCGTCAACAAGATAACCAACCCGTCGCCAATCAGACGCCGCTTGAGTCCTCGGCCATCACGGTCAAACTAATTTCACAAGACTATTCTCGGCCAGTTGTGAGTCTCAGCACACACACACACAAGTGATTTAAACCCCCCCCCCCCCCCCCCCCCCCGCCTCTCTCGACCCCACAATGCCGTCCGCCTCTCTCCTCCGCGTTGCCGCTCGCGGCTCGACCACCTTCCTC